>VBSM01003199.1:11628791-11668796 GCA_008086735.1 Cheirogaleus medius | reverse complement strand
GAGATGTGAAACATTTGGGGGCTGGTCACTCTTGAAGCTCTGATTTGAAGGGGGTGGGGGGATGGGCACTATATATAACCTTAATATTTGTACCCCCATAATATGCCGAAATTTAAAAATAATGAAATAATAATAGAAAAACTTAACGGTGAGATCTGAAACTATAATGTTCCTAGAAGAACAGATTGGGCAAAATCTTTGTGCATTGCTCTAGATAATGATTTCATGGATATGACAACTAATGCACAGGCAACAAAAACTAAAATAAAAATAAAATAAAAAAAAATAAAGTAAATAAAAAAAACTAAAATAAAAAAAAGTTGATGGGATTACATCAACTTTAAAAAGTTCTGCACTGCAAAGAAAACAATCAATGGAGTAAAAAGGAAACCTATGGTGTGGTAACAAATATTTGGAAACTATATATCTGATAAGGCAGGAATCTCCAAAATATGTAAGGAACTCCTACAACTCAATTGCAAAATAATAATAATGTAATTTTTAAAATGAGCTAAAGGCTTGAACAAACATTTCTTCAAAGAAAGATATACCAGTGACCAGTATGCATCAGGGAAATACAAACCAAACTACAATATATTATCTCACACCTATCAAGACAGCTGTTATCAAAAAATAAAAGCAAAAGATAATAAACATTGAGGATATGGAGAAATTGAAATACTGTTTCTGGGAATGCGTAATGATGTAGCTACTCTGGAAAACAGGGTGAAAGTTATTCAAAAAATTAAAAATAAAGCTGCCATATGATTCAACAATCCCATTTCTGAGTATATATCCAAAAGAAATGAAATCAGGATCTCAGAGGGACAGGAGCACTGCTATGTTCACTGCAATACCACTCGTAATAGCAAAGATGTGGAACAACAGTAACTGTCCACTGACAGATGCACAAGTGAAGACAGTGCGTGGCATAAATGGGCATGGAATAGAATACGAGTCAGTCTTTTAAAAGAAGGAAATTCTGCAATATGCAAAAACATTGATTAACCTTGAGGACATTATGCTAAGTGAAAGAAGCCAATTTCATGATTAAAACCCAATCACAGACAAACAAATACTACATGATTTCACTTGTTTGTGTATCTAAAATAACTACATTCATGAACAGAAAGAGTGTAATAGCCAACAATTATATCTCTTGTTAATAATACTATGTTGGGGCTGGGCACGGTGGCTCACACCTGTAATCCTAGCACTCTGGGAGGCAGAGGCGGGTGGACAGTGTGAGTTCAGGAATTTGAGACCAGCTTGAGCAAGAGTGAGACACCGTCTCTGTTTATTTTATTTTATTTATTTTTTTATTTCATTAAAATATGAGAGTACAAACATTTTGGTTGCATTTTATACCTTTGCCTCTTCCTAGAAAGGGTTAGAGGTATACCCCTCCCCTCCAAAATGAGAGACCCCCATCTCTACTAAAATAATAGAAAGAAATTAGCTGTACAAATTATATATATATATATATATAAATTAGCTGGGCATGGTGGCACATGCTTGTAGTCCCAACTACTCAGGAGGCTGAGGCAGGAGGATCGCACGAGCCCAGGAGTTTGAGGTTGCTGTGAGTGAGGCTGATGCCACGGCACTCTAGCCCAGGCAACAGAGTAAGACTCTGTCTCAAAAAAAAATTAATAATAATACTATGTTGTACACTTAAAATTTTGTTAGGAGGGTGAATTTCATGTTAACTGTTCTTAACCACAATAAAATTTTTAAAAAGAAGAAAAAAAAGTTGGAAGGCTACATTACCTGAATCCAAAATTTACCTTAAAATCACAACAATCTAGGCATTGAAGTATTTACTTAAAAACAGACTATTAGATTAACAGATCGGAATAAAGAATCTAAAAATAGATTCTTAAACGATCAATTGCCAAAACTCGTGAAATTGAATGCTTAAGGTGTATGTATATCATTGTATATAACATCAATACAACACAAGGGAAAAATGTAAGTGAGAAATGATGGTACCTGAAGTAGGTGAGATACTACTTTATTTACTTCTTTGGTTGGTCATCATTGTCTCATTTTGCTTCTATTACTTCCACAATTGGTAGCCCTAGTCAAAGTCTGTGCCACTTGGTTTATCTTCCACAGTTATTTGTTTTAAAACCATTTGCTGTCTCCTCCGTTCCTTCAGAATGATGTCCAAGACCAGTGAGAAACTAAGGGTTTTTATCATGTCGATTCTTCCTCTCTCTCCAGTCACCCAGCTTCCCCTACTTCACTTACTGCAGCTGTATTCCACTCCCTGATACGCCTGGAGTGCTCCATGCCATCCTGCCTCCTCACTCCCCCCAATATATGTGGGCTGCGCTTGTTTCCTCCCATTTCCCTAGCACAGTGCCGGAGATGTAATCAATGCTTCCTCAATTACTGTAAATACACTACCAGACATAGTATGTCCTGGGCTACAGAGAAGCTCCAACAGCATTGTACCCTCTGATCCTTCCCTCACGTCCTGTGTTGGTGCAGATTGCTATTATTACTGTTACTTGCACATACAGGCAACTAACCGACCAGAGCCAGGTTTGTAACCTTCTGCTTCTCTTAGTATTTTCTTATTGGTTCTGTGATATCCTAGGGTTATAAAAGCTAGTCTGTGTTTCCAGAGTCTAGTTAACAGTCCCACATTTTATTGTCTGCTGAGATTCTTACTTGTTTCTGGGTCTCCTTCCAAACATCTGGAAGCTGGTTCTCAGGATAAAAACACAGAGCAGAGTGGGCAGGGAGAAAATAGTGAAATAACAGCTCCTGCACAAGTCACAGTTATGGGAAAGTGGCAAGATATGGAAAAAAGTCCAACAGCATGACATTTAATTGCTTGTTCCATACATATCTTGCCAGCCACAACTTCTGCATAATCTCCAAAGGCTCCTGACTTTGTAGCAACACTAAAGCACTAGCAGTGTGGTGAGTACAGTATTCTCTGACATTTGCATCTTTGCACAGACTTCGTTTTTAAGCCAGAAATTTTCTCACTCAGTTTTGCCTTTTTCCTACCAATGTCAAGCTGTCTTTAAAATTTTAGCCCACATGTATCTTCCTCCATAGAGCTTTTTATTTTTATATATTCTTCCAGATTAGGTTGAGTGTCCCTCTATACTCATACAGTCATGCTTTGTGATATGAGCACTAACTCATTCTATTGTAATAGCTTTGTTGTCTGTTGTCCCCACTAGACTGTGAAGTCCTGCAGGGCAGGAATTCTGTCTTATTTATCTCTGTATTTCTCTGTCCAGAACCTGGCCTGGTTGGCAGTGTGTAGTCAATAAAGCTCTATGAGTAAGCTAATGTGTGAAAGAGTGATGGATACAGACAGTATGATGGATGGGATTTTAACAGTTCCCAGAAGGAATAACACACTAATCATACTTGAGTTATCAGTGACATATCAAACATTCTGGTCAGAAAAAGATTGTACAAAAGACTTAAGATTCACACGCCCCTAACAAGTAGTTGTCTACGGAAAGCATTTTCTCACTTGTGAGAATTTTGGGGTCATCCTACAAGTCAAGGTATAAATATTTCTAATTAAAACATCTAATAAAGAGCAGGTGCTTTCTCTGAGCTTCTGTTCTTATTTTCCCATCAGTTGCTTTAATTTCTTGTTTTGAAACAGCCCTCCTATTTAATCTGAGATAACACCATGATCTATTGCTTCTAGTTATGATGTTCAAATATGTAATTGCAAATATTGAAAAAGAAATAAAATTATTAATACTGCAAGATATTTATTTCAGATGCCCCAGTTTATCTCATTCCAGGGGTTATACTGCTTTAAGGCTCATAAATAGTCTTTCTTCATTTCCTCTGCTGAGGTCTATAAGGTCATATTTGATTTGCACTTGCCAATGTCTAAATTGCTTCCAGCACCATTTCAATTGATGTGTTCTTCTGAATGTATTCATTTTTGTATGTTTAAGCTATCTGACCTGGTATTAATTTACTAGCCCCCAGCTGTGTCAGAGTCAAATTGAAGAATATTGAATGTGCTTCACAAGATAAATGTAAAATATGTTTGTGTAAAACTCTATTTCATGATGTACATGTCCTGATTTTATTTTGTTTGTGTAGTTTTTCCCTGGACTCATCTGCAGAATTTGCTATTGAAAATCCAATTAGATGGAGATTAGAAATGAGTGTGAATAAACCTGATGGCTAATTGTGGTTGTGTGTCAATACAGAATCAAATTTGGTAATTTGGAAAAAGTAACCACTCACAAGATGATTCCTAATTGATTGTCACCATTCAATCAGTGAATTATGTACTGAAAATAGCCAATAATTGATTAGGTGGGAAGTAGTTATTTTTTTTGTGTGTTGCTTTACATTTGCCTTATCCTACTTTGTTTAAAATTTTTACATAAGACAATATATCTATTAAAAACTTAGAAATTAGGAAAATAAATGTTTTTCCTCTACAAAGCATTGATACATCTACCACACTCAATCACTAGTAAGGTTATATTGTAAAATATTTCATATATATACATACAGGTTCAGCATCCTAAATCCAAAAAATATCCAAATTTAAAACATTCATGGTCTGAAGCAATTCAGATAAGGGATACTCAATCTGTTATATATATATATATATATATATATATATAATATATATTACTGTGTGATATATACAACTACTTTTTACCAAATTAACTGTCTCTCATAAGAGTATTTATGCACCATCAAAATGTTTCACTAATGCACTATTATTATTTGACATTTAAATTCTTCATAAAAAGACTAAAAGACTTATGGTTATAAATAATTGCATACAACTAACTTATTTTGTAGTACTACTTTAGAACAAATTCCCAGATGTGGAGTTAGTGCCTCACAGATTATGAACATATGAAAGACTTTTCATACATACATTGGCAAATAGATTTCAAGAACTAATATAGAATGGGCCATTTTGATGTAAGGTTATTAATCAATTTTTGCATGACCAGGACATAGCTTCTGAGGAGCCTGATAATTTCAATAAAAAATAATCCTCACCCGCTCTCTACCCTTATTCATTTAAATAATGTTGTAGGATATCACACATTTGCTGACAGTTTTCCTTGGCTAGGTAAAAGTTTACAAAGGGCCACGCCGTTCGTGGGAGACAGTGTGGTTTATGTATAGAGTCGGGGTAAGGATGCAAGCGGACTCGAGTTCTCATAATAGATCTAATATTTACAAATGTTGCAACTTGTGCAAATTATGTGACCTCTGGGAAATTCAGAGTCCTGATTCCCCATTTATAAAATGGATATTCACCCCTCCTTCATTTATTCTCTCAATTATTTATTCAAAACCATTCTTCTATGTTCCAGGTACTATTCCAGGTGTTTGAGATGAAATAATTAATAAAACAACCACATTTCTTGGCTTCATGGAGCTGACAGTGTGGTGGGAGAGATAGACAATAAAAAATAAACAAAAAATAGAGTGCTATGAAGAAAAATTAAAAGGAGTGAAGAGATAGAGAGGCCTGGGGGCTTTTTAACCACTTCGGTACCAGCGTCAACGATAGTTGACAGCCACAGATGAACGCGCACAGCCCAGCATCGACTATAGTCAACAGCCACAGATGAACGCGAGCGCCGACTTTAGCCAACAGCCGTGATATGAAGGCGCACAGCCCAGCATCGACTTTAGTCGACAGCTGAAAGCTTTTACTTTTACAGCTTTTATCTCTGCAGTTGCAGTGTGTACGTTCAGCTAATAAGTTACTATGAATCTGTGACCTTTTAACAAGTCCTTAGTAGGAGTTATTATAGTTATTTTCCTAAAGCTGCCAGTAAAGTAAAACAAGCTTTCGGTGCTTTAAAGCTTTCCTCATCACACAAGAGCAAAACGGATTCGTCGTCAATGCACAGCACAAACTACCGTGTGGACTGTGAGTGCCCGCTGTGGGCGAGGCTTCGCGGCCGGTGAGCGCAGTACCGAAGTGGTTAAGTGGTCGGGGGAAGGTGGTTCTGAGGGGTATGTTACCCTGTAGGCATCCACCTGAATTGAGTGAGGAAATGAAGCTTTGGGCTTCTGGGGTATCTTCCTTTCTCCACTTATGGAATTTCTGTTTTCCTTTGGTTGGGTTACTAACTGAAGAAGCTCTTGGAGCACACTGAGATTCATTTATACTACTGGTCCTGATTAGACATTTAAACCAGTCGAATCCTCTCTTGGATCTTTCTTTTACTTTCTCTCTTGGTGTCTTACATTTCTGGGATAGAAGATAGATAAGTTAAATGTAGATAGTCTCTGAGAATCCAGCTCATTCCTTGTGAGGGTATATCAGGAATCAGGATAAATACAGATTGATGCAATCCAGACATGGGGCGTAAGGGGAATTTGGAGTCCAAAACTTGTGTGTCTGAATTCAGGTTTGTTTGGTGATAAGAATGTGACTTGGTGCAAGTGACCCCTCCTTTTGTAATCTTTCTCCCATCTACATAATGCTGTCTGTAACATCCACTTTCCATGGTTGCTGTGGAGCTCAGATAAAATATGCAGTGCTGAGCACAGGGTGAACGATAAAGGATTAGTAACTGTGGTTATTGTTGCTATGAATAAGATGACTGACCAAAATGTCTCCTTCGTCACACCACAGCTTCTTAAGACTGTGGTATCCCTGGGTGTCTTTTATCCTTTGTAATTATGCCTTCACCTGGCATTCCTATCTAACAATTTCCAAACTTTCAGGTGCATAATTTCTAGTTAAAACACTGCAGTTTGAGCAATCCGACAGCTTCACCTCTGCAAATGCTTTCTGTCAGGATTCTTAAGGGTTTCTTTCTTGCTGCCTTTTTCTCCTAATTGTGGCCAGCGGTAAACTAATTAACCTCTCCAGGTGTCTCCCAGGAGGTGAGAGTGCTGGCGCCAGGGCAACAGCAGCACTACAGCTGGGAACAAGTGATAACAAAGCGTATTGATTCACCAAGCCTGCTGCCCACGTGGCAATTTCCACACGGTCTCCTTGCCAGCAGAGATAACAAAAGCAATCAAGAGCAGAGCTCTGCCACGCTGAAGGACTTAAATGTTCTTATTGTTTTAACTTTGTTCCACAGTATAGTGTTTAACCATAATATGCTAGAAATGAATAAAAGAATAAACTGATAAATGAGTGAATGAATATATCTGAGTAATAAAAGAATGTAATGTGATGGTGTAAAATCAAGTGATCAACTCAAAGTAATTTTGTGTGCATACTGTCCACTATTTGTAAGTGCTTGGCTAGATCCTGGGTTCTTGGACCCTGGGAATGGATATAAAGAAATCAGGTTTGGGCTGCAACCCTCAAGGAACATGAGCTCTGATTCGAGGATTAATAACATCATTTCACTCACAAACTTCCATTAAGAGGTTTTGTTACACTAGGAGACTAGGAGACAGGGGTGAGACCTGAGGCAGGGGCTTGGACATTGGGTGCAGGTGTTAAAATAAACAACCTTCAAGCAGAAGGGGCTAACTAGTGGGGCTGATAACCACAGGCAAGAACCGACCAACTTTTCAGCTATCTCTGCCACCTTATGTGAACTTTGACTGATTATATATCATATACATTGCGGTTTTAAAATTTCTCTGCCCTTGAAATCACCATGATAGTTCTTAAATAACCACATAAAGTATGAAAATGGGAGGGAACCCAATTCTAGGAATTACTACCTAAATTCTTAGCAAAAGTCAACCTCTTGACTTTGAATATTTCTCCCCTCAATTAGTAAGTCCACAAGGGTCTAAACCACTTCCTCCCAGTGCAGCTGCTCTTTTCCAGCAGGCCCCTCTCCTCCCTGAGAGTGCACTTTTGCTTTCAATAAAGCTTTCGCTTGCCTGGCTTATGTGGTGTGTCATGAAATTCTTTTCCCCACCAACATCAAGAACTTGGAAAAAAACCTCCACTCAAAGGCCTGTAACAATTTAGGTAGTAATTCCTAGAATTGGGTTCCCTCCCATTTTCATACTTTATGTGGTTATTTCAGAACTATCATGGTGATTTCAAGGGCAGAGAAATTTTAAAACCACAATGTATATGATATATAATCAGTCAAAGTTCACATAAGGTGGCAGAGATAGCTGACAAGTTGGCCAGTTCTTGCCTGTGGCTATCAGCCCCACTAGTTAGGCCCTTCTGCTTGAAGGTTGTTTATTTTAACACCTGTGCCCAATGTTCTCTGTGTTTTATGGTTTTCTTTTTTAATTAATTGTTCTCTCCTCCATTTTATTTTCTGTGTGTGTGTGTGTGCGTGTGTGTGTACTTTTTCTAATTTGAATGTCTCTCCTAACAGCTGCTTCTGGGTAAAGGTAGTGTCTTGTGTAACACTCTATCTCAAACAACTTTTATTAGGATTTTTTATAAACAGTTACTTGAGTTGTTATATATCTGACTAAAAGAGAGAAAAAAATCCTTTTTATTGAATATTCCATATGAACTGAAACTTCAAGGCTATTAGAGAGAGGAGTATCTTTGGACAAAGTCCAAAAACATAAGGGTATGACTACATTCCTTTCATTGAGAAAATGTAGTGATCATTTTTTGCTCTCAGTTTCCATTTCTTCACCCTTAAAATCACCACAATAGTTCTGGAACAGCCATATAAAGAATGAAATGGCAGGGAACCAGGTAAATGCGCACCCATTCCTGTCCCTTTCCCATTTTGAATGAACATGGAAATCAAAGGGATGATGTACAGAGTTCTCACCTCACTAAGCTCCAAATTCCTGCAGAAATCACTTAATTTTCCTGTCTGGACAATGGAGAGTCCAGATGATAGAAGTGGGTTTTCCAAGATCACCAGGCTATGTGGCAAATAAACAACTGTCTCAAATCTAATATGATGCCTTTCTTGTGATATTCTAAAATAAGAACCTTCTACACTATTAGCAAAATTGTAACAAATCATGAGAATTTGTTTTCTTGCTTTGGTTTGGCATATTGGTCCAATATTAGCTTGGCTGGGCATATTGTTTCCAAAGACCTTATCTTTTAAAAGTATACAAAATATATACAAAAATATATAAAACATATAAAATATATACAATATATAAAAACATAGAAAACATATAAAATACCTACAATATATAAAAGTCATTGTGCTTTGTTAAGAGTTAGATCATGTGTGTTTCTTTGTAAGGCTACCATTTCAGAATCTATCTTCTAGATTCTGTGTAATTGACGTCACCAGATGCCTTACCTGTAGTTAGATTATACATGAATAATGTCCCAGATGGTAAATTTATTCCAGTATATTTATAAAAGATAAAAATAGGACTTTGTATCTATATCTGTATATTTATATTTATTTATTTTTATGTATGTTTATGTTTATATATTAAAGTAGATATTAAAGTATAAAATAATTTAATATATATTTTTAAAGTAATGTAAATCTGTAAGTGGAGTTGACAGTTTATCATTACTCTTTAATGCTCATTTCTCACTGCTTAATAACCTAGGACCAGGTTTTATTTCCAGCCTGATTCTAGCATATATTTTCAAACTCAGCAGTTCTCAAACTAGAGTTCCCATGAACACAGCTTTTTAGGGTGTTACTAAATATATTACAAAGATAGAAATCCAAAATTAGTTTGAGACATGCTGGATTAGACAAATTTAAACAGATCTGTTTTCTGCTGGACTGCTGGACCTTTAATCTGATTACTGGCATTGTGAAACCTCAAAAAGGGTATCATACGTACAGTTTCCAAACTTACTTGACCACTATTCTCTCTGCCCTTGGCATACCTAATAGCATGTACAATTTTCAGAAAAAGAAATGCTATAAACTGAGACAGGCTTACCCAAACACCCCTATGGACCTTGGTTTATCTGAAGCTTTAATGCCCTTGTAGGTTTTCAAAATTGATGCTGAACGGCTGTCATTTGCTCTGCCTATTTAAGAAGATTGTGACATCCCTCTTCATTGTCCTCTTAATCACAAACATGGGGGACCCTGATGACAATCTCTACATGACCGTCTAGGTCTTATTTAAACTTCCTGTGGTTTTTAGGAGAAACCTTAGGATATATCTCTTCCTGTAACTTCCCAGAGTGCCTGAGTGTGTGTGAGTACGTGTGTGTGTGTGTGTTCTCTCTCTCTGCTACTGCAAGAAGAATGAAGAAGACAGAGGATGGCACATCCTCATCAGCTGCATTGCTTTCCTGTCTTTCATCCAATTACTCTTTCCACCCAGTTCCTTTTATGCTACTATTACACTAAGCCCTCGGCAGTTTGTTAAACCTCTCCCAGCCCGATGTGTATATACTCCCTCCGCTCACACACTGACTACAACATGATGCTTTGATATTAGAAAGAAATTACTTTCTGATAGAGGTTACTTTGCATCTAAAGAGGCTTGGACTTAGTAAAATTTCAAGTAATATTAGACCTTGTCATGATAGAAACACAAATACAAGAGTCAATGACCTAACTAAATATATTTCTTTTTCCCCTCTATATGTTAAACAATCTTGTCTTTCACAACATGTGAGTTATTTTATTTTTTTGAAAAAACATATAATATTAACAAGTAAATGTATTTTTAAAGAAATACATTAATATCGATACATTTTAATTATTTAAGAATAAGTGTGAAAGATAATTTTGGCTTTCATCATTAACATTAAGTCAGCAAATAATTTTAGTTTCACTATTTTTAATCATATTATTAATATCAAGTGTTAAGAAAAAAATTTAGTTAGAAAAGGCCTCACAAATATTGCTTCAATAAATAAACATATTTCTTTAATTAGCATTCATTTCCATGCAAATTGTTGTCTTTTTGTTGTTGTTTTACTTTACTTTCATAGGTTGGACAAATATCCCCTTTGCTATCCTCTTTACCTTACTCATTTGCTTAGTAAGACCTTTTTTTAAGTTAAATGCTGAAATAAAGCTCTGCCTTCCCTAAGACTTGATGTATTTTGTTCCTTAGAGGCAAAGCATTTATCTGTGTTGTACCCTAAAAAAAAAAGGATAATTAAGTCTCTCAAGAAATAGTGTTTACACATATACCTGAAGTTGAATGCTGTAACTTCAATATAAGGAAAAGAAATAATTACTTCTAATTATATAAAGTGATTTTCTAAAGACTTTAATGGCAAATTGCAATTTTACTTAATTTATACTGAATTTTACTGAACATTCCATATGCAAGCAGAGGTCTCAAAAACTGTTTCTCTGACAGCACTCTGTTCACACCTCTGAAGGAGAACTCATGAAGTTGTGCTGTAGTTCCTTTAGTTTGCACCTCTCTCTGATTCCAATAGAATGGGCTGCTGAAAGATACAAACATACCAGAGTGGATTCTTAGTAAAATTTTGTTTAATTAATATTTAAGTGAATGAATATTTTTAATTGAAACTTGCAACCAAAGATCTCCATGTGAGTTCCTAAAATTGTCATCACCTAAAAAAAAATGCTGGCTCAGAACCATACCATGGTTGAATTTTGTGTATTTCATGCTATGAGTAAGTTTCTTGAAAACTTATCCCGGAAATAAATGATTAGTTTTTCAAAGACAGGGAATTTGTACTCATAGGCGATTGGTCATTACATTTACAGTTTAAGATTAGTATTAGGATTATAAACAAAAGGAATTATTATCAGATGATCCATATGCAGATTCTCTCAATCAAACACACTTGCTGGCATGATAGGGAAACAGGCTACTAAGCTAACATTGTGCTTGGCAAATAGTAAGCATTCAACATACACATCTGCTAAATCTGAACATGCATATTCAGAAGCTATTTTCAACTCTCTTTTCCTCTCTCTCTCTCTGTCTGAGTATATGCATATGTATATACACACACATACATATATACATACATATACATACACACAGAGGCTTCTTAGTTCACAATGAGGTCATGTCCAGATTATCTCATCATAAATTGAAAATACCATAAGTCAAAAATGCATTTAATACACCTAACCTACCAAACAACATAACTTAGACTAGCCTACCTTAAACATGCTCAGAACACTTACATTAGTCTATAATTGGGCAAAATCATCAAACACAAATCCTATATTATAAAAATGTTAAGTACCTCATATAATTTATTCAATACTGCAGTAAAAGTGAACAACAGATGGTTATATGGATATTCAAATATAGTTTGTGCTGAATTCATATCACTTCTGCACCATTGTAAAATCAAAAAATTATAAGTCAACCCATCATAAGTTGAACCATTGTGAATTGGGGACTATCTGTGTGTGCGGGGGTTGTGTATACATACATACATATATATACACACATATACACACACTGTTAAGGAACTTGGAAGGCAATTTTCCTACATTACAATTCTAGGAATACTTAATATTTCAAATGTATAAGGCCCTCTTGAGCCTCAACGTGAACATAAAATCAAACTTGAATTTATTACTGCCAATTACATTGAAAGAATCAAAATGGAAATGAATAACATTTTTCAGTGACCCATATGTCAAAGCCAAAGGCATACCTTCATGGAGAAAGACACTCTGACCCAAAACCTCCCTTTTCTATGCTTCGCATAACTAGGGAGGAACAGGTACGCCACAGGACCTCACTCGGTCTATAAGACCCTACAGTACTGCCCCCACCAGCACCAGTCTGTTCCAGCACAATTTCACACTTACCACGTGACTGAGAGTATTCTACAAGGCTAAGTTAATGATGCAAAAAGAATAAGGCACAGTCCTTGAGCTACTTGAAATTGCAGATAAATTTAGCACGATGTCTAATGTCCATCTTTTAAAGTTGCACTGCTTGGGTTTAAATCCTTCCTGAGCTCTAATCATGTCTGAGTCATTGCCCAGGTATGTGATATCTATAAAACTGTAACACTTTACAGAGTTACACCAGAACCATACAAAATTGCTGATATTTGACTATTTTTTATGTACAAAAAATGCCAATTCTTTATGGTTCAACCCTGTAGTAGATGCTCAACAAATTCTAGCAATCATTATTAAATAACTATCTAGGGAGATTGATTTTATCTACCAGATAAGAATATAAACCAATATTGTTACAGCAAGTGTTACAGCAGATGGTCCCGAGGACAAACTGAGCAGCACACGGAGAGTCAGAGAATCAAAGTTTATTCGCCGGCGGACTCAGAGGGGTCTTGCCACCAAATTCTGAGCACCGTCTACCCAATTTTTCCCATTTTTATTAAGTTGGAGTGGTCCAAGGGGTGGGGTATCAGGTGTAGGTTAGTTGATGTGTCAGGCAATAGGTTGATATTATGGTGATGCGCAAGGCAATAGATTTAGTGTTATGCTGATGCCAGGCAACAGGCTAGTTGATGGGCCAGGAAACAGGTTAGTATTATGCTGACGTGGGTCTTCCATGAGAAATGGGAGTCTCCAGTGCCTGATGTGCCAAGTAATAGATGGGGGTTTCCCTGATCATTCCCCCCTTTGATGCTCTTATATGTCTACTATAAGGCATCATTTCCCAGTGGGTGATAGCCTCATAAGGCCATTATGTGAGCTGTTGCTCTCCAGGTTACAGTTGTCTACAAATTTTATAATCATGCTCAATGTGCAGGGGCCTGTAATGGTGAGAGTCCAGTACTTCTTTCCCCACTGTGGCACACCTAAGCCTGACTATAACACATCTTTGGCATGTAGGTGCAGACTGTGAAACCTCCTGGGGTCCAGACGCCTCCAGTAATCCAGTTAGTGGAGAGACTCTAAGTCCTAGCATAACAAGCCTCGGGGCAGGGTTTCTCTGCCACAGTTGTTAGGGCAAGTGGCCAAACCAGGAAGAAGGTAGGGACTGAGGCAGGAGTAGACATCCTATAATGAGCCAAAATACCACAGTTAAAGACACCCTATGCAGTCCAGTCCAATCTCCTGGAGCTACCGAGAAGAGTCCAATCCCCAGTAAAGTCACTACGACCCCAATGAGGGCCAGGGCCAGCAGTCCCATTTACTCCTATTCAGTCCTGGGTGTGGCTGTCCTCTTTGGGAGATGGTTAAGCTGGATCTTTAGTGGGTTCTGCTGGTCCTGACGTGCAGTCCAGAGATTAGTTTTGTTGTCTGGTTCAGCATTTTTCACTCGGAAGTGATGGATCCACGGAGTGATACCTGCAACTTTAACAGCAGTAGGATTAACCAGTATCACAGCATGGGGACCCTTCCAGGTGGGCTCTAAGGGTGTTCTTTTCCAGTCCTTCACCCAGACTAGATTCCCTTGTTGGTGGGGGTGGACAGGGAGACCCAGGGTGATAGGGTTTTTTTCTAGGATGGTGTAGTGGATATGACGCATAGTTTTAGCTAAGGCTTGGAAGTGTGTGTTTATATTCAATTCCCCTAGTTGTCTAATGCCTCCCCTTAATTGCTTGATAAGTGGGGGAGGTCTACTGAACAGGATTTCAAAGGGTGAATATCCTGTGGGCCCCGGTGTGCACCTGACTCTGTACAGGGCTCGGCTTAGCATGCCTACCCAGGGTAATTGTGTTTCCTCACACAGCTTCGCTGGAGTGGTCTTGAGGGTTCAGTTAATGCGCTCTACTTTCCCTGAGCTCTGTGGCCTGTAGGCTATATGTAGTTTCCACTTGATTCCTAGTCCCTTGGTGAGGGTTTGCATGACCCCTGCAGTGAAGCTTGGTCTGCCAGGCGATTGCTGGTGGCGATTGGATTTGTGCCCTTTTGGTGCCCTTGACAGTGGATGACTGCAATTTCTTTTGGCTCTCAAACTGCCTTCAGCAGTTGGAGGATTTCATCCTTATTTTTGATCTCCTTTCCACCTGCAGTCAGCAGTCCCCTCTCCCTGTATATTGCCCCGTGGATATGTATTGTGGCAAAGGCATATTTAGAGTCTGTGTATATGTTTGCCTTCTTACCCCGGGCATACTTAAGGGCTTGGATGAGGGCCCATAGCTCCACCCTTTGTGCCGACCATGACCACTCTTGGGGCAAAGGAGCTAACATGATAACCTCTTGCACAGTGGTGACTGCGAAGCCCTCCGGTCATTTCCCATTCTGGACAAAACTACTGCCATCTGTGTAGAGTTCCATGTCTAGTGCCGGTAAAGGACTGTCTTTCAGATCTGGCCGGCTTGCATAGACCTCCTCTACCGCCTCAGTGCAATCATGGTCCAGGGGCTCTGGTTCGGTGGGTAGGAGGGTGGTGGGATTCAAGGTCCGCACAGTCTCCAGGGTGACCTGTGGATTTTCACATAGCAGTTCTTGGTATTGTGCTAACCGGTTGCTTGAGAGCCCTAAGGTGTTCATTATACATACTACTGAATGAGGGACTTGCACACAGAGATTTTGTCCCAGTGTGAGTTTCTCTGCTTCCTTGACTAGCAGAATGGTGGCCACCAGTGCGCTGAGGCAAGGTGGCCATCTTGTCTCTACTGGGTCCAATTGTTTTGACAAGTAAGCCACTGGTCTCTGCTATGGGCCTACAGTTTGAGTCAAAACCCTCAAATCCACTTGTTTCTTTTCTTGTAAAAACAAGTTAAATTCTTTGGTGAGGTCAGGTAGCCCTAGGGCACTGGCTCTTTTAGTAAGTCTTTTATTTCCTGGAAAGCCCTTTCCTGACTCTCTGCCCATTTCAAGTCTTTGTTTTCAGGCCCACCTAGAGCCTTGTACAGAGACTTGGCCTTTAGGGAGAAACTTGGGATCCAGATGTGGCAAAATCTGGCCACTCTGAGGAATTTCCTGAGTTGTCTCCGACTGGTCAGCCTAGGAATTGTATAGATGGCGTGTTTCCACTCATGTCCCAGTGACCGGTGCCCCTGAGTGATGTGGAAACCCAGGTACTTCATCTGTTGCCTGCAGATCTGTGCCTTTTTCCAGGAGACTTTGTATCTTTTGTCAGTGAGCAGTTGGAGCAGGCACCAGGTTCCCCGGTGGTAGTCTTCTCTGGTTGGGTTTGTTAGAAGGAGATCATTGATGTACTGTAGAAGTGTGCAGTGGGTTTCTTCTTTCAGAAAGGAGATGAGGTCAGTGGCTGGAGCCTCCCTGAATAGAGTTGGTGAATTTTAAACCCCTGTGGTAGCCACGTCTAGGTCAGATGGGTTCTCCTTCTGGTCTGAGGATCCTCTTGTAAGATACTGGGCTGGTAGGCTAACGATTGTTTTCTAGCTTCTGTCCATTGTTTGCTTGCTGAACACAGCTGGCCTCAGGGCATTATGGGTTCAAACAAGATGCAGAGGAAAAGCGCTGAGTCCGGAGCCCATCGGCTAGGACTCAGAGCAGGTTAGAACCAATCAGGGGCAGGGTGAAATAAAATGCTGGGGAAATTGGCGGATGGGGGGGGCTCACCGATCACTGTAAAGGGCAAATGCATGATCAGCGCGCAGAACCAATCAGCAGGAGCATTATTAGCGTGAGAACAGTTCGTGGCGCGGAGTATAAGAAGCCTCCTCCCGCGTGGTAGGGGGTCCCTGCCCGAACAAAGAGACCACTGCACTGGTGCTCTTGGGCTTGGACCCTAGCTAGCTAGATAATAAAACTCCTTTTGGTGATTACAGCCTCGGCGACTCTGTCTCTCTGTCCTGTGGAACTGCGGAATCCGGCTCTAACACTCTCACTCGAAAGCAAACATGGGCTGGCTCTTCAGAGCCAGCTGCTGGCAGAAGAAAGCATCCTTCAAGTCCAGGCAGGAGAACCATCAGGAGAAATGAGGCCCAGGAGGGTGTATGGATTTGGTATCACTGGGTGAAAAGTCACTGTGGCCTCATTAATCAGTTGCAGATCTTGGACAGGCCGGTATCCACCTCCATTGGGCTTTTTGACTGGCAGGAGGGTGGCTGCCATTATGAGAGTCTCTGGGGTGCCAAGCATGAGGTTCATGGACCCTTTCGGGTGGGAGGTGATCTGGGCTTCCAGTTCACTCAGGAGATCTCGACCTAGGAGGGGAACGGAGCAGTCCGGTATGTATAGGAATTCATGTCTTATCTGGTGGCCCCCCATGTGGCATATTTGGGATTGGCAGAAGGGTCAAGTTACTCGAGTTCATGTGGCTCCTCCATTCTGACCATAGGCTCCTGGAGGCCAAGAGTCAGGGAACCTGGTCAGTCTTATTCCATGTCGACTCTAGCGAGACGAATGAGGTCCTGGGTTTCCAGTTCCTGCTGGAAGCCCCTGGGCAGGTTCCTGTTTGGCAGTGGGTGGTTTCTTTTGTTGGGACATTCATGCTTCCAGTGACCAAACTCCTTACAATAGGCACACTAGTCAGGCTTCAGGGTGCCTAGTCTCTTGGGTCCTCCTTCCCCTGGCAGGCCAGGTCTCTTGGCTGGGTCAGGTCTTCCGAGGGCAGTGGCCAGGAGAGCAGCTTTCTGTTTCATATTCTTGTCACTCTCCCTCTGGGAAATCTGGTCTCAATTAACATAGACCTTCTGGGCCACTTCCACCAGCTGCGTGATGTTCATTCCTTCTGAGTGCCTCTCGTCCACCTAGGAAGTTGAAATCCCAAGCCGGGTTGGTCTCGGATGCTGCTCTGTGCCCACTGCTCCACATCCAAGGTCCCTGCTAGAGCCCGGCCCTGGAGCCACTTCTGGGTCCCAGCTACAATCCGGCATTGTTCTTCTGTTTTACAAAGGGTCAAAAGGAGCTGGTGGCAGTCTTCCCAAGTAAGATGGTGGGTCTGAAAGATGGATTCCAGGTGGTCAACAGGGCCTGAGGTTTCTCAGAGTATGGCCAGGTGTGGTGCTTTCAGTTTGGAAGGTCAGTGGTGCAGAAGGGTTGGTAGTACAGGACTGGCTGACCTGGCCAAATGGACCCATCATCCGTAAAATGCTTGGGACCTTGCACCTCATGCAGGCACGTCTGGAGGGCTGAGGTTGTTGCCTGAGCTGACCGTAGCCGGTGGGTGATGGGAGTGTTGGCACCCTGTTGGTCTGGAACTGGCAGTGGAGAGACTGATGGTGACAGGGTGTCTGGTGGATTCGGGGGTATTTCAGGAGGTGTCACGGTAGGGTTGTAGGGCAGTGGTGATGGATCCTCTTCAGGAGCTTCCTGATAGATGGGTTTTGACAGTTTGGGGTCTCTGGTCCTTTGGGCCACAAAAATCCTGCTCTGTCCTTTATTAGCACAGAACCAGACCCACAGGGGCATGGTTTGAGCAATCTCTAGCCATGAATCTATGTAAGGGAATTGGTCAGGGTGGCTGGGAGTCCTGGTCACGATTCCCCAAACTGCTTGCACTGTGGGAGGTCTAAGGCTCCTGTTGAGGGCCAGTCAACACCCTGTTCACAGAGGGCTCTAAGTCTACTGGGACTCAGTGTGACACCATAAACTACCGTGAAACCCTTCTTAAAGTTCTTTAACATGCATTTAAGGACTGCAGGCTTAGATTCTACGCTACCCATCCTAGACCCTTGTATGGTGTCACAACTTAACCAACAAAGGGGGCGGTTCTCTCATGTGTCCACCTGGCTGCTTTCCTCGTGGGAACTTAGGTGCATCTTGGCTAAAGTGTACCCATATAATTCCGGGCCTGGTCACTCCCTTTGGGGGAGTGAATCACCATTATGCTGTACGCCGCCACCACAGAATCACAGGTGATAACCCACTCAGGTTCCGTAGCCATAGCCCTGGAACATAAACAGTCACTCTTCACTCACTCACTCAGATAGTCAGAGGTTACACATTCCCACCCTGGGAATTCCCTGCACTCAGGAGGTGATCAAGCTCCTCTTCTGCCATCTGATGGGCCTGACTCGGATGGTCCTGGGACCTTACCTGGTCTGATGCCTCTATACCTGATTTGACTTGTACTTCCCTCCAGTGTGTCCAGGTGAGTGTGGGACTCCGCGGCTGGCGGGAGCGAAGATATTCTGCAAAATGGTGGTTGGCACCCGTTCACTTCTGTTGCTGAAGTCCTGCTGGTTGCTGTGCCCGTCCCCAAACGGGTGAATTCAAGGGGCCAGCGCAGTTGGTTTTCCTGGTCAGGGAACCAAACTGTTACAGCAAGTGTTACAGTGGATGGTCCTGAGGACAAACCAAGCAGCACATGGATTATTCACCAATGGGCTCAGAGGGGCCTCACCACCAAATTCTGAGCACCGTCTACCTGGTTTTTCCCACTTTTATTAAGTTGGGGTGGTCCGAGGGGTGGGGTACCAGGTGTAGGTTAGTTGATGTGTCAGATAATAGGTTAATGTTATGTTGATGCGCCAGGCAACAGATTTAGTGTTATGCTGATGCCAGGCAATAGACTAGTTGATGGGCCAGGTAACAGATTAGTATTATGCTGATGTGGGTCTTCCTGAGGGTTGAGGGTCTCCGGTGCCTGATGTGCCAAGTAATAGATCAGGGTTTCCCTTATCAATATTTTATACAATCAACTATAAATCTGAGAGGACAATGATATTAAAAATTCTAAGTATTCATTGACACGAGATAGGTGCTGGTATATGTCAAATAATAAGTACATATTCAGCTAAAGCAGTGTTTCTCAGCTTAGTTATGCATACAGGTCACCTGGGTATTCTTAGAATGCAGAGTCCAATGCAGTAGCAGTCAGTGGGGCTTGGTCCTCTGCATTTCAAACCTATTTCCAGGGGGTCTCTGCGCTGGAGGCCCTCACTGAATGCCAGGGACCAGAGGAACAGTTAAAGAGAAAAGGGGAAGTGATTAAGGCACAGTTGAGGAAAAGTGGGAGCACAAGCTGAGAGCATCTAAAATATCCTTTCTTAGCCAAGATAGAAGATTAGGTAGGACAAAGAACAAGAAGACAGGCAGGGTGCCTCCAAGGGGGCTATCTTTCAATAGCCTTGGGCAGTGAAGAGAGAGGCTGATTTAATCATTTTTGGGGCAAAATGGATGCTGGTTCATTAGGTGGGTACAAACCAAACCCTGGAGTCCTAGGTAGATCCAGGTGAAGCCTGAGGCTTATTTTATTGGGGGATGGTGTGGATCCTTCAAAGAAAAATAATACAAAGTTAAAATATCAAATTAGAATGAGAAAAAAAAACCCTAAACATATACAAATTTCAAAGGTGGTTAAATATCATAACATCAAGAAAAATAACATAATTTAAGAAAGTTGAACCATATGTATTCTCAACAATTTTTTCTCGCTGTTCCAATACCACAGGAACCTCAATGTGGAGATGCAAACACAGAGCTAGGTAAAGTTTGTGCAGAAAAAAGTCTGGAAGCTTATGCTACAGAGTTAGTCTGCCTCAGCCTGGGCTTCATATTTTGTAATCAATAATTATTAAGTGTCAAAGCTTGGGAAGAAGTTTATCTTTTTGCCCAATGTGAGGAGTTATTCCCATCACAATACTATCACTCAGCGGCACTTTGAAAATATTTTATTCAATGAAGGGGCAATAAGTGAATTTAGAAATATTGCACCTAGTTTGGGCTCAAACCCAGCTCAACCAGAGATCGTGTGAACTGGTTGAGAGCATGAACATACTTTGTCACATGAGCCATCACACTGAGGCTGAATGCCCCTGGACATCTTCCAGTATTAGGGGATTTAGCCACTGAGTTTGGAAAAACAACTTTAAGTATGATGAGGAGATATTTTTAAAACAGCACTTTATCATACAAAGGACATCAATTTTTAAAGAGCTGTCTTATATTTCAGTCCTTTACATCTGTCACTTTTTCAAACTTTCAAAGACAACACCCTCAAGTACAGCTCTGGTCAACACTGAGGTTGCTGGGAAATGTAACCAGGTGTCGGGAGAGTCTGCGGGTCTTCCTTTAGTCCCCCCTCACTTGTGTTGACATCTCAGGGAGTGAAGGGTTGATGCTGTCAGACTTTTTGGCATACCTGTCTTGTTACTGATGAACAGGTCAGAAAGGTTACACTATTTGCTTTAAAGACCAACAAAGAAGAAGAGTGTCTGGGCTCAGAGTCCAGTGCACTTAGAATTGTATTGCATTGGTCCAGAAAGGGAATGTAGAGGCTTGGTTTAGTGATAGTGGCCATAATTTTAGTAAGGAATGGATATATTCTGCATAAATTTTAGGGATAGAAACAATAGTATTAAATATCAGATTAGATGTGGAATGCAGAAAACATTAAAAAATCAAGACAGAGCAACAGAGTTATGGCTTAAGTAATTGAAAGCCTAACAGTACTACTTACTGATATTTAGGATGGTGGATGACAAGAAAGAGTTCAATATTTTACATATGAAAGTCTGAAATGGCTACAAGTCATCCAGTGGAGAAGGTACAGTAGATTTTCCTTATGTGCAATATTATGTTCTATCATCTTGCTATGAACACTGAATTAGCAAACACTGAATGATTGCTCCTAGGGGAAATACAGAGTCAGGTTCCTACCAGCCTCTGGTCATAATTTCATCAAGTAGTCAATCCATAACTTAGTTTTATGTGTGTTTCTGCTTAAAGATTTGTTTACAGAACACTATTGCCTTCTTGCATTCAGGAACACTAGAGACTACTTAGGCTCTACTCTTGGGGTTCTTGTAAATAGTGAAATCACAAACAAAAAGCATAAAAATGTGAAAGATGTGGCACTAAATAGGTGATGAAGAGGACACTATTTACAGTGTGAAAGATGAAATAAGAAAACAGAACACTACCTTGTTCAGCCTCAGCATGGAACATGCATGTTGGGTGATAATCAAGTCTGTCACCATCTTACACATGTTTGTGAATGACTACACAAATTGCCACAAGTATTAGAATAAATTCTAACCAGTGTTTAAATTCACAAATACAGAATCCATGAATAATGAGAATTATCTGTATTCAAGCCTACAGCTCAGAAAATATATCATTGGAAGAAGATATATCGTTGGAAACCATAAAGAAAATGATGTTCTTTTCAAGGCTGAGAAGGAAGGAGATAATTTAGAAAAACTAGAAAGAAGAAGGCCCAATATGGAAATCTGAGTGGCTCCAAAATTTAGCCCAGAGACACCCGTCATGGAGAAGAAGGCAGAAGAAAAGAAGGTAAAGCCAACAGAAAGCACTGAGAAAGAGGTAGAAGAAAAAGGAGGTGGAGCCAGGTGGTTGAGAGAAGAGAATTGTTGAATGGAGAGCTCATTCCTGTCCCAAATACTGTGATAGGGTTAGGAAAGGAAGCAAGAATCCTGTCCCTGGGATTTGGTATCGTGAATGAATTTGGTGCCCTTGACAACACCAGGTTCAGTGGAGTGGTGAGTGGAAGCTGCAGTGGATGGAGATGATGTAAGGTTTGTTCTAGGCGGGTACCTGAAAGGTATGTATAGACGTTAATACTTAGACAGTGATCATAAAGACTGTGAAACAAAAGCTGCAGGAATCTGGAGAGTCCAAGGTAGTAAATCTAACTTTGACCACAGCAGGCTGCAGCCAGGCTGGCATGCCTAGCCCCCTGATAAGGACAAAACTACCTCCCTCCCCTATCTCTGCTCACTCTCCCAGAGAAACCCTTTATAAAACCCCAGGCTTTCCTCTCCCTCGGGATGGATGCTTTTTCACCTCCACCCATCTGCACCCAGATGCTCAAAATAAACAGCACTGTGCTACACACAAGGCTTCATGTGTCTCTCTCTCGGCTCTGGACCTAGCAGCTGAGACACTGAAGGGAAGATCAGACAGTTGAAGCTGTAAGTATAAATAGCAACTGCAATGCCTTTTATTAAGGATAAGAAGAAAAGTGACAAGAGGCAATGTGAGATATATAGCTATATGGAGATATATTTTAACTAGGAGTGTAGACTGCCATTTCTTTAAGAATGCCCCAACAACTTTTGGATCAAGAAAATGTAATTTTATTGGACTGCAGTAATGGAGAATGCCATCTTGCTGGTGATCCTCAAAAGGGAATAGTCAGGAGAAAACATTTATATTGTTACAGCAAGTGTCACAGTGGGTGGTCCCGAGGACAAACCCAGCTGCACACGGAGAGTCGGAGAATCAAAGTTTATTTCACCAGTGGGCTCAGAGGGGCCTCGCCACCAAATTCTGAGCACCGTCTACCTGGTTTTTCCCACTTTTATTAAGTTGGGGTGGTCTGAGGGGTGGGGTACCAGGTGTAGGTGAGTTGATGTGTCAGATAAGATGTTAATATTATGTTGATGCGCCAGGTAATAGATTTAGTGTTATGTTGATGCCGGGCAAAAGACTAGTGGATGGGCCAGGAAACAGGTTAGTATTATGCTGATGTGGGTCTTCTGTGAGTGGCGGGGGCCAAGTAATAGATAGGGGTTTCCCTTATCAATAGGATTTTAGTATCAGGCTGGTTGATTGAAGGAAGTTCTTATAAGACAGAGAGCTGTTTGTGGTCAGACAGAGTTTATGACATAAGACTGTTGGATGGGTTTAGTGAGACAATTATCTACTTGAAGATTACAGGGCCATGTGAGAAGGAATGAGGCAAGTTATGATCTTAAGAACCTGAAACAAAAGCCCCTGACAGTCAGGGAAGAGCAGGAAACCTCAAGCCTATTGTGAGATACTGGGGTATTAGGCTAACGGTTATCTTCTAGCTTCTGTCCGTTGCTTGCTTGCTGATCGCAGCTAAACGCAGGGCATTATGGGTTGAAACAAGATGCAGAGGAAAAGCACTGAGTCCGGAGCCTATTGGCTAGGACCTGGAACAGGTTAGAACCAATCAGGGGCAGGGTAAAATAAAATGCTGGGGGAAAATGGCGGATAGGGGGGCTCACCAATCACTGTAAAGGGCAAATGCATGATCAGCGCGCAGAACCAATCAGCAGGAGCGTGATCAGCACAAGAACAGTTCGTGCCCACAGAGTATAAGAAGCTTCCTCCCGCACGCACGAGGTCCCTGCCTGAATAAGAGGCCATTGCGTTGGTGCTCTTGGGGCTCGGACCCTGGCTCGAGCTAGACAATAAAACTCCTTTTGGTGATTACAGCCTCTGTGACTCTGTCTCTCTGTCCTGTGGAACTGCGGATTCCGGCTCCAACACTATATCTTCTAAAAGCTTGAATGAGCTTGTAAGTATTATAGATCCTTCCACCAGACCCTGCAGAAAGGAACACAGCCTGGCCGACACTGATTTTGGCCTTATGACCCTAAACAGAGAACCTTACTGTGTTGTTTATACTCTTGACACATGAAAACCATGCAGTAATACATTTGTGTTATTTTAAGCCACCAAATTTGTGGTAATTTGTTATGAAGAAGCAGAAAAGTAATATATTACACAACTCGTTCACTTAGTCCAGAATAACTTTGATAAAAACATGATAAAGACATTATAAGAAAGAAAAAAATAGCATCGTTTATGACAACAGAAGCAAAAATCAAAAACAAAATACTGTTACCGAAACTACAAGGGAGTTTTGACCTAGGTCTAGTTGTTCATAGCACAAAGGTCCATTTACTGAGATAAGGAGGATTGCCAAGGAAAAAAGGAATGTTTTCACACCACAGAAGCCTTGTTGAGAGAACAATGAGAGAAGTTGCCCCAAATCCATCTGCCCAACTAGCAGAGATCATAGGCTATTAAAGCAAGGACCTTGTGCCTTGTACGGGTCTTGCTGTAACCAAAAAGGGGCTGGTCCATGTGGGAGTGGTGAGTTTTAGCATCCTGGAGTCTGCCCAGGGGCCTTCAGAATCTCAGCTCCTTTGTCTTGCAGAAATCCACCATTTCTGAGAAACAACTCAAAAGGTCAAGTATAATAGTTAGCTAAGGGAGATAATTAAAAATATATATATAGGGGTCATTGAAATTTGTGTATGTACTAAAATTAGTTTAAGAAAAAAAATAAAGAAAGAGTTAATCATGGAAAAGCTTATGGAGAGTGAAGAAAAGGAAATAAAACTACACCCAGCTAACCATGAAGTGTGAACATCAAATGTGAACTGGTTGAGAAAGCACATGTTAATACAAACACACAGCAGTGAAGCATCATTTCCTGGTCTAATGGTCAAAAAGAATGTGGCGTAGTTTGCTATGTTTTGAGTGGTAGTTTTAGTAGTATCACATTATGTAAAACCATATTTGGAATATAGAAAAGCTTTATTTTTGGTGTTCTGATAATATTTCTTACTTATATTTCTTAATTTTAACTCTCTGGTTCCAATATTCTATTCATTAATTCTCTTGGATTTCTATTAGACAATTATAGTATCTAGAAGCATAGAAATTATAAGTTTTAATTTTCAATATATAGGTCACTCATATAGATATGTGTGTGTTCATATATAAAACTTCTTTCGATGTTCTGGCTAGAACCTCCATAAACATGTTGAAACACAGAAGTCATAATAGACATCATTATCCCCTTCTAGCTAAATAAGAATGCTTTCAATATTTCATGACCAACAATGTTTTCTTCAGATGTACACTCTTTAACAGGTTAGGAGAGATTCCTTTCATTCACTATATGAGTATTGAATTTTGGCTCTTAGTCATCTTTGCTTGATTTAACTTTACCAGATTTATTTTATTGAAATAATATTTTCCTATAATTTATTAATACATTGTTACCTATTACTTCTTTTCTCTAATATTAAACCTCCTTGCGACTCTGGATAAACTAGAACTAGTTGTTGGAGACTTTTTAAATATGCATGGTTTCAATTTGTCAAGGCTTTATTAAAACATTTTACTTCTGTTTACAATATTTTCCTATAGTTTCGGAGGGTTTTTCAATTTTTTTCTACAGGGAATCTGTACTGCTTTATACAATGATTTAGTTATCTGTGCATCTGTTTCTAGACTCTGAAACAGGATATTTAAGACGAATATTACCTGTTTCTTGATTCCAAAGTAGAATAAACCAAGTAAAACCTTTTGGGTTCCAGATACACCAACACCACAAAACAAAAAGGCAAGCAAAAAAAAAAAAAAAAAAGAAACAAACTGGGCAGCCTTCTGTGCATGTGTGTGATTCTCTGTGTGTAAAATAGAAGTATAAAACTTTAATGAGAGTTTAGTAGTCTGGTCATATGCTTTACATTTTACCAAAAAAAAAAAAATGAGAACAGTTCTAGTTGGTTGTCTAGAAAATCAACTGTTGCCACAAAATCTCTTGATAATTAAAAAAAATTACATATGAAAGTATCCTTTCTTGTTATTTGCAATATTTTAATTGTCTTCTTTTTTGTCTTTCTCTGAATTTATAAAATATACAATCATACTGTATTTACCAAATCAATTATTTTCTTAGCTTTTGCTTTTTTCTTTAAAAATTTATATCCCTTCTCTTTTAAAAGTTTTTAATTATTTAAGGATGCAACTTCTTGGATTCAAGTTTAGTTCACATTTTGTAGTCTTTCTTGATTTTTATTCAAAATATTTTTGGTTATAAGTTTTCCGTATTTTGATTTTGTTTATATCTGGAAGCATTTATATTTAATATTTATAATTGTTATTTATTTCTAAATGGTTTGTAATGCCAGTTCACAATGCTCCTTTAAGCCAAGAGTTTATTAGAAGGATGCTACATAATTTTTAGATTTATAGTTTTTCTCCTGTTCATATAGTTTTTCTCCTGTTCATCTCTGATTTTTTAAAATTTATTTTTTATTTTTTACTTTTTAAATTTCAGAATATTGCAGGGGTACAAATGCTTTGGTTACATAAATTGCCTTTGTAGAGCCCAAGCCAGAGCTACAAGCGTGCCCATGCCCCAAACAGCTTGCACCGCACCCCTTAGGTGTGAGTGTGCCCGTCCCCACCTCCCCCACCACATGACCAACACCCAATGAACATTACTTCCATAGGTGCCCATAAGTTTTTATCCATTAGTACCAGTTTGCTGGTGCGTACATGTGGTGTTGTTTTTCCATTCTTGTGATACTTCACTTAGGAGAATGGGCTCCAGCTCCATCCAGGATAATACAAGAGATATTAGTTCACCATTGTTTTTTTTATGGCTGAGTAGTATTTAATGCATTTTGGTTAGTGATTATAAGTTTGAGTTCTACTTTTTGAAATTGTTGATATTCACTGTGTTGTGAGTGCATGTTGTGGATGTTTCATGAATGCTTCAAATGATGTATAGTTTCTATTCACCAGGTTTACATATTTACATGAGATTAAGCTTATTAATTATGTTAGTCAAATCTTTTCTGTCCTTTAATGTCATGATTCCTCTCAAAGCCCATGTAATTTCTTATCTAATTACACTTAAAGAATGTTAACTTTATTTGGACTATATAAAAGAAAGTTAATTAATGTAGACCAAGTGTTTGTTTTATCCCCCAAACAATTTCTACATTTATTTAAAGCTAACAGGTTATCATTAAATGACTTTTATTCTCTTTTCTTGTCTGAGTTCTAGATAGTGAACCAAGAAAGGACACTTTTTGGTACTTTTTGTCATTCTCATGGGAAAGATTACTAGATAACAACTCCAAATAATTTCTCCAACGTGATAGTCCAGTGGTTAATAACCTATAATAATGATACAAGATTGGATTGCGAGAGGTGATGTTTCTGAAATAAGAGAAAACATTCCCTCAAGACCAGTCGGGGGCTAGTCCTGTAATTCAGATTAAGGACAAAATGACAAGTGATCTTCTTGCCTTTTAAAGTATAGTTTATAAGTATTTCTAAAGTCTTATGTTTCCTTTAAACAAAAATGGAGGGATATAGAATTAACTAGAAGGATATATAAATGTATCCAGAACTGATTTTCAAGGAGTTGTTAACCCCCCCCCCCTTTGTTTTCTGCTTCCCTTGTTATTCTCTACAAAAGGGCAGGGGAATTTACCTTGGGGTCTATAAGTTTTGTTTGGACAATTTTTTTTTCTCCACTATTTCATCTCCAGCAATAAGCTTTTTGCATTCAACTTTTAAAAACTGTAATGAATTAATGGATAAATGAACAAATGGGTGAGTTAAACATCCGCCAAGAGGTAATGAAACAGATTAATTGGGTCCTAAATGTTTCTAGATATGATAGGATTGTAATATTCACAATCACAACTACCTTATTATCTACTATACGGTTATTTTAAATATTTTTGTTCACCAGTGGAAAAAAATTTTTTTTTTCGTTTTTCTTGCTTTTATTTCATCATATAATGGGGGTACAAATATTGTTAGGGTTACATACATTGACCCTACCACCCCTCCCCCCCACATGTCAGAGCTTCTAGCGAGTCCAATCCCCCCAAAAAAAAAAAATTTTTTTTAGATACTATATACTTTCAAGAGTCAACCTGTGAATAATTCTTTCCACTTCCTTTCTTGCTCTCACTTTGATGACATTTCAAGGCTGCTCCAAGGGTGGTTACTTGGTGAGGTATGTTCCTGTCCAACCAAATAACCTCGTTCTGCTTCTCACCACTTTCCTTGGCTTGCTTTCCTTGGCTGAGAAACTTCTTCTGGGTTTCTTAATATATTATCATTTCAACCCACCATTTATTGATGTATGGGTTTTCATCACTGCATACAAGCTTAGCAGTAGCAGCAGGTTGCTGAAATCTTGTGTCCCAGCATAAAACAATTTGTAATGGCTCGTAGGTGCTAAAGATCACATGGTTTCTCCCAGAGCAAGAAATTTTAGCTGATGTTTTTTACCTTTCATGAAGAAACATATTCTTTCCAACTCTCTAAAGTAAACAAAATCACAATCTCAAATAATTAGAATAGGCTCAAAGACTTCAATAGTTAACACTATAGATTTGAAGGGACAAATGAAGGAAAAATCTAGATATTTAAATAGTCAACTTTATATTCTGAGTATTAAACATCCCAGTCAAGTGTTCAGTTGTTTCTCCTAGAAATCAGAGGTTCATAAAGTAGGAAATTTTGGAGGCTGCAGAAATGTTGGAGGTTTAGCTAAGTAAAATCAGTCAAAAGGGCACAGCGGTAGAATTTATCTTTGGCAGAGTTGAGCTTCACTATTTTGTGACAGTCCTTCTCCCAGGGTCCAGTGTTCTTTTGTCACCTGAAAATATATCAACATTTAGTTATTACCTTAATAACAATAACTATGGTTTACTGACTGCACAAATTTAATTCTAAGAATCCTGAAAGGTAGGCACTGTTTTTTAAGTGTCTGTTTACTTATGAGGAAAGAGAGGCACAAAACAGTTAGTGGTGTGGCTTAAGGCTACACAACTCCTAATTCTTGCAGCCTCTGTGGCCTTCTTACAATGATTAGTCTCTCAGAAGAAGTGATTTCTTAACTCTTGCACTGAGTGTAAAACCAAAAGCTTCAATTCCATTTTGGATTGTTACAGTCTTAATGATTAAGTGGAATATTCACTATACTTCCCAACATGCAAGAGAGCCTTTTGTTCCAGATCCTTCTCCCGTTCAAACATTCAACCATCTGTCTTGTGTGTACAGTCGTCACTGGTATCTGCAGACGCATTGGTTCCAGGACCCCCCACAGATGCCATAATCCATGGACGCTCTTGTATATAAAATGGTGTGGTATTTGCATATCACCTATATTTTAAATCTCTTCTGGATTGTTTATGATACATGTAAATTCTGTGTAAATGGTTGTTATAGCTTTATTCTTTAGGGAGTGATGACAAGAAAAAAGTTTGTACATGTTTAGTATGGATCAATTTTTTGGCTTTTTAAGATATTTTTTGTCTGCAGTTTGTTGACTTCAGAGTTGCAGAAGTCACGGATACGGGGACCGACTATGTTTACCTGATGCTGTCTTGGTGGTGTTAGAGCTGACTGGGCTTCCTACACCTGGGCAGCTGGTGTCTGGGCAAAGTGTGGAAGAGCCACTATAGGCAATGAGAGCAAATATTTTAGAGAAAGGATCATATGTTAAGACTGTCTTATTTTCTTATCTCCTGTTAACTTGAGAATTTGGAGTAAGATAAACACAAGTGGAGAAGAATTAGTTAAATCTACCATGAGATTAGAATTATAAAGTGTCAAGGCCTGTTCTCCAGAGAGTTACTTAAGATGAACCATAAAAATGGCTAGCAACTTTCCAGCAATGAATATAAAGAGGGACTGGACCAACTTTCTGATTTGCAGGCTCTTAGGATAAAACCAACTACACTGTCAAGGACTAAGTCTGTGAAAACTTCCTGGGCACATGCATAATATATTGGACAATTAACACAACAACCTCCATACAACAATAAATAGAAATCTGTATTTTAAATAGGAATATTGTAAAACTTACATTAACACAGTACAGGGATTAAGTCATGGCTCTAGGAATGCTTGCTGCAGGTTGAGTATTTCTTATCTGAAATGCTTTGAACAAGAAGTATCTGGATTTCTATTTTTTTTAATTTGGAAATATTTGCATGTACAAAATGAGTCATCTTGGGGATGGAACTCTAATCTAATCACAAAATTCAATTATGTTTTGTATACACCTTGTACACATAGCCTGAAGGTAATTTTATACAATATTTTTAATAATTTTGTGCATAAAACAAAATCTGTATACATTCAACCATCAGAAAGCAAAGGTATCACTATGTCAGCCACTATGTGCACAATCTGTGATGTCATGTTGGCACTCAAAAAGTTTTGGGTTTCAGGCATTTTGCATTTTGGATTTTTGGATTAGAGGAGGCTCATTTTTCTTTCATTCTCCACTTATTATTTCCTATTTCTAATATTTAAAAACTATTCAGCAAGGAAAATGCATTTCATGTAACCAAAATGTTTGTACCCTCATATCCTGAATTAAAAATAAAATAAAAAAAAATATATAACTTTCAGTGATTAAATATTTCTAATTTCTGGAAAGGCTGTATTATTTACTTAAATTTTACTTTGTATTTATTTCTTCAGACATTTAATAAATGAATTTCTATAATTAGCTGTGGACTATAGAAAAATATTTTAACAAATTAAAAATAATCCTCTCCAACCCCCACACACTCAACTTTTATACTAAGCAACCCAAACCAAACGTTCATGTAATTAAAATGCTTCACTGCATTAGAGTAACTTCTTGAAGACATCTTGGAGAGTCAAATACTATCATAGATTAGAGTAACTTTTAATCTACTGTTCACCACAAAGTTTAAATGCCACATACATACCCAATTAAATACTCTAACGTAGCATCATCCTGTGGAAATATAATGCAAAACATATATTCAACTTAACATCTTCTTATACCCATGTGAAAAAAAGAAGTAAACTGAAGCAGATGAAACTAGTGCTAGTGATATATATCATTTAACCAAAAATGTCAAAAAATGTATCAGTTCAGCGTAGATGCAATATACATTCCTAATGAGATATTTTACCTTTTTTATATAAAGTCTTCAGAGCGTGATGTGTAATTTGCACACATAGTACATCCCAGTTTGGAATAGCCACACTCAGATGCTCCAAAGCCACATGAGGTGAGCAGCTAACATGCTGGGCAACGCAGCTCTAGAAGACAGATAATGTTCCTCATCTGTAGGACTCACACAAATTATCTGGTAAGGAAGAGTCCTTCTTCTGTATATACATATATACATATATATATATATATACATATTTTTCCCCAGCCCAGTGCAGATCCCAATACATAGTCTTACTGCACAAGCCTGTCAACACCTGTTCTGGGCTCCACTTTGTTCAACAAGGCAGGGTTTGGATATGCCGAGGCAATGACAACATGCCTACATGCTTCTACATGCAAACCCTCAGTTTCTGCTTTTGTCTCCTAACTGATCAGTAACAGAAATTCCAGGACCTTCTCTGATATGGGAACAACTCTTTGAGTAGAACTACTCTGTTGGAATCGCAGAAGTTGAGTTGTAAAAGCAAAAATACAAATAAACAAAAGAAAAAAACAAACAAAACCACTCAATCTCACATCATCAATACATCTCCTGTCCATTAAATTACTAACTTTGTCAAAATCTTCTGACTGTTAAATGATGATGCGAATTTTTTTTTTTTTAAGAAATGGGTCTTGCTGCTTTGTCACCCAGCCTAGAGCGGTAGAGTGGCACAATCACAGCTCACTGCAACCTCGGACTCCTAGGCTCAAGTGATTCTCCTGCCCCAGCCTCCCCAGTAGCAGGAACTACAAATGCATATCACCATGCACAGCTAATTTTTTTTTTTTTTAAATTTTTTTTAGAGACGGTGTCTCAATCTGCTGCTGAGGCTAGTCTCAAACTCTTGATCTCAAGCTATCCTCCCTCTTCAGCCTCCCAAGTCTCTGGGTTATAGGCATAAGCAACCCCATTGAGCTGAAAATTCCATAACGTAGTGTACGTAGATGCAGAATATGTTATATCAAAGGGTAAATAACAAATTCACAGAAACATAGAAGCATACAACTTTCATAACTAAAATGCATATATATGTATATGTTTATAAAATTGATGGTTCAAAGGAAAATTATTTAGCTATCACAGAATTAAAAGATATTTTTAGGCTTGAAAATCTTACAAGTGATTGTTTGCAAAGTCGACCTTCTTTCTGGTTATGTCCTAAACAAAAATGTAAACTGAGATTGTGGTAGCATCATCTTCTCTTACAAAATTTGATCAGAAAACCTGTATACCAATAAGTTAACACTTGCTATTCTTTACTAATTCTAATAAGTACATAGAAATAATTACAGTTTATTTGATTAAATATAAAAATGTATTTTAATAATGTTTTAATCTTTTTTAATAATAAAGATAGGCTTATTACATTTTGCCTAGAGGTAGTAAAAGCCATAATTGCCAGATGATTTGCTTCTTTTTTATTTCACATTCTTATAACAACCTGAGCTACTTTTTAATACATTGGAAAGTTGATGCTCACACATGTGCACTTTAAAAGGTTTATAATAAATGAACATCTGCTTCCCTCTATTCAGAATATCAACAGGGAAAGTGCAGTAGGGTATTAAGTGTTGCCCACATGATTACTGTTACAATGAATAAGATAAATATTTGAACATAATGGCATAGTTCATCATAAAAACATATTGAGGTGTTTGGGGAATTCATAATGTTTCATTTAATCATAGCAAACAGTAAAGGCACGAAGTGTGTGCAGAAAATGGGCTTGCGGACGTGGGAACAGTGTCCTAGGCAGTGATGTTCAGTAAAACACTACTAGCTCAGACCCAAACACTTTGGAAATTAAGGTTATTCAGACATAACATATTTGATTCCGGGTTAGTAAAATTTCAAACACAATGTATTTATTTGTGAGGTCTGAAACTATTGCTCTTGAGAAAGGAGAATGTGGAGTAATCAAAGCAAGGCTCAAAACCCTGGATCCAATACAAAAACAAACCTGTCTCTGTGAAGCTGTTAGAGTTCTGAATTCAGGAAATACTGGCCAGGAAAGGGCCAGGGCATAGAAAACAGACACGAGTGGTTGCTACAAGCCCTCACTACTCCTAACATGTACCCTCAGGCTGTTAGAATCCCTGGGTTTCTGCTTATTTACCTTCAAAAGAAAAGGTGGTAGGGATGATCATTAATTTTCCTGCCAGCTTTAAGAGTCCATGATCCTAATTTTTATAGGCTAAATAATATATGTGCTAAAGACATAGTGCTATGTAATTGAGATAATTGGGCACTTATTCCTATTTGATAAATCAGAGCTTATGTAGCTTATCTTTTACAAGCTTTTTAAAAAATCTTTTCCCATTTTTCTTCTTCACAATTAGTGAAATTAGCCATCAGGTGAACATTAGTCTCAGATTTATAATTTTGCTCATCTCACCACTTGTTTTCTATAGACTTGTTCAATAAAGGCAAATATATTTTATATTAATTTTGTTTTAGGTTATTTTAATATTTTTGCATAAGTACTATAAAAGTAAATTTCAACCCAACACAAAATTTTAAATATGACTTATGTTCTTACAAGTAAACATTTTTCTTTGATTATTTCTATCTGCTATGGTAAGCCTCATGGAATTATCAACATATGACTATCTAGTAGGTTCATAAACCAACCTGCAAATACAATTTTTTTTAGCTCCCAAAAGGATGCATCACATGATCTACTGGAGATCTGGAAGAAACTATGAGAATTTCTATCTCTGTTCTTATTTTTCCTTTTTAGAATTTCTGTTTTCCATAAATTTTATAAAATACACCACCATTTTATAGAGTGTGATAGATTTGTTATTTAAAAATAAATACTGATGATGTATCTAAATTACATTTGCCTATAAGGGTACATGTTGGGGATACACTGTCTAAACCTGTGCTGTCCAGTAGAGACATAAACCACATACATAATTTAAATCTCCGGGCAGCCAAATTAAAAGAAAAAAGTAAAACTATATATCCAATGTATCCCAAATACCATTTAATATGTAAACAATATACATTTATTAATGATATAGTTTGCATTATTTTAAATATATAATATATACATATATGTATTTTAGTAATCTTGGCAATACAATGTGTATTTTACACTTATAACACAAATCTGCTTGGACCGACTACATTCCATGTGCTCAGTGGCTACATGCAGCAAGAGGTTATATTCCTAGGCAGCTCAGTTCTTAAAACTACAGAAATAACTCCTCTGCCAGTTGGTTTGGTCTTGACTCTCCTTGCTGTTGTTTTCTTCCTGCCCATGGAATTTCATCTTTTCCCCATTCCCATATCCGTCTCTGAACCTTTGACTGGGGCTGCACACATGCAATTTAGCCTTCTGGTCTCAGTGTTCCTGCCACACCCCCGTCTGTGCCTACTTGGATTTTGAAGGCTGTCCACTGCAGCCTCCAGGAACACCACAGCTGTGGGGCGCTGCCTTTGGGATATTTCCATGGGCTCCAAATATTAAGGAAATACAGATAATTAGGTTAGAGCGGATGCATCTGTGAAGTGGAAGTGAAGTCTCCCAGGTGGCCAGTTCCTCAGTTTGTCCCTGTGTTGTCCCCTCCAGAAGTGAATATCTAGTCTAGTGCTGAGCAGCCTCACCTGATTATCCAATGGGCCACGTCATTGTGATCTTTTCCTAGGAATGCCTTGGCACCACAAAAAAGCTTGAAAAGATCTGCTCCACATGATCAGCCTTGCAAATGACCAAATATCCACTACCTGCCACACTCTATTCCAGCTCTTGTTGTCATGTTTAAATAATCCTAATGTTTTCCAACCCCTATTCCTACACCTTCTTTTCTAAACTCTTTGTTATCATTATGACATCATTAAATTTCATAGATCAGCAGTCCCCCACCTTTTTGGCACCAGGGACTGTTTTCATGGAACACAGTTTTTCCATTGATTGGGGGGCGGAGCTCAGCTGTGATGGGAGCGATGGGGAGCGGCTGTATATACAGATGAAGCTTTGCTCGCTTGCCCACCACTCTCCTCCTGCTGTGCAGTTGGTTCCTAAGTTTCATGTAAGGCAATTTTTCCATGAATGAGGGGAGTTGTAGTGGTGAGTGGGGAGGAGGTAGAGCTCAGGTGGTGATGCAGGCTTGGTTTCTAACAAGCCAGGGATCAGTACTGGGCCACAGCCTGGGGATTGGGGACCATGGTTCTAGAGGTTAGGGAGAAAAGCATTCTGTTTTATTGTGAAACCAGAGTCCAGACAGAAATTTGTCACAATGACGTGGCCCATAGGATAATCAGGTGAGGCTGCTCAGGACTAGATTCTGCCCTAAGGCTGTGACACTCCTCGGTCCCACCCTGCCACCAAGGACTTAGGGAGTCAATGGCTTATCACACTGAGACCTGTGCCTGGCTTGGGGGACCCTGTTGTGAAATTGAAGTAGAAGGCTGGGACTATCTGCATTTTAGGCAGGATTAGAAAATGCGTGACATGTTTTGTGGCCTGAGATATGATCTACCTTGGAGAATGCTCCATGTGCTGATGAGAAGAATGTATATTCCGTGGGTTTTGGGTAAAATGTTCTTTAAATGTCTGTTAGGTCCACTTGTTTTAGGGTCCCATTTAAGCCCAGTATTTCTGTATTTATTTTCTGCTTTGATGATTTGTCCATCTCTGACAGTGCGGTGTTTAAGTCCCCAGAAATTATGATGCTGCTATTTATTTCCTTGCTTAGCTCTAGTAGAATTTGTTCTATGTATCTGGGAGCTCCTGTGTTAGGTGCATATATATTTAGGATTGTTATGTCTTCTTGTTGCATTGCTACCTTTACCCTTATTTAATGACCATCTTTGTCTTTCTGTACCATTGTTTATTTAAATTCAATTTTGTCTGATATGAGAATGGCTACACCTGCTCTCTTTTGGTTTCCATTTGTATGGAATTTTTTTTTCTATCATTTCACATTGAGCCTTCATGTCTCCTTATAGTTTAGATGTGTTTCCTGGAGACAGCAGATACTTGGGTTGTGTTTTTTCATCCATTCAGCCACAGCATGTCTTTTGAGTGGTGCATTTAAACTGTTCACATCGAGAAATATAATTGATATGTGGGATGGCGTTCTGGTCATCACGTTGGATAGTACCTTATTACTTTGTTTTCCCTTTTGTCCTATTGTTTTATGAGAGTTGTGAGCTTTAGCTTTTGGGGGTGATTTTAGATTGGTGGATATCTATTATGCTGATTCATGTATAATGCAGTTCTGAGTATTTCCTAGACGGGGGGAGGGTCTGGTCCTGACAAATTCCCTCAGTGTTTGCTTGTCTGAAATAGACTTAATTTCTCCATCAATTGTGAAACTTAGTTTTGTAGTATACAAAATTCCAGGTTGGTATTTGTTCTAGTTAAGAAGATTGAAGATGGGGCCCCACTCCCTTCTGGCTTGTAAGGTTTCTGCTGAGAAGTCTGTAGTTAGCCAGATGGATTTTCCTTTGTAGGTTAGTTGTTGCTTATGTCTTGCTACTTGTAAAATTTTCTATTTCATTTTGACTTTGACTGGGTCAGCTTGAGAGCTTTGTCTTCAAGCTCTGTGATTCTTTTTTAACCTTGTGTTAGTTTGTTGCTGAAGCTTTGTGGTGTGTTTTGAAATTCCCTAAATGATTCTTTCATTTCTTTAATTTCTATTATATTCTTTCTTATGTTGTCTAGCTCTTGAGTGACTTTTTCATTAATTTCCTGAAATATATTTTTTGGCTTATTTTTGTTGGTTTTCAACTTTCTGTTCAGTTTCATTCATCTTATTTGCCATACATATTCTGAATTCCATTTCTGTCATTTTGGCAATTTCCTTGTGGTTGGAGTTTCACTACTGTAGCTCCCTTGTGATCCCTTGGGGATGCTGAACTATTTTGTTTTTTCATGTTGCCAGGGTTCTTTTGCTGGTTTCTTTGCATTTGAAACCTCTTTTCTTGACTCAGGTCTAATAGGTTTGCAGAGCACCGGTGCTTTGCTGGGAACTCTCCTGCTTAATTAGAAGAAGGAAAGTGCCACAGATGGTGCTATTTTTCTTACTCTGGAATGTTGATGCAGCCGGGGAAGGGTGTGAGCACTAGAAGCCTTAAATGCAGCTGTTCTAATTAGTCCTGTTCACCTGTGTTTGCCACTGTTCAAGCCTGTGCTGGATGGTCTTTGTTCTGGGTGCGAGGTTGTTCCCCAGACAGTTTTAGGAAGTGTGAGTTGGTAGCTGGGTGAGACCCTCTCCACAGAAGCTGGCATTGTGAGGGTCACTGTGCCTGGGTCTCCCCACAGAGGTGACAGTGGCAGCTGTATGAGGCTGTCTATGGAGTCCTCATGGGTTTCTGGGCTGTGGGCATTGGCTTGACCAGGTCCCTATGTAATGACTGGTCGAGGCTGGAGGGGTCCCTGGCAGGGTTCTGGGCCTTGGAGCAGTTCTACTGACCCTGCAGCAGCGTGGAGACTCAAGGGTGGTGTCTTGGGGTCTAGGTGCAGCACTGGAATCTCAGGGGCAGTATCCCAGGCCTGGCACGGGCTCTGGAGCCACAGGGGCAGAGCCTCAGTCTCCAACGTGAGAGCCTCAGAGCCGGCACTAGGGAGGAGCCAGAAGCAGGGTCCTGCCAGGGCTGGCTGATCAGAACCTGGAGGGCGGAGTCAGGGCCGAGCAGGCTGCAGACTGTTCCACAGGCTCGGGACCGTGGATGCTGAGTCCTGTAATCAAGGGCCGGTTCCAGCAGCCCAGGACCATGGAGTTCTCCCTGCCCTCCTCCCCCCAGGACCCGCTGCAGCAGTCACCTAAAGCTTCCCAGGTCAGAGCCTGTAGCACCCCAGTCACCTCCTCTGTTCAGATCCCACTGTGCGGGAGGGAAGGGGCGATTGGCTTCCAGTCCCAGAGTACAGCTCAGAGGAGCCTCCACTTAGTCCGCTCCCTCCACAGCCCAGTAGGGGTGATGTGAAGGCTACTGCTGCAAAGCTGAGTCCAGTAGCAACCTGGTGCCGTGCACCCGAGAGCGCAGGGCGGCGTCAGCGCGCCAGGTCCTTACTGTGCCTGCCGTCTGGTGCAGTGACTGTCGGGTCCATCCTGACAGAGGCCTGTGGCAGCGGGGGGAGCCCTCTCACGGCGTGGCCGTGTGCCTGCGGGGGGTGGGGCCGCAGTGACCAAGTGCTCCGTCTGCCTGTTCTTCCCTGTGTGTAGATGCCTCCCCACCCATCACTTTGATCTTGTCAAATGTATCACTATAAGTAACTGATCACTATTGAATTACAAGTCTACTGGCACTGCGATAAAACTCATAGTCAACCCCAGCATTATCTGGAAATCATTCATTCATTCAATCTAAAAATAATTATATAGTTCTTACTAACAGTAAACAAAACAAATAGAGCTTAGGTCACTTTTTTTAGTCGACTTCCATGCTACTCAAATATATTTCAAATCTTCTACACTTTGCTCAAACCCAGGCCATCTCCCCTTGCTTAGCAGACGCGCTGGACTCACCATTCACAGAGGAACTAGAAGCCATTAGATGGGAATTTTTCATCAAAAAATCTTCAAAAAACTGTATCCATCTCTCCTTTCCTTTTTTCTTCCTGTTATATATTAATAGAAAGAGATTTCCTTCTAAGGTTTTTTATCCTCAAAGAAATTATACTTCCTGAAATGCCTTTACTCAGAGATAGCTAAAACCTAGTCTTTTTTTTTTTTTTTTCTGGGACAGGGTCTTGCTCTGTTGCCCAGGCTGGAGTGCAGAGTGCAGTGGCATCATCATAGCTTACTGCAACCTCAAACTCTTGGACTCAAGTGATCTTCCTGCCTCAGCCTCCTGAGTATCCGGGACTATAGGCACAAGCCACCATGGCCCGCCATAAAACCTCATCTTGATGGACTAACCCACTCATGCTAGCTATCCTTACTGCCCTCTCCCCTCTCCTCATGAGGCCCTCAACATCCTTTTTTAAAGCTTTTTATTACAAAATGTTTAAACACACCCAAGAGCAGATAGAACAGTATAACTTCCCATGTACCCATTGTCCGACTTCCGCAATCACCATGCGTGGTGCACCCCATCTTTTGCAGTATGATTAAAGTGTAAAAGTCCATTGAAACATCCTGTGATATATCTCATAGAAGATATGCTATGTGCCCCATGTCAACGCTCTCACATCCCTTGATATTTATCACACGAGGATCACACTTATCCACAACAGATGAACACAGCATTGGTGACTGAAACACACTGAGCTTTACCAGCTTTGACAATCAGCTCTGTGTAGTCAACCCTGGGACATCATTTGAATTCCTCTCCCCACTTCATACAAGCCATAATCTTTCAGAACAAATTCAGTGCATAATATTGCAGCCCCTAATCACACAGCAAGTATAACATGAGAAAAGTACAGAAGTAGCAAACTTTACATGTTGATAGAAACTTGAGATTGCTATGTAAATGGTTTCAAATATTTGGAAGAAAACAAATTTTTTTTCTATCACACATTTAAAATAAATTATTGTGTTTCCAGTTAAATGCGGTAGATCAAATATACTTGTTTATCTCCTTCCCAACATGCCATTAAAATAAAGGATTATATGAGAAAATGTTCAACATCATTAATTGTCACGGAAATACAAATCAAAACCACTATGAAGGAGGGAAAAATGGCGGAGTAGGGGTGTCCTCCTGGCTCTCTGCTCCTAGTGTGGAAAGTGAAGAAGGCTGAAAACCACATGTGAGCGGTCTTCACGTCCACAGGACCAGCCCCGCAAGCCTGCAGACATTCACCAGGAAACGGAGGGACAAGACAATCTGCAGCTGAAACCAAAGGTGAATCGGACATTCTTTCCCGTGGAATCGGAAACATACAACAGGGAGGGAGCGAGCCACGGTCT
>VBSM01003199.1:11609606-11628691 GCA_008086735.1 Cheirogaleus medius | reverse complement strand
AAAAAAAAAAAACCACTATGAAAAATACCACTTCACACCCACTGTGATGAGTAGAATCAAAAAGTCACATAAATGCTTGAGAGAATGTGGAGAAATTGGCAGCCTCATACACTGCTGGTGGAAAGGTATTATGGTGTGGCAGCCTCCAGGAAGCACCATCGCTGTGAACTGCTGCCTGCAGGGAGTTCAGACTTTGCTTACAAACATCCAACAACATCTACTGTCTAATCACAGATATTCCTACTCAGTCTTCAAACTCCAGTTGACTCTTAGTTTTCCTAACTCAGTAGATACCAAACTATACATTTCTGGGCTGGATTATGGTTTTCCATTACTCTAATCTAGTAATGGTGGCTGTTTTTTAACTCACAGAAAAGAAAAAAAATCAGTAGAAGGAATTTCCCCAATGTCACTTTTAAATTTTACCACTATATTTCTAAAACTTAATTTTTCTTGCTAATTTTTTCTCTTCAATGAGCATTAGTAGTCAGTAAAATAAATTTAACACAGAGCAAATAATGTTAATGGCAAACACAATAAAGTATCTTTTAGAGACATTATTTGCAATTTCTTTACAATAGTATATTTTGACATTTGCCAATCCATTTGCCCATTGGAATGTACTTACCCAGATGACAGGGACTTTTTTTTTTTCTTTAACGGCAGTAGCCCCTCTCCTAGAGTATCTGGCACTCATTTGAGTTGCAATACATATTTACGAACTAAGTGAGTTTTTCAAAGTCATCTTCTCTGGTCATAAATTTGTTCCTGTAGGTATAAAGCTTCATGGTACATTTCTACAAATACTAACACTACCATCAGGTACTTTGTAACCAAACTAGTTGTGAGATCTATCTATCTATATCTATATCTAATCTCTTGTGAAAAGTCCCTCCAGGTTTTAGAGACAGCTCTAGGAATGCCTTATCACTTGTGAAAAGTTGGCGGTGTCTGCCTAGAGGATGACCTGGCTCCAGTATTTCATCTTTCTCGGCTTCTTTGAGCAAGGGAACTACTTTTGCCCTGGGTGTCAGTATTCTTACGGGGCCTGATCTTGCTCATACAGCTTCACAGCTCTTAAGAGCAAAGCAGAAAAAGAAAGGAAACATGGTGTCAATCTCCTTGTCTAAATGAAAAATTCAAAGAAGTATTTTTTGTTCAATCAACACTTTTCCCAATGCCTAGGCAATAATTCTTTCTCCCAGATTAAGAAATGATCCACTTTCATAATTCTTTTCATCTTCTGGCCAGCATAATACATATGTCACAGTTTCCTTTCTTATAGCTGCATCCTATTCTATTTTCTTTGTTGCAAAGGTAGTATGTGAAACAGAGCCTACTATTTAGATAAAAATATCAAGTGGTTTCTGTACACACTTTTTGAAAATTATAATTTTATGTATTTTTCTCTATTTTGTTTACTGGATCTCATTTTATATTAATTTATTCAGTGGATTCTAACTCAGAGAATCAATGTTTGATAATGTTTGCATCACATCACTCTGGTGAAATACCTTTTTCCTTTGCCTCTTTGCCTTTTCTTATTCTGCTTCACTCTATTGGTTTTAACTTCATACTCCTGATAGAAAATAACTTCTTTATGTGCCTCATACTTGAGAATGTCATATAGTAAAAGGAATACATGATTTGTATTTGGAGGAAGGGAAAACAAATTGCATTAGAAACCTGATAGAAAATAAATGCTGTACTTAACATGCAAACTGGGGCATCCTCTGAGATAACTAGAGTCAATTATTTGTGGTCAGGTGGGATTTTGGGGGGAGGTGGATAAACATGATTGGTTTATGAACCATTCAAACTGGAGAGATCAAGGCAGAATGCTTGGTACATCATTGCTTTCCAGATTATGGAAGCACCAATAGGGGAAATAGCAAAATGAGTAGTTGGTGAATGTTTTTATAAAGCAAGGATATGATCTAGGAACACTTTTAAAGTCTTTCCCATCTATGATTTATGATTTGTTTCATTCTGTGATCTCATAATTAAGCCAAAAATGTCCAAAAAACAAGTATCCACTAACAATACAGCTACATTATCACACACATATAGAGTCTAGAGAGCACAGTGTTTAATTTCTGGTAGCATTACCTTTTGACTCTAATAGACAGTCTCAGATGGACCTTCTCCCACTAGTCCATCTGCTTCTTCCTGTTTCTACATCTGTGCCCAGGCTTCCTGCTACTCAGCCAAGCTCCCATCCTATTCTGGCCGAGCACTGTGTTGGCAAGACTGTCTTGGCATCATTTCTTTTTCCCTTTCCCTTAGAGGTTTCCACTTTGTATGTGTGAGCACACAATTCTCCATGAAGAGGTGTTAGCTATTTTAGGTTGGCCAACATAAATCCTTTATGAGACAAACTTTCTACTTGCCAATAAGCATTGCTTCTCATAGCCTAAAGTCAAGTGATTATCAAGTTAAAATACTTCCTTTTCAAAAGTGGGAGGAAGGATAAACAGAACTCATGAGACAGAAAACCCTGAGTTACCATTCATTGATTCATTTGACATTTCAGTGGGATCTTCCTGTGCACCTATCACCGTTCCACATACTAGAATGTTGAAATGAATCAGACGGTGTCCCTTTTCACAGGATTTGTCTTTCTAATGCAGAAGGTAGACATATAAGTGAATGAATTGCATTGTAAGGGTCTCAGTACCATAACAGAGTCTAAACAAAAGACTGTAGAAGCTAAATTATTTAAACAGGGATAAAAGGCAGTAAACATTTCAGGTAGCAATTTACCTGGAGAATCAGGTAATAATAGAAGTATAACTTTTTCACCTGCACTGTCCACATGGTTCCTACTAAAAGATACATGATAATGAATCAATGTATCACCACCCCCTTGTGTTTAAAGCATATCTTTAGAGAATATGTATACAAATATGGGGGTGGCTTTATTAGGATTGTGAAAATGTGAGTACATAGTTGGTCACTACTTAGAGAATCAGGACCAATTTAAATAAGAATTGGTTAAACACTGAACTGGATTTTTTCAAGTCCTGAAGTAAAATTCTTGGTTTATCTTTCATAAGAGCTTTAAAAAATAAAGTTTCTACCAGGTATTTGTGGTGTCCGCACCTTAAGAATGATGAAAGTGTAAATGTTTTAAATTATGGGTAGTGGCTTTGTAGAAAGAAGTGGAAATCTTTGGGTATTAGAGAAGAGTGAAAATCTTAGGATGACACAGTTTTAAATTATTTTAAATATTTTTTCTTCATTATTTAAAATAAAAATACTTTAAGGAAAGAATGTTTTATGTATAATTTTCCAGTCCTTCTCATTGCTAACAGGATGATTTTATTTAAAATGAAAAAAGACTCTGTGAAATGTAAAATAAAATGGAGAGTTGCATTCACTGAATTGATGTCACTGAGCATGCCTGGACACCCAGCATGTCTGGATTTTTAAAGATTATTTTATTTCCCCTCCAAAGTAATGAATCCAACATTATTTTCATGGGATCATAAAAAGAGTTGTGTTCAGTCCTAGGTATACCACGTGATATTTGTGTTAGCCCATGAAAGGTTCACTTGGACTTCAGTTACACAGTCTGTCAAATGATCTTCATAATACCTTTATGATAGGTCTCTTATGATAGTTAAATGCAATGACCTATGAACAATGCCTGATTTATAAACCTAAACACTTCTGTAGACCTCAGTGATTGGTCCCAACTCCTTCTGTGTCTGGTCTCAAAGCTTTGAACTTGATATCCAGTCAGATTAAATGTTGAGTATAATAGATGAACTAGTTCTGCATTCTTCAAATACGTTGTACATTGATTGCATATATCTATTAAGAGGTGTTCAGAAAATTTGAGCAAGTTAGGGAGAAAGATGAGCTATCTCACACTACTGTAGAAGAAGATAAAGGATAAAGGATAAAGAAGATGGACATGAGCACAGAATTCTACAATGTAATAACAGTATTTACAATAATAGTTGTGCATGCTATTAAATAGAGACATGAGCGTAGTAGTGAGAATGGCATCAAGGTGAGCTTCCAGGAAGGAGCTCAGCATCAGCTCAGTTTGGAGGCTGAGAGGTAAGTTGTACCAGTTTTCGGATGTACCGAGTTATCTGAGAGAATTTTGTCACTGCAAACAAGGAATAAAGCCTCATGGACAAGAATGCCATTAAACCCCCACCTCCTCTAGTTATTTACATAATCTGAGAGAAAATGTTGTCCGGATGTTGTTCTGTCTACAGCATCCTGGGAAATAAGAATCATCGAATCAAGAAATTCCAAGAAAAAAATACTTCCTTTTGTGACCAGGCAGTCCCTCAGGACATAGGCAAATATACTACACCATGGATAGGTACGTCTTACTCCCGCATAACTATGTTTTACCCCCAGAGATCTGTGGACCAACAGAAGAGCTATGCATGGCTGCTTTGGTTTGGTAAGATCTTGCTGAGGCCAGGCTCATGCAGAGCTGGGAGGAGAAGAGGGGGGATGACTGCATCTTTCTCCATGTTCACTCAGAGCTGGAGAAATCTAACAGGTTGAGAGAGAGTGGGGTGAGTGCATTCATCTCCAGGAGAAGGAAACTGTATGAATTGATTGAGAATGAGAAGTGTCAACTGGCAACTTTACAGGCAAGGGCGGATCCCACAGACTGGACCATTTCCAGGGCAGCCCCAGCTTCAGTCCCCAGCACACTGTCCTCTGCAACCAGCCACTGCCGGGTGATGTAAGAAATCTGCTGTTCGTGTTCACTGCAGCACTATTCACAGCAACCCAGGCATGGAATCAGCCAAAGTGTCTGTCGGCAGAAGAATGGACAAAGCATATATGATATATGTACACAATGACATACTTTAAAAGGGAGGACATTTGTGACAACATGGGTGAACCTTGAGGCAATTATGTTAAGTGAAATAAGCCAGGTACAAAAAGGACAAATACTACATGTTTTCTCTCATCTTTGGAATCTAAAAAATTCCAACTAATGAAGCAGAGTAGAATGGTGTTATGGGGTGGGGGAGTTCAAGAGATCTATTATACAATATGGTGACTATAGTTAAAAACAATGTAATATATATATGAAAATTTCTAGGAAATTAGATTTTAAGTGCCCTCACTACAAAAGCATGACAAGTATATGAGGCAATGCATATGTTAATTATTAGCTCAATTATATTAGCTTAATTACAACTCAATTTAGCCATTCCATAATGTATGTATCTATATTTGGAAACATCATGCTTTAGACCACAGATATATACAAGTTTCATTTGTTAATTAAAACAAATAATTTTAAAAAGAAAAAACAAGAAAACAAAAACAAATCCATGGCCAAGAGTTCTCTGTTCAGGATTAGGTACCTTTTGTTTCTGGGGATTTTCTCCGAAATTTTAGCCATATTTGCCTGGTGCCTGGGCTTCTGCTGTCCGGGGTTTAACTGATTGATTACCTTTTCATTCCTTCCTCCTGGGTTTCACACACTTGGTCTTGAAATTGATCTAGAATAATTTTTGTGCAAAGCCAAGAATCTCAATTTTCAAGGGCCCCAATAAGTCAGTGGTCTCTAACCTTTTTTGGCAACAGAGAGCAGTTTCATGAAAGACAATTTTTCCACGGAGTCAGTCAGGGGATGGTTTCAGGATGATTCTAGCGCATTACATTTATCATGCAGTCAAACCTCTCTGCTAATGATAATCTGTATTTGCAGCCGCTCCCCAGCGCCAGCATCACCGCCTCAGCTCCACCTCAGATCATCAGGCATTAGAGTCTCATAAGGAGCAGAGCGTGTAACCTGGATCCCTCACAAGCGCAGTTCACAGCAGGGTTCGTGCTCCTATGAGAATCTAATGCCGCTGCTGGTCTGACAGGAGGCGGAGCTGAGGCCCTGATGCCAGCGATGGGGAGTGGCTGCAAATGCAGATGAAGCTTTGCTAGCTGGCGGCTCCTCACCTCCTGCTCCTCCTGCTGTGGGGCCTGGTTCCTAACAGGCCACAGACTAACAGTGGTCCTCAGCCCTGGGGTTGGGGACTTCAGCAATAAGTGATCTAGCCCAGTAGTCTTTAAAGGTTTTGCTTTAATATCCTCTAAAAAATGTGAAAAAATATGATTATCTTTGTATATTTTAAGTTAATCTAAAACATTTTTCTCTTACGTGTAAATATATAAAAATTGTATTGTGAGGACAATCACAAATTGTATACATGTTGGTGTCTTGAAATACCAACATTTTGAAATAATGGTGGTAAATGACTTTTAGATGCACACAGAATACCAATGCCAAAACAATTAGATACCTACAATTATTTACTTAAGAATGGAAAAGCTCTTTAAAAAAATAAAAACTTTTATATTGTTTTATTTTCTCCTTAACTTTGTATTTCCTATCCTTATTTTCTCACAGAATTTAGTCCTAATGTAATATATTTTTATCATTGAAAGTCTTTTGTCACCTTTTTAGGCATCTCTGCAACAAAAACATGTCTATACATTTAAATTTAGATGTTTGTATTTCTTGCAACCACAAGGCATTTAGCATTATTATTTTTTTCTTTCTGAATAAAGCTGTCTTCATAATTATTAGTAGTACACACTGATTGAAACAACACTGTGCTACAAATTTGAATAAATAACTATTAAACATAAGAAGTAAACTTTTAAATTAAATGCAAGTCTTAATGATATGAATTTTTAAATTAATTTATGTACCCATAAATAAACAATATTAATTGCTAAAATGAGACAGAGCCAGTGCAAATTAATGAGAAAAAGAAAAGAAAGCTTAGACTACATTAACTCTAAGTCTTAAAAAGGTGTATTAATAATTGTTGATGATGCATTATTTACAGTAAAACGAACTATATAGTCTCATTAATTATTCCAGATTTAATTAGTTCATGCTAGAAATAAATAAATGAGCTGATAAAACTTTAGATAATTATGAAGTATCAGAGACTTGATACCAAGTAAATATGAATATAAATTTAGAAAATATGATGATATTTTGGGAAAAGTTAATAAAAGTATTTCTTCTACATATTTGAATAAATACTTAAGAAAATATAAAACACTTATTTTTAATGTATGTTCCTATTACTCAATTACTTAAGTTGATTCAAAGAAAGTAAACATGGGACTTTTTTCCTCCTCCTGTTCAAAATCATGCAAAATTTTCAACTGCGATACAAACCAAGACAAGGATAAATGAAAGGATGCACAAATATGCAAAAGAGGGCAGTGCCATGGGGGCACACTTTCCAGCAGACTGATAACTTTCAGCATGCTTTTTACAATTCTTGAGGATTTTATACCTAGATATCCAGACAGCCTACACATATAAATTGAAAAGGACACAGTCTTGACACGGATGTGTTGGCTGGAAGAAACAAAGCACTGTTGCTTTTAACATTTCTTGCTAACCTCATCTTTGCTTTGTTCATACCATACTCTCCCTCTGGAGCAATGTGCTCATTAACAACTCTTAGGGGATGGGAGAGCCTTATTGTAACTTATGGTGTCTTGATAAAAGGGATCCAATTGACTGTAATATTTCACATGATTTACTGTCTTTGTATCCTTTCTTTTTTACATTCTATATTAATAACAGTCTTTTTCCTTTCCTATATTTACATGCTTAATTTATTTTCTTGCCTTATTTCACCATGTAGGACTTTCTGTATACTGTTTAATAAAAATGACAATAGTATAAATCTGTGTCACTTTATCTTATAAGAGTAATTTATCATTAATTTTGAATATTGCTACATATTTCTTTGTAGAAATTAATCATCAAATAAAGAATTACTGTTTTATTCATATTTTATACTGAAATATTTATTCAAATATGTTTTACTTCTAAGAACAATTTATGTTAAATTTTATGAAATTAATTTTTTCTGCATACTTTGAAATTTTCTGCATCTTTTAGGATTTGTTTTCATGATTTTGTTAATGTAATGAATTATACTACTGTCAAATGTTAAGCCAACTTTTACTTTTGGGATAAATATTAATACAACTTAGCCATTGTGTGTTATTTTATATATCACTGAATTAGGATTACTGCTGTTTTACTTAGAGTTGTTTATAAGAAAGAATGACTTATTTTTTTCCTATAATTGTTTGGTTAGGTTTTGTGATAATTATTATGCAGTCTTCATAGAATGAATTGATAATTATCCCCTCTTGCTGTAGTGTTTGAACTATTTCACATAAATTGATTTTTTTAAAAATATTTAGAAGATATTGGAAGAGTTAAATATTTAAAAGCTATATATACCTGAAGCTTTTTTATTTTTAAATAAGCATAGAGTTCTTTCAATATTCTCAATTTTTTTATTGTCTGTAGGATCTATAATGATATCTCATTCATCTTTCCTAATAGTAGTACTTTGTTGTTTTGTTCTTTATTACTTCATTGAATTTATAAGGGTTTGTCTGTTGTATTATTCCTTTGGAAGGACGACTTTTTGGCTTGTTGATACTCTGTATAATATAGTACATATCGTGTTCTATTAATATTTAGTTTATGCTGCTATCCTTATCTGTGCCATAATTCTGCTTTCTCTGGGTTTAATTTGTGGTTCTTTCACTAAATCATTGGAAAAATATGTAGCTAATTAGTTTTTAGTCTTATTTTTTATAGATTTAGCTTTTAAATTTTTGCTTTTAATCTTTTATGGATACATAATAGCTGTACATATTTATGAGGTACAAATGATACTTTGATACAAACATATGATGTATAATGGTCAAATCTGGTAATTGTGATACCCATCACTTCATATTTAAAGCTATCAATCTCCCTCTCAGAAGACTTTAGCTGCTGCTCACATATTTTGGTGTTTTATATTTTCAACTATTACTCATTTCAAAATATGTTCTAATTTCTATTGTGGTTTCTTTATTGACCAATGAGATATTTAGAGATCTATAAAATACTTTCCAAACAGGGAGGTACAGGACGTTCTACTTAAGTTTTTATAATTCTTTTCTAGATTAATTCAACTATAGTCAAAGAATATATTCTGTATGGTTTAGTGTCTTTGAAATATATGACTTACCCTAGTATATTATACAAATTATACCTAAGTATAATACTTATAATAGTATTTCAGTATAAAATTAACTTTGTTAAATATTCCATGCATATTAAAAAGGATTATACATTTTTCAGTATTAATCATACTGCTAAAATACTCCATGTTTTTACTAATTTTTTGACTGCTCACTTTCTCTGTTAATGAGCAATTATGTTAAATCTCCCTCTGATTATGGATTAGTCTTTATCTCCTTGTATTTTGTCTTCTTTCTTGCTTGCTTTCTTTATTTCTCTCTCTTTTGCTTTATTCATTTCAAAACTGAGTTATTAGCAGCAAACAATTTTAGAATTTTTTATCTTCCTTTTGTGTCATCCACTTGTGTTATTACAAAATATTATTCTTTATAGTAAGTAATGTTTCTTGTCTTACAGTTTACTTTTTCTGATATTATTATCAATTTTTTTATTGTTTTCATGAGATGACTTTTTCTATCATATGTGTATTCTTATATATGTGTTGTATCTCTAACAGCATATTTGTTGTAGTTGCTTTTGCTTTTTGCTTGCTTTCTTGTTTATTTTATTCAATATGATATTTTTCCTATTAATTGGAACACTTAAAATGCCTATATTTAATATAATTACTGATAAATATGGCTTTCAATCTACTAACTTGCTATTTTTCTTTTTGTATCATTTTTTTATATTCTTTTTGATATTTTTGTCATCTTCTTTTTGCTTAATATTAATTATTTTGTCCTGTATTAGTTTAGCAGTTATTTATTTTAAATAACTTTACTCTTTTATAGTAGATTAACTAGATATTATAAGAATATTTTATTAATAAAAGCTTCATATATATTAAGACATTTAACACGTTCCACATAATCAGAGAGGCTAAGTATACTTTAATTCATTTAAACTACTTTCTGACTTTTGTGCTGTTTGTGTTATATATCTTAATTATACAAATATTTACCCACAGAAAATCAATTTAATATCTAGAGTACAGTGCAGAGCTTATGTACTGTTTCTTTTTTTACCTTTAGTCCTACGGACTCTACTTATTTCCAAAGTTACTTGCATCAGCACCTTTTTTCCTCATTCACTTCAGTGAAGTTGTTTTATACATTCTTGATAGGACTAGATTGTGCAGATGATCCCATTAACATCGTTTTTGTTACATTATTTTTGTTTTCTAACATTTCCTTTTGATTATTAGAGTGTCTCTCTCTCTGCTTACACCACCCACCTATTGTTGCATGTTGTCTACATTTTCCACTGGAGTCCTTGACATACAGAGTTGTTCTAAATTCTCATTCTAATAACTCCAACATCTGAGTCTCGTTCTTTTTTTATTTTTCTCGAAGACAAGGTCTGGCTATGTTTCCCAGGCTGTAGTGCAGTGGCCACTGACAGTTGTGATCATAGTGAGTCGCGATCTCGAGCTCCTGGGCTCACAAGAACCTCCAGCCTCAACATCCTGAGCAGCTGGGACTGCAGGCGTGTGCTGTGCTGCCTGGCTCTGGGCCTGGTTCTGACGCTTCCTTTGCCTCCTCAGAGCACGTTTCTTCCTTTCCTTTCCACATGAATTATAATTTTCTTTCAAAAGCCAGAAGTGATGCAACAGATAATAAGGATTGAGGTAAATAGTCCTTTAGTGCAAGTTTTTAGGTTCACCTTTCTAGGAGTTGAGTTGTGTTTAATATTTGTTGTAGTCATATTTGCCAGAAGCTTCGAATTCTTCTAGTGCCCTTGCTTTTCTCCCACCTTCACTTTGAGCTTCTCCTTGTCAGAGTTCTTGTGTCTGTAACTCAGCTGTGACCCACTCTTAACCCTGCTGGAGCCTGTTGGTGTGGGTGTCAGGTATAGTGAGGGGGAAACAATCTCATGATTAAGACATATTTTCACTGCACTTGAGACTTTGGGATGTGACCTTTATGACTTATTATTTCTTTTTTTTTCTTAATCCCATACTTGGGTGAAACAGGAAGGCTAGAGAAGGCTAGAATAGGAGGAATGATTTTCCCCAGGTGGGATAAAGCTCTGATAAAGTGCATTTCCCTGGAAAATAGACCTTTGTTATGAGGAACACTTGTGTTGTATTCTATAAGCGTTAGTCTTCCTCCCCCTCCTAGAGTGAGGAGGGTCTCTCTCCTGCCTGCACACGGCACTGTGAGAACACGCTCGAGGCTGTGGAACTGTTCATTTTCACACTAACCACACTCAGACTCCGGCAACGTGTCGTTAGTGTCATTTAATATTCCTTCCAGTTTATGGCTCCAACATCTTCTACCCCAGATAAGTCTGTCTTATCTGTGACTCTTTGAATTTGCCATCTCTCAAAATTTCAGGGTGACAGGTTGTCCTGTAACATCAGTTTTTTGATAGGTCCAAGAAAAGCAGGCTGATTTTTAGTTTCTTCCACCTTTCTCTCGTAAAAAAAGGGGATCCCTTCTAGGCTCTTTATATCTCGGAGCTAAAACCAGGAGTCACTTCTTTATAAATTTTCCATTAGCTTATCATGCTTACCAACATTTCATTTGCCATCTGTATGAAGTTGATTATTTGAACCCAAGTGCCGAAATTTGCATGTATCCCAGTTAAGTTGCAGCTGGTCTAATTTGGCTCATGGTTCTATTTCATTTTCCTGTTCACTCTTCTCACACTCTAGCTCTGCATCACCTTCAAGTAATTTGAACATGCTTTCTCTACCTTCATTCAAGCCATCAGTAAGAAGGTTCTTCAGGACATAATTGCCATCATCTTATCCTGGAATAAACTACGGGCAAGCATTTTCTTGTCTGTTGTCAGTACTATTTAGCACCCAATGACTTCTACTCCATTTTTTTTGTTTGTTTGTTTTTCTACCAGAGAATTATTATGAAAAACCTTGCAAAATGCAATTCAGTAGATGGCATACTCTGTCTACTTTATTTTTTTATTTATTATCATTCAATACTAGCAGTCATAATAGCAGCTAACATTTACAGGGAGACCTTCTATGTGCCAAACACCGCCAGCTGCTTTACATTCAGTACTTCAGTTCTTCGCAACAGCTACGCAAGTTGCATGGTCATCTCCACTGGACAGAAGGGAAATGAGACTCAGGCAAACAGTACAAGGACTGCGATGTCACTGAAGACCTGAATGGAATCAAGGCATTTGTGATGGCAAAACCTGCAGCCCACACACTACATTACTGATTCTCAAACATGGGTTTGCATCAAAATCATACACAGAGGCAATAAAAAGACTCAGCCTGTCTAGGGGGAACTTAAGGAACCTGTATTTTTTAAAACTTACCAAATGATTTAGCATGGTCAAGTTGAAATGACTGTGTGCAATGCAGCCAGTCTCCGTTAGGAGATTAGAGCTTAAGCATTCTCTTCACCTGTCTCTGATGACTTTTTATACAAAGACGGTGCTTCCTGATCTGGTTAAAAAATGTCCCAATGCCAGAAGTTTTTCCACTGGGCTCACATAGTTTTTCTGATGCTTCCTCAATTTAGTGTGCTCCAACAAAACCACAAACCATTTTGTTTTTTAGAAACCCACTATCCATTTTAGGTTAAGTATTCTTTTAAGCCCAAGAAACCTTATTTTTTGAGTCCCATATAAAAACCCTGTGTGATCCATCTGTGTTTTCCTCCCCCACCCCCTCAGTCGTCGCCCTCCCCCGCCGCGCTGCGCCCTCTGCAGCTGCCCCTGCGCACTGCCCGGCGCGGGCGCTGCGTGTCCCCCACCGCCCTTGCCCCTTTGTTCTAGCGCCGGCTGACCGGAAGCCCTTCTTCCGTGTCTCCGAATCTAATTTACTCTGGTAACATCCATCACTCACTTTTCACCTTCAGGATGAGGGGTGATAAGAGCTTCCAAACACTGTTAATCCCTGGGATCCTCAACACCCTTATTTCTTCCCGGCTCATACTTTCAACCTCTAATCCATTCATTAAACACTTTTAAGGACACTATCAGTACTCAAAATCTGACTGGCACCACTCTGGGAGGCCGAGGCAAGAGGATCGCTCAACGTCAGGAGTCTGAGACCAGCCTGAGCAAGAACGAGACCCTGTCTCTACTAAAAATTGAAAAAATTTAGCCGGGCATGGTGGCGCATGCCTGTAGTCCCAGCTACTCGGGAGGCTGAAGCAGGAGGATCGCTTGAGCCCAGGAGTTTGAGGTTGCTGTGAGCTAGACTGACACCACGGCACTCTAGCCCGGGCAACAGAGTGAGACTCTGTCTAAAAAAAAAAAAAAAAGAATCTGACTGGCACAATCCCACGGCTTCCCATTGCATTTGGAATAAAACATAAACTTTGGCCACGCTCCTGAAGACCCTGGCCTCTGCCTGTCGTTCCCACCCCTTCCTACCGTGCTCCCTCCTCACCCTGCACACCCTACTTTCCGCGCGTCTAACCTGCGGAATCGAATGGCGCCTCTTTCGTCTTCTGTGCTGTCGCTGCAATGGCATCTTCCCCCAGATCTCCGAATGCCTACATCGGCTGGTCTTTAAAATCTTGATTCTTGTATTATCTGCTAAAAGACCTCTTCGTACCTTGCTTTGCTGAGAAAATAAAAGTGCCAAGGAAAATTAGCTGGAAAATCTCAAGAGCAAACTTAATTGATCCCACCGTTTTCAGAACGGCCAGGCCACTCACAGACTTTGCTTTACCTTAAGAGTATGCACCCCTTGGTGAACGTGGGCTGAGAAGTTCCAAAATTATAGGATAGGCAGAAGCTTTCCACAAAGCCAATGAAATCTCCATTTCAAAAACAAAATTAAACAAATAGTATTTAATCTTTTATGACTTCAAGGATGTTATTTCAACAGTGGAGGTTTATTTGCATAATCTACATATGTATATTCTGAACTTTTCCTTCCCCAGGATCTGTCTGCAGTGCGCATATGTCTGCCAGGCTGGGTCTCAATGATTCATGTAGGCAGCCCCGTAGCACACAGTGTCTTGTCTTCCTTGTGTTATTTCCATCAAAACCTGTAAACATTTTCTTGATTTAATAACAATATGAAAGGTTTGAGAAAAGACAAAGTGTCTAGAAAAACAACCATCAACCCACCATTATGATTTATATGGCACAATCTGAAACACCTTTGCAGTATGTTTGTATAAAAAAGTCTATAAAAATGAATGGCTAGGTGGAATTCATTATGTACAGAATGGGATTTGCATGAAAGGTGAATTTTCTGCTAAACAAAGACATTGAGATAGCTTTAGAAAATTTGGAAACATTAGAGACTGACAAGTTAATTTCTGTGACTAACACAAAGGACTAAGGTCTAAGCCAGATAAAGACTGATGCCCTAGAAAAACCTGAGCTGTGGAATCAGCTTGGGAATCCTCAGTTCACTATTTATGAGACATATCACTGTAGGCAAGGACCTCAGCCACTGAGTCTCAGCTTTCTCATTCTGCTAAAGGAAATAGTATTAACTTGCTGCTTGAATCATGAAGCTGGAAGTTGAAGCACTTAGTTCAGTACCTGTTACAGCCTTGAAGCTCTGTCAGTGGCTGTCACCATCAGCCAGAGACAAGCCACCGATCTAACTACCCACCAGTCAAAATTGTCCTGGTCCTGTGGAAAACTCTGCCAAGTTGAAGAACAGCATAGTCGATACTGGAATAAAAAAAAGAAATAATAAGCGTGTCTAAGTCTGATTTGTGCTGCTGTAACAGAATAGAGCAGATTGGGTAATTTATAATAAACAGAAGTTTATTTGGTTGATGGTTTTGGAGACTGAGAAGTCCAAGATCGAGGTGCTGTATATGGTGGGGGCCTTCCTGCTGCATCATCTCACTGCAGACGGCATCACAGGGGTGAGAGAGAGCAAGAGAGGGGGGCCAGCTCATCCCTATAAGGACCCCACTCTCGCAATAACAAACTCACTCCTGAAATAACAGCAAGTTGTAATGTGCCAAAAGCCTGAATTGATGATACTCAGATTTGTGCATCGATCTGTAGACTCGTCCACTTATTTAGATTAGTGAACAAAGGCAGCATCCGCACGCTGGACTTCCGTGCTCCGCTTAAATCCTTTCTCCTGCTGTCAGCATTAAAACCATGTTAGAGCCAAAATTAACAGAATGTGTTTCTTCATAAACTTGTGTCAAGGAAACACATTCGCCCTCACTTCTGTTCAGCAAGGGCTCAAAGGTGTTTGAAAGGAGAATAGGTTTTATAGAGTAAAAAGAAGAAACGCTGATGGGCCTGTGTTCTACTAAGGTGGCATTTTAGGCGGTGGGGGGTTTCTGATGGGTCTTCAGGTACACTTGGCAGTCCTGGGTTGGCTGTAAGGGAGCAAGCACGCAGGGAGGCTTTCTAAAAAGGAAGGATTACTAAATGTTTTTAATAGTTGCAGAGGGTTCTGTGTAACTAACCATTTCCTGGAACAAGAGGAGGTTGATGGAAGAATTTTTTGTGGTCAGACTTTCACAATATTCCTTTTGGGAGAGGGTAGGTGTGGCTTCCACGACAGGAAGTTTCTTATTGTTCAAATATGTGCTTGTGGCAAGGCCTGAGACCTTTCATATGAACTTTTCCTTCAAAGATCTGACTACATTTAGTGAGCTCCTTTTAACATTTAGATGCTGTGGTTAAGTGTGCCATCCTGGGTTCTAGAGCTCCCGTCGTGCAAGGCTGGAGCGTAGAGTGGTTAATTTCTCACCACTGGGGAGAAGGGAGGTCAGATCTGAACCCAAGTCTCTAGTTTCAAAACCTACAACTTTCCCTTTATACTGGACTTTGTCTTTTTCTCACATCAAACGAAAACGGTGTACTAGGAACTTTTGAGCCAGAAAATTCAATCTTTGCATTTCAACTAAAGAATTTGTGGCCCACAAGGAAAAATGGACTTGTCAAAGCACATACAGCTAATGAATGACAGATCCTGGAGCTAATCATAGTGAGATTTGCAGAGCTCAGTCTCTTACAAGGTTCTGTAAACCATGAGGTTCCCTTTGCTGTGGGCGGTGGGACTTGTCTGGGCTGTAAATGAGGTGACCACATTTCACAACATGTTACCTTGACTGTCCTGACCAGAGCATGGGATAAGAGGGAGATCATACCTACCATGCCAATCAGTACTACAAGGATTAAATTAAAATTAATATAGGTGAAGTCCTATCACAGTGTGTTTCACCACACTGGGTGCTAAAGTGGCACCGACTGGGGGACAAGCGGAGCAGCAGCATGCAAGCGTGCCTCATTTGTACTTCTTGGGCCAGCCACCTAATCCCTCTTTATGGGATTCATGCCTTATTTTGATTTATGACAGAGATGAGTGGTTCCCAGCAAAGCTGCATTCGGCCACATCCCAGGGCCTCTATCTGGCTTTGCTTTGGTTGTGAGTAGCATCTGTATACAATCTGAAGCTGTAAGACAATACAGGTTAAGTCTTGGAGGAAGTCTCCCTTTGGGTTTTGCTTAGAAATACAAAGTCAATGGGTTTCTAAGCAAGGGAGACTGTTTTGCTCAGCCTCTGAGCTAGGTTTACCAGAGGGCAATGAACCTATTTATTTAAATCAATATGCATTGATTTATAGTTGATGCTTTTGTCCTTACATATTATGTCCTTCTAGAAGGGTATCTTTGCTTTATTGCTTAAATTTACAGGGTTGCTCCAAAAGGGCATAAGCTCCTTTCAAATATATGCTGGAAGTGAAAAAAAAAATGCTGATATAATTCTCAGAGCAATTCCCAGGTAATATTAAGTTCAGTAGTGGATTCATTTCTGTAGTCACCTTTCTAATTTAAAGCATTCAAACATGAGAATACCCTAGCAAATCAACCCTAAGGATTATCATCCAAGTTGCTAGAGATCTTTGAAATCTAATGGTGTTCTATTCCTTCCTAACCAAACTCCCACCAGCCCTCTATTACCCACCCCGCTACTTCTGACACCCTCTGACGCCGAGAGGCCTCCAGTTAAGGTCGTCCAAGGGTGAACATGTTCCATTAACTGCTGCTGCTTGGACCCTCCAGATTGACTTTGCTCATTTTCTACCAACTTCAGTGGATCAGCCAGTGGACTGGTCAGTGTGTCCACAAAGACTCCCTGTGTGTGTACATATGTGTACATACACACATATAATGCATATTTGTACTTATTTATATATTGTTATGTTCATATTGTAAACTACACAGATTAATTTAATGTTTTATACACATATAGTATGCATACATCATATATATATATCCTTATAATAATGCCACCAAATACTCCCTGACGCTGAGTTCATATAGTTAGGAAGAATCACCATCTCCCCTAAATTATTTGAGTCCTCATTTGTATCTTAGCAATTTCACAAATGCAGTGGTTTTCAGCAGAAACCCAGGCCTTGCTCTTTGGAAGCAGCGTGCTAGAGCAGAAAGGACTTGCCTGGGTGTGAGACCCAGTCCCACAGTTCACTGGCTGTGTTGCCTTGAGCACGTTACTTAATGTCGCAGACCCTCAGCTTTCTTGCTGGGCAGACGGGGAAAAAAATCATATTTTAGAGGAGTACTGTGAAAATGAGATGCCTCATAAGCCTCTAACACAGGGCCTCAACCACAGCTAGGGCCCAGAAAATGGCTTTCCTTTACTGCCACCCTGACGGGGGTGGTTCTTGGGCTGCAGAGAGTGGGGAGGGGCTGCTGCAGGCTCTGTCCTGGGCAGGAGCTCAGCAGCCCTGTGCCCCTCACCCACAGCCAGGCAGAGAGCAGGGAAATAAATAGGAAGGTGCTTTGGAAGTCAGCGTGCTCTATAAATCCAAGGTATTATTCTTAAACAGATGGCTAAGCTTTTTATGGCCCACTCAGTCTTCCAAATCCTCAATCCTGCCAGATTTCTCTGCACTGGATACTTATTAATACACTGAGGAATTCTTCTCTCCCTGGTTCTCCTCTGCCCCAGGCCGTCCCCCTTTCTGCCTTTCCTCACCATTCCAGAAATGCCCTTTCCCTCCACCTCAGATCCAGGGAAAATTGCTACTGGGGTGTCCAGGCATAAGAGGGTGGGGGACAGAAAGGAAGGAAAAGTGGAAAAGAAGCCTCCCACAGATCCAGTGTCAGCGGCAGGCGTGTCCCCACCCCTGTCCTGCCAACCCCACTGCCTCTCTGACCCTCGTCTGGGCGCCGCTCCAGCCGCCCTTCCCGAGACAGCCTGGGCAGCCCCTCCGGCAGGAGGCTCCCGACGGTGTCAGACTCATTCTGGCTGGATCACACCCACCCTTCGTCATCTCCTCACCATTGATTCGTCTTTCTTCTTGAGCTGCTTTGAGGACATAGGCCGTGGGCCTGATCTCGCCATCTCAGTCCCGGGTGCACAGCTGATGCGCCACCTGCCCACGTGGCTGAGCCGCTGGGCCCGGAGGCAGAGAGGGCGCAGACCTCGCTCGGGGAGAGGCGGGGCCGGTTCTGGGGACGACTGCCCCTTCCAGTGTCCCCAGAGTGCTTGGAAGAGAGCAGGCTCTTCATATCTTTTGAATAAATAAATGAAACAATAAAACTAGAATTTCTTCAGAAGCATTTTTTAAATTAACAGCTTTATTGAGATATAGTTCACATTTCATACAAATTATCCATTCAAAGTTAAATTCAATTTTTTTAGTATATTCACAGATATGCGCAACTATCATCACCAAGGTCTGTTTCAGAATATTTTCATTGCCTCAGAAAGAAACCCTGTACCCTTTAGCTATCATTATTTTCCCCCCATAACCCATGCAGTCCTAAGCACCAGTCATCTGCTTTCTGTCTCTATAGATTTACTTGCTGTTAAAATTACATACAAATGGAATTGTGTAATATGTGGCCTTTTGTAACCAGCTTATTTGACTTAGCAAGATGTTTTCAAAGTTTATCCATATTGTAGCATAAATCAGTTTTCCATGTCTATTGTGGGTAAATAATACTCCATTGTATTGATAAACCACATTTTATTTATTCATCTGTTGATGGATATTTGAGCTGCTCTGAACATCCATTTACAAGTTTCTGTGTGAATACATGCTTTCATTTCTCTTAGGTATATACCTAGCAGTGGGATTGCTGGGTCGTCTTA
>VBSM01003199.1:11592102-11609506 GCA_008086735.1 Cheirogaleus medius | reverse complement strand
ATATTTTTAGTTAGCCAATTAATTTCTTTCTATTTATAGTAGAGATAGGGTCTCGCTATTGCTCAGGCTGGTCTTGAACTCCTGACCTTGAGCAATCCACCCACCTCGGCCTCCCAGAGTGCTAGGATTACAGGCATGAGCACCCGGCCTGTATATTTTTTCTTTTGCTGCTTATGGTTGCTTGTGGTTCTGATATCACATGGAAGAATCATTTGCCAAATCTAAGGTCATGAAGATATATTCTTATGTTTATATCTAAAAGTTTTATAGTTTTAGTTCTTACATTTAGGTCTTGGATGTACTTTATGTTAATTTTTACAGACAGACATTGTGAGGTAAAAGTATAACTTCATTCTTCTACATGTGACTATCCAATTGTCCCACAACCATTATTGAAGAGATGATTCTTTCACTATTGGATGTTCTTGGCATCTTAGTCAAAAGTCACTTAACCATAGAAGTATAATTTTATTTCTGGATTTTCAATTGTATCCATTTATCTATATGTCTATCTTTATGTCAGTATCACAAGTTTTGAAATTAGGAAATATGAGTACATCTACTTTGTTCTTCTTTTTCAAAATTATTTTGACAATTTTGTGTCCCTTGCAATTCCACATGGATTTTAAAATAAGCTTGTCAATTTCCACAAGTTCATCTGGGTTTCTAATGGAGATCAGATTGAATTTGTAGATCAGTTTGAGGAGAATTGCTGTCTTAATAATGTTTAGTCTTCCAATCTATAAGCTTAAGATGTTTTTCCAATTATTTAGGCCTGTATATTTTCCTTCAACAATGTTTTGTAGTTTTTAAATTATAAATTTTATATTTCTCTTGTTAAGTTTATTATTATTTTATTTGTATGCTATTATAAGTGGGACTTTTTCTTTATTTCATTTTCAGGGTATTCATTGCAAGTGCATAAAAATAAAATTGACTTGTATGCTGCAACCTTAATGAACTTGTTTATTAGTTCTGATACTTTTTTAGTGGATTCCTTAGGATTTCTTATTTACACGATTATGTTACCTGTGAATAGAGATAGTTTTACTTCATCCTTTTCAATGTGGATGATGTTTGCATTGCCTAATTGTCCTGACAACAACCTCTACTATCACATCGAATAGAAGGGCAGACATCCTTGTCTTGTTTGTGATCTTACAGGGTAATGCATCCATTCAGTCATCATTAGGTATGTTGTTAGCTGTGGGCTGTTCATAGATGCCTGGTATCAGGTTAAATTCCCTTCTATTCCCTTCTAGTTTGTTGAATGTTTTTGTTGTTATTGTTGTTGCTGTTGTTATTGTTTTGAGACAGAGTCACTCTGTTGCCTGGCTAGAGTTCAGTGGCATCATCATAGCTCACTGCAACCTCAAACTCCTGGGCTCAAGTGATCCTACCGCCTCAGCATTCTGTACTCAGGCACACCACAACACTCGGCTAATTTTTTCTATTTTTTTTAGACACATGGTCTTGATGAGGCTGGTCTCAAACTCCTGAGCTCAAGCGGTCCTACCGCCTCACACTCCCAGAGTGCTAGGATTACAGGTGTGAGCCACCACGCTCAGCCTGTTGAATGTTTTTATAATAATGGAAATATTCTGAGTTTTGTCAAATACTTTCTCTGCATCTATTAAGATAACTTTTTTTGTTTTTTATTCTATTGATATGATGTATTCCCTCAACTGATACTGATTTTCAGATGTTGAACCAACCTTGCCCAATTTCATCAGAAGCATCTTATGGTTTCTTTTATTATTTTTAATTGACACATAACTGCACATAGTTATAGGGTACAAACATCTTGCGTTTTGATAGGAGCCAAAGTTTAAGCTTGACATTGTATGTTTAAATGTTCAACAACAATCTCTATTACCAAACAATCCTCACTCTTTGTGCACACCTTTGCACGTGCCCTTTTTCCACACTCCACGCATGATACCAAGGACTCTGCTTAACAGGGAAGTTCCTGCTCCTCCCCAAGCTGCCCTCACCCCGTGACCTCCCCACTTCCCTGTCAAATGTCTGCCCATTGCTTTTCTCCTTCCCCTCATCCACTTCCCCTTTTCCACATTAGATGATGACATTTCCATATTTTGTAAGGATTACTCTTATTTATCTGTACCTATTTCTTCTTTTACTTCTTATTTCTTATTTTTCTGACTTATTTTTATGCCTACACCTCCTTTCTCATCTTGTCTTTGCAATATATTTTTAAAAATCTTTCAGATTAGCTTAGGAAATAAAACCACCCAACAACATTCACTGAGCACTGATTATGAGGCAGGTTCTGAGCTGGGCATCGGGGGACACGAAGGGACAAGATGGGGGCTCTGCCTTTTAGGGGTTCACCGAGAGGCAAAGAACTGACTGTTCGTAATGCACCTGTGCAATACAAGGAGGGAACCAAGATCCAGTTCTGAAGAGTAGAGAGGAAGACACGGACGGTATCATCTGAAATCTGGCAGTTCTCCTGCCAGTAAACTTTTGCCTTGTCATGTGATTTCACATAATTCTTCATTTTCTTCTTACTTGTTACATTATCATATGTTTCTGGGCTTTGCAGCGATTGTCATTTCTTTCTTCAGTTAATAGACATATAGGCAAGGGAGTCAAGAGAGTCTGACAGGTGGCAAGAGTGTCTCTTCTGACATCTAGCTGGGTCATGTATTCACTCCCAAGGCCACTGCCTGGAGACAGACTGGCTCCTGACCACCGCGCCAAGTGTCGTCCAGCAGAGACACCGGAGTTGAAGTCTTGGACTGGGTCAAGCCAGTGTTTATCTAACTTTATGGACAATAGGTTAGACTCAGGGAAATCAACAAATTTGACATAGACCAAAATGATATAGACCTTGATGAAAATGTGTTGAAACGAAGTGCAGCATAGTGGTAAGGAACATGGGATGTTTCAAAGGCGTGACTCTGCATTAACTAAGTATTAGTTTTCTAATCTATAATATAAAAATAATACATATTTGACATTGATTACCTGTTTTAGTTCTTCATTTCATTGGGAAAATATTTATTAATTGCTCACTAATGCACCTGGACATATTCCAGACCCTTGAGATACAGCGGCAAACAGTAAGATGAAGATCTACCTTCCTGAAGTTTGTTTTCCAGGGGGCAGAGACACACAAAGAGACACAAAAGGAGAAAATAAAAGCAAGGAAGAGAGAGGAGAGAGAATCAATATATAAAGCACTCAGCACAGTATGTTGCATAGAGAGAGTGTTGTTCACGGACCTGTTATCACAGTTTCTGTGGTCGATGACGCTGAGCACCAGTGTGCTGCTGAGTTTGAAAACAACGGGACAACATGGTAGGTTGGGTAAGAGCGAGGTGGCATCAGACATAGAGTGGAGTCAGGTGTGAGGAGCATCTTGCAGAGAGAGGTTTTCTCTGCTGGGCTCCCCGCGTGCAGGGGCAAGGCAGGCACTGCACGTAGCCTCTCTCCTCCCTGTGAGGCATGGACCAGCAGCATGGCCTCCTCCTGGGACTGAGCCGAAACACAGAGTCACAGGCTACATCTCAGGTCTACCGAGAAGGAATGTGCACTGTCACGGAGCCCTGGCGATTTGGGTGGACCAGAAAGTGTGAGAGGCCTTGTTAGGAAACTATTCATCACAGACCCATCAAAGAGCGACCAACACACAACTTGCTTCTCATTAGAACTGCCCCTTCCCTGTGTTTTTATGTAAAAGAGCCTAATTTTTCTACTGGGGATAAAGAGATGCCACATAGGATAACATCAGCCATTTTTCATCCCATAATAAAACTTGACTTTTATTTTGTAAGTAGATTAGTTTTGGTGTCCTTCCCCTCCCCCAGAGTACACAATGCCATTCACACAGCTGTCAGTGACAGGTCCTTTCTACAGCTCTCTTGAGGAGCTGGGAGAGCCGGCCCTGCGTGCATTCCAGAAGGTCTCGGTGCACGGTGGGGTCAGAGGTTGGAACAGAGTGCACCAAGGAATGAGCAGACAAACACACTCATCACTTGGTGTTGAGAACCAAACTTTAGAAATAGGGGAAACAGGATGAAGACTTATTTTTTGTCTTAAGGTCTATTTTTTTGATATAAGTATAATCCCTTCAATTCACTTTTGGTTACTGTTTGCATGTAATATCTTTTACGGTATGTTATGGCAGGCAGCAAATATATCAGCACCTATATTTGAATCAAGTTTGGGATTTTTTTTTCATTTTCTCCAAATTTTGTTGGAATCCACTCTGTCATTCTCTGCCATTTAATTAGAGTAATTCATGTATTTAAATTTAATATAATTACTGATAAGGTAGAGTTTACATCTGCCGTTTTGCTATTTTTTCGCATATGCTTTATGTCTTTTTTTGTTATTCCTCTACTCTTTCCTAACTGCCTTCTTTTGTGTTAAATATGTAAAACTAAAATAAAAATCTCAGGACCACCCCTCAAACTCCTTATGCAAAAGGACAGGTAAAGACCTCAGGCACCTGTGAAGGACTGACCCCACAGATCATTCATTAAGGAAATTCCTTGCTGGCCTCCCAGAAACCAGGACGTGCAAACTGTAACTTTAGATATACAGGCTGTGTCTAGCTTCCAAAACTAAAGTCTGTTCAATTCCAAGCTAATAATGAATTACCAGTTTACCTCCCCAGGTGCAGAATAGAGACAAAACAGGATCAGACATTCTTCCACCTACCCAGGGACATCCACATAGTTGATGCTTCCTTCGCTCCCATTTTCTGCTCAAGCATTTACCTTTTCTTAAGTAAAATGTACATTTTCCTGGGTCTCACAAGAACGTAACCATTTTTTCTCACTCCCCTTTCCTGCCTTTTTTAACTTTCTGTATGCCTTTAAATGCTGAAACGCCCAAATGCCCCTTTGGGAAAACAGCCACAGATGTGTCTGTGGTTTGTGTTTTCCTGAGCGCATCCTCAAGTTTGGCTTAATAAACCTCCACAGATTGAGATTTTTGCCTCAATCACTTCTTTGGGGTCAAAAATAATATTACCTATTGCATTATTTTAATTACCTTATCATTCTTTCACATTTTTTTTTGTCTGTTCAGTTTTCTTTAGTGCTTGCTCTGAGGATTATAATTAGCATCTTAGTTCATAGCAATCTAGTTGACATTAGTAGCAACACAATTTCAATGGTGTACAAATGCTTTGTTTCTATTTAGCTTACAGTTCTTCTACCTTCTTTTGTATTTACTGTCATAAAACATAACTAATCCTCATTTTTCATGGATTGGTATTTTAAATCTCCATACTTGCTAAAATATATTTGTGATCTCCAAAATACTGCTAGGGGCAATTTTGTGGTCATTTTCAAACATGCACACAATGGCAAAAAAAATTTGAGTCACCCAACCTGCACATTCCCAGTTGAGGTTGCATGAGACAATGCTCTGCACTCTTGTTTTAACTTTCTTACAGGGCTGACCAGAGGGTGGAAACCAGAGTGTGGCGAGCAATGTAGTACAGTGCAAGAAGCTCTAGGTCTAGAGCCAGTTGGATGGCATTTGAATCCCAACTCTGGCAACTGTTAGTGGAGTGGCCTCAGGCAAGTCATTTCATATTTCTAGTTTGTAAAATATAATAGAATCTATCATGATGAGTTGTTTTTAGTACTTATTATAATCTATGTGATACATGATGAAACTTAGCCAAGGAGGAATGGTTTAGTATTAGCTAATCAGTGTTCACAATACTTTTATAGAACACATCTATGGCGAATAATTAGGATTGACTATACATCTTTATACAATGCAAGTCAGGGTTCTCCAGAGAAATAGAAACAATAGGATATATTTATTTTAAGGGATTGGCTCTTGTAATTGTGGATATGGGCAATCATAAAATCTGTAGGGCAAGCCAGCAGGCTGGAAATTCAAAAGGAGTTGATGTTGCTTTCTTGAGTCAGAAATCTATAGGACAGACTGGCAGATTGGAAATAAAGGCTAGATTTGTAGGTAAAATCCTTGAGGAGGAATTTCTTCCTCTATGGGAAACCTCAGCTTTTGCTTTTAAGTCCTTCAATTGATTGAATGAAGCTGATTTGCATTGTAGAAGGTAATCTCCTTTACTTAAAGCCCATTGACTGTGGATTGAAATCACATATACAAAATATTTTCGCAGTAACATCTAGACTAGTGTTTGACCAAACAGCTGGGTCCCATGGCTTAGGCTAGCTGACATAATTTAACCATCATGATTTATAATTATTGCTTAATAGAGTTTTCTTTTAAGAACATATAGGATGAAAATGTTAAACAAAAATATATTCATATTGTCTTATAAATTTACCAATGTTGTTACCTTTTCTATTATTCTTTATTTCCTCATGTCATTTTAAGCACTGTCTAGTGTCTGTTCATTTCTTTCTGCAGGGTTCCCTTTGGTATTTCTTGTAGGAAGTTTTGCCAGTGACAAATTTTCTCGTATTTTTTACCTAAAATACTTTAATTTTCCATCATTTTTACAAGAGAGTTTTGATGGAACTAGAAATTTTTGTTGACCTTTTTCCTAACACTTTGAATATTAATGCTATTCTAGGGCTTCCTGGTCTCCGCTGGTTTACAATGAGCATCTGCTGGTCTCACTGAAGACCCCTGTGTGTGAAGGACCACTTCTCTCCTGCTCCTCCCAGGCTGTCTCTGGCTCTGCAGTTTCCACAGGTCCATTACTGTATGTCTAGGCATGGAGCTCTGCATTTGCCCTCCTTGGACTGTGTGTGGTTCTCAGATGTGTAGATCGATGCTTTTCTTCATATTTGGGAAATTTTCTGCTGTGATTTCTTCAAATATTTTTTCTGCCCCTGTCTCCTCTCTATCAGGAAATCTCATAATATTCATGTTAGCAAACTTGATCCCACAGATTTTTGAAGTTCTGTTCATTTTTCTTCATGCCTCCCACCCCAGACAGGATAGCCTCAATTAACCTATCCTGGTTTGCTGATTCATTTTTCTGCTGGCTTAAATCTGCTGCCGGGCTCCTCTAGCAAATTTTTCATTTCATTTGATGTAGCTTTCAACACCAGAATTTACATTTGGTTTGCTTTTATCATTTCTATCTCTTTATTGATTTTCTCTGTTTGGTAAGATATCAGTTTTTATACTTTCCTTTTATTTTTAGACATAGTTCCCTTTATTTTTGAATATATTTAAAATGGCTGATTAAAATATTTTTCTAATAATTCCACGGTACAGGCTTACCAATGGATAGTTTCCATTGGTAGTTTTTGTTCCTATGTATAGGCCATACATTCCTCGTTTTCCTTTCTTTTTTTTTCCCCATGTCTTGTAATTTGTTGTTGTTGAAAACAGAACATTTTAAATAATATAATGTGACAACTTTGGAAATGGAATTCTCTCCCTACCTTAGGATGTGCTGTTCCATTTGTTGTAATGTTTTCATTATATGTTTAGTGCCTTTTCCTGAACTAATTCTGTGAAGTCTGTATTCTTTGTCATGTCTGTATCATGAAATCTCTGCATAGTTATTTTAGTGGTCAGCTAATGATTGGACACACATTACTTTAATGATTGTAAACAGTAAGTGTCCCAGTGTTTGCTGACAGGCTGTGTGTTTGCGTTGGGGCACTTTTCAAACACTAAGCCAGGCTGATCATTCATCGTTAGCCTTTACCTCCTTATTGCTCAGAGCCTGGTGCTGCAGAGGCGTGCGCTGGGGCGGGGGGTGGAGGCGGGTGAGGCTGGAAGCATTCTCAGGTGTTTCCCCTCTGTCAGTATTCACAGCCAGAGCCTGTGCAGAGACCTATGCATAGGCGCTGCTTTCTTTTCCAGCTTTTCCTTTGAAGCTTTTTGTGTAGCTTATTGTTGGCCCAAATTGTTAAGCACTCTCTAAAGCAGCTGTAATGTTAAACAATTGCCACTAACTTTTTTTGAAAAAAGCCTCCAGGACACAGACTATTCACCCCAGGGGAGCTCCAAGTTAGGACAAATAAAGACGGCTTTGGGAGTGGGGCCTTTCATGGAAATGCTAGACAGGACAAATAATGACAATTTTATGGAAATGGGCTTTGAAGGAAGACTACCCCATTTTGCCTCTTCCAGCCATGCTTCTGGTTGTGACCATGCTTGTTGGCTACTGATTTTTGAGGTTACCATGGAGCTGAAGATGTAGGATGGAAATAGCATAAGTTGACATGCCACAAGTTTCACTGTTATTCCTGACATTCAACCATTTTTCCTGAACAAACCAGAATAAATCCTGAATAAAATCCTCTCAGGATTGCTGCAAGCTGTTGGTTAATTCCCAGACTTCTGGAAAAAAATTATTCTGACAAATTTTACCCATTGCTTTTATGGAGCAGAGGATTTTTGGATGATCCTAGTTTGACGATTTTGCTGACAACCACTACCCCCTCCCAGTTAAGTATTTAAAAAAAATTATTTCTGTTAACTGTATATAGATTTCAAAAAAAAAAAAAACAATTGAATAAACAGGAGTATCCGACATACCATTAAACTGAATTTTCTATTAATGTATTCATCAGTTCCTGATACTCACTTTCAACACTATGCTCCAGCCATATCAAGCCTCTTGCTGTTTTTCGAACATGCCACCAGCTCTGGAGCTTGGAGCACTTACTGTCTTAGCTCAGATGTCCTGTGCTCTCTCTTACCTTCCACCTGTACATCTGCTGCTAGTCCATGAGGATTCTGATTAAATATCACCTCCTTTTTCATTAACCCTTCCCTACCAGAAGGATTTAGGAGAGTATCATTTCATAGCATCTCATTTACGTCTACTGCAGTACTTGCCAAATGCTAGTGTATTTGTGTGTCTCCCTAAGAACAAAGGAAATTCACTGAAAGATATTTTTTCAATAGAAGAGTAGCATAAGCCTAGCATAATATATACATACTTATCATATATGTCTATACACACAAGAAAAACATACGTAGGTTGAAAAATTTTGCTTAAATGCCAAGAATATACATACATACATACATACATACCTACATAATGAGTGTGATGCGCACCGTCTGGGGGATGGTCACGCTTGAAGCTTTAACTTCAGGGGGGAGGGGGACAAGGGCATAATACATAACCTTAACATTTGTACCCCCATAATATGCTTAAATAAAAAAAATGCCAAGAATAGTCATCTTTGAATGGTGATTGCAATTCTTTTGCTTTATACTTTTCTATATGCTTAAAGTGTGTGCCCATGGTTTTCAATATTTGACATTTTAAAGAGATGATTTGGAGGACCTGGTGTCTAAGTCATGGAACATTCATATTGTAAAATAAAATAAAATATTAAGGCTCACCCCCCACCAGCTGACTGAATGGACCCCCTCGTGGCCAAAGGAATATTCTAAAATTTAAATTGTCTGCCAGGAGGAGGGAGGTCAGACATGCCTTATGCCCCCCTTGCTTCTTGGAGACATCCTTTGTCACCCATTAACAGGCCTAAGAGTATGCAAGACAAACCTACAGGTCCTCAATTTACACAACAAATCTATGTCCGGTGGCTTTTCTCTAGTAAACAGCTCCTTATGTTGAAACATTCCAAGCCTTTATACAAAGCTTCATGTCTTTAACCAATTACAAGCCAAGGAATCTTTAAACTCACCTATAACCTGTAAGCCCCCCCTTGGAGATGTCCCACCTTTCTGGGCCAAACCAGTGTATGCCCCCCACGTATTGATTTATGACCTTACCTGTAACCCCTGTCTCCCTGAAATGTATAAAACCAAACTGTAACCCAGCCACAGCGAGTCTACTTGCTCAAGGCCTCTTGGAAGTGGCTCCGGGTCATAGTCCTCAAATTTGGCTCATAATAAATTTCTTTAAAATTATCTTACAGAGTTTGGCTTTTTTCTGTTGACAATATGTATCTGCAGCGAACTCATCCACCTTGGGAAAGTACTGCTGCCAGGGGAAGACAAATCAGACTCCACAGAGGGTTCTGCACAGGAACGGAGCTCGGCAGCACAGGAAGCCTGACTTGCTCCTATCTCAGTCCATGGCAGAGAATTTCTTCAAGCTCTTCTGCCAGCACAACAAAATTAACTGCTATTAAACAATTCCTTAGTGCTGCTGTTATGACTTATGACAGTTGTCAGTCATGAGTCAAACACCATGGCTCTTCATCCCTGCTGTCCAACATGAAAAACGGCCCAACTCGCATGTCTGTGGGAGTGCCCTGTCATGACGCCTGACATCACTGGCCTTCACAGGCGCCTCTGCGGCCTGCTCTTCACACCGCTGACCATCCGGCAAAGGCAAAACACCGTTACTTGCCCCATCATTTTCAGAATCTCAATCAAAACGCATTCACTCTTGTCTTACACACTATCAAATCTCTAAATCTAAGGATACTAAATAAAATATATTTTGACAAGCAGAAAGTATTTTCTGCATTTACTATATAAATGATAGTTATTGCTGGGCCCAGCATCTTCAGTCTCAAACAGTTCATTGCAATATATGGCCCTTTCTCCTCCTCTCTTTCATCTAGAAATGGCCTGCAAGTATGCACTCCTGTGAGCATCAAGTACTCCTGTGATCGTCAAGTACTCCTGTGAGCATCAAGTACTCCTGTGAGCATCAAGTACTCCTGCGAGCATCAAGTACTCCTGTGAGCATCAAGTACTCATGTGAGCATCAAGTACTCCTGTGAGCATCAAGTACTCCTGCGAGCATCAAGCAGCAGAGTCTGCACCATCTGGTTCGGGTGTGACAGGTAGGTGGACCTAAACTTCTGTCTAGAGTTTTGTGGTCTTACTTTCTTAATGTCTCTGGAGTTTTGATACCTGAATGGTCCTTCAATTCTGACTGAATTAGAATCACTAAGATCTTTTCTGTTAAACTCTAGCATCTCCAGGCTCTGACTCCAGTCTCCTATGTTCCACCTCTATTTCTTATTTCCATACTGCCATCCTATTCTGTTTCCAATTCTCTTTGAGCAGATCTTGAATTAGAGGTTTCATAAACCCTGTTTAGAGCTCAATACAAATGCACCCATGGGCACTTTTTTCCAGATCTTTCTTGCCCTCCTGCTCTGCATTCTGAGGACCTGCCATGCTTCTCCTCTGTGATGACTCAGGCTCCCTGGCAGCACCGATGCCCAGGCCCTGCTTGTCATGAATGCAGTAAGAAGCGCAGTCATCAAGCAGCCTTCGCAGTGCATGTCATCTGCAACACATCCTCTGTGAAAGAGTCCAACTGTATCCTGTGATGAGAAAAGCAAAAACAAATAAAATGAGCCAAACTTCAAAGAGCAGCACATTCCTGGAGCTAATAGTCTAGCAAGGGAGATAGACACAAATATTACAACTCGCAACATTAAGTAGACAACATAAAACAAGTACAAACAGAGTGTGGTTAGAGTTCAGATGAAAGAGAGATATCTTTGAGCCAAAACAATATTTTATTTAAGAAGAAATAAAGTGCATAACACATTTTACAAATCATTCCATAAAATACTTTTCAGCTCTTAAGAGAACTGTGTCTGAGACCTTTACTTAGATGGGATAGTTACTTGATGGCAGACAACTTCTTGGATCTCCTGAGACTAAATAGGGTCCCGGCCCTACCTATGTCTCTGCAGAAGGCTCCAGAGCACCTTGCTCCGCCTCGCTCTCTATCTGCACCTCTCCTCTCTTGCCCTCTTCAGACCGTACGCTGAACACACAAGGAGCCGTGACACTCCACCAAATGCAACGTTCTCTCTCTCAAATGTGATTCTTTGTGCCCAGAGTGCTCTTCCCTGATCCTTCTTTGCTCACTTGTTGTTCAAAACTCAGCTCAAGCACACCTGGCAGATGGGAAGTGTTCCCTGGACACTCTTGCTGGGCATGGAAAACGGCCCTCCTTCTGCCTGGCACTCCCTTTGCTTGTCTCTGCTGATGTGAGTACCCAGTGCTGTGCTGTTGTTTACGTCTCTGTCTCCACCATCAGGGTGGGATCTCCTGGAGGAAACGCCTACACTTCTGCCTCCATATCCCTGAATGGAGGCTAATTAAATGTCTGACAGCACACCAAACTAAGACTTCTTTCTATGTATTGTGGGAATGCACACACACGCACACGCTTATCAGTGCCAGGCTGAGGGGAATAATTTACAGTTAAGTAAAACTGCCCATGTGATGCTACCACATCAGAGCTTTTCTTCCCCCCTGAAGAGCAGTTTAATCCCTAACTCAGTTTACTTTTTAACCCCCCTAGCCTAGTGCCTGTCTTCTTGGTTTCCTTTGTGTAAATTGCCAGTCTTGAAAGAATGTGCAAGAATGAAAGATGGCTGTACAGAAGAGCTACTGCTGTTTAAAATGCATCTTAAATGGTGGGGCTGTGACGGATTCACTTCTCCTACTTGTCCTTGAGAAGCAGCAGGGGCATGAGGTGGGTAATAACTGCCCCGCCTTGCTTGAAGGCATTGTGCTTGGCTTACAGGGCATTGATTCATCTGTGGATCTGTGTCTACTGCAGCCCCAGGGTGTTCCCCCTGTTGAAATTGACACAGAACTGGAAGAGATAAATGTGCAAAGGCTGGAGCTTTGGGGACCCCCGAGGATGATATTGACGAGGCCATAGTTTTGGCACTTTGCCTCTTGTGGCTTTTCTCCATCATGGGGAAGGCAGAGAGATCCAACTAGGAGTGAAGCTGTTCCCACAACCAACACGTTGGAAGGCATGTTTGCCCCACTTCAGAGGGAAAAGAAACATTAGAGAGCTCCCAGAACTAACAGATGAGAACTAGAACTCAAATCAGCACACAAGTGCTCACGTCTCTGAGTCTTGAGCTCAGTGTTCCTTCAACATAAGAAAGTTCAGCCCACTTACTTCCTAACTCTTGTCTAATCCCAGGGCCTGGATGAAAACTCACTCAAAGTTTAGTAAGAACAGGAACTGAGAAGATACTTTCCTGTTCCTGTGCTAAACAATTCTGGGATGTGGAACATTTTCCCTGCTGCTATGATAATAAATAGCAGGATAAGGCAAAAATCACTTATTCCCACCAAGAAATACTTACTTAGAAAATTAAGCTGTGCTCTAATTAATTTAGTTCACTCATTAAGATTAGCAGCCTGCTGCTCAGTACTCACCTGGACACCTTTCTTCAGGTTGTATAGCTCTGCCTGGTCCCACCCAGATTCCCACCTTGCAAGGCCTGCCTGAAAACCGTGCATGCCAGTGTCTAAAACCCTGTAGGTGTACTCCCCCCTGACTTCTCTCTGGAAGATACTGCTGAGACTGTGAGAAGGACATGTTTTCCCTCAAGGGCGGAAATCTAGTTACCTCTGATCAGCTTTGGAGATTTGAGAAGCCAACATTAACAATGTGGTTTTTTCTTTCTAAACTCAAAATGTCTTTCAGTATTGTGTTTTGTCCACTTCTCTCAATCCTCCCACCCAGTTGAGAACACCCAGCCCATGCTCCTGAACAGGCTGTTCTGCCGAGTGCTTTCTTCCTCTCTTCTTCCAGCCTGTCAGGTGCTCCTTCCTCCCTCTTCCTTCCAACTCTCTTTCTCCTCAGATCTTCTCGTTGCAAGCTTGTTCACGACGGCTGTCTGCACCCCTCCTCTTAGGTCCTCTTCACACTTTCTCCTTAATGATGACACTCATTACATGTGTGTGTACATGTACATGTATGTATATGTGTATATATGTATGCATGTACATATATGTGTATGTGTATATTTATACTCTTCCTCTGGCCTCTCACTTTTAATCTTGCTGTCTACTATGCCCCAACACAAATTCTATACCCCGAATAAGCCAAAGACTCCCCTTGGGACTCACCCGGAGGCCTTTGGTCTCTGTTCACGCTGTTGCCATCATGTAGACTACTCCTCTCTACCCCAAACTCCACCTGTCAGAGCCCTGCCCAGACCTCTTCTCAGGTATCACCTGATAGAAACATGGCAGACCTAAGCTCTCTTTTTAAAAGATTGGATTTTTATCATCTTTTATCCCAAATAATTTATTTGTGCACTTCTATTATGAGTAAAAACAAAATACAAGAGGCTGTTGACTATAAAGCCACAGGCAAACATAGAAACAGAGCAGAGTGATGGAGTTCTAGCTTACATTTGCCATCTCTTTGGAAGGGTCAAGAGTTGAGTTTTGAGGAGTTAATTCAATAGAGCTTGCTGGCCTACAGTGTTTGGGAGCTTCTTGCTGTGCCTGCCTGTCACCTGTTTGGTTGTTGGAAACAAGCTGAATTGTCTATTGCCTGACTTGCTGGACCTAGCAATTGTTTCTTCCTTAGGAGAAACCACAGCTAGAAGGAGGAAGATCTCCGCAGCATGGCCTGAGCTGTGGCGTGTGTCACACCCACTGCACCAGTGGCTCCTCCAGGCCTTTCCTACTACCAGGGAGGAAAAGTCCTACCCAAATGAGTCAGGCCAGAAAGGCAGGGAGGCCAACAGAATCATGCCTCTGTTGGCTACTACACATTCTCCATATCCCTCCAGTGGGTTGAGGGCCACCCAGAGATCTTTGTGCTGAAGTTCCAGCACAGTATCTGCCTTGATGCTCAGAAAGTGTTTCCTGAGTAACAACAAATCCCATGAACTGTTTCAGGTTACAACACTTGAGAGCACAGATATCAGGCTTATGTGTTTTTCTTGTATATTGTCACACAAAATTAACTGCTTAATAAAAGTTTTGCAATGATGGTGAAACTAAATATCTGTTACCATAGGAGCTTTACTCCTATGTGGTCTTTCACTGTAACTTAGAGTACGGCTGTGACATTTCATAATTGTTGGAGATAGGTTCTGCATATCAACCAAAAATGCAGTTATTCATTAATAATTTATTAGAACAAGTTTCACCCTGATATAATAAATAAATTATTAAATGATACTCTTAAGGAAAATAGTTCTGAACAGAAGTTGCTTTATTTCTCCTTTCCTGCTGAGTGTTCAGGTTATCACAATATTTGCAGAAGAAACAGATGCCACAAATCTAGTTGTATAAACAAATCTGAGTGCTCCTTTTCAAGATCCATCATGTTATTTCAAAATATATCAAAATTAGCACATCCAGTGACAAACTAGTTTAAAGGATGTGCCCAAGCTGGGGAAAACAGGCATTTCTGGCCTTTAGAAGAACAAACATGTCAGGCAAAGGTTAGTTGGACTAAGCGCTAATGACCTTGGAAGGTTTTCATACGGAAAATCTGTCCTTATTTTGTATGAGAACACCTACTAACTTCTTTTTAAACAAAAGAATGATAGAATCTGTGACTGACTCCAGTGATGAGTGTTTTTTGATTGACCATTGTATATAACCTCCATTGAGAGGAGAGACCTCTTCCTTCTCCTCACCCACGCATCTCCAGCTCCCAGAACAGCTTCTGGTGCAGCCAAGGCTCTCAATAAATATGTATTGTTAATTTAATAATAAAACATAGCATGATAGCTCTCCTTAAAAAGTAGCAGTGTCTAACTGGACAGATAAAATCCACACTGTTGAATTGTTCCAGGATGACTTTAAAACATAATTAAAGGACAAATGTGTGAACAAGACTTTCTGTTATCATTCGTTGTCAAGCAGTAGTGAGAGTGTGCCTGCTATAGGCCAAGCACTTTGGTTCTCACTAGAGACTCAGAATTAAATAAGACTGGTCTTCACCCTTAAGCAGATCTTAACCTAATAGGAAAAGAATGAACACTTTGAACTGCAGTACTCAAAGAAAGCTGTCAGAATGATTTTTCTTTAAAGTTCCCAATCTAATCATTAAATCATCTTGCCAAAAGCATATCTTTGGCTTTCCAGTGCCTGAAAAATTAAAGCTAGACACCTGAGCACAAGATGTTCTGCTCAAAGACTCTGTCTTTGCCCCTATGTTATAACTACTCCCATTGCCCTCAAGAGCATGCTTAACCTCAATACCATTTGCCTCTGAGTATTGAAAATGCACTGTTTTCTGCATAGAAGCACTGCCTCCCACAGTAAACACACCACCCCACCCCTGGTCCCCCTAACCATTTAGTACCTGTCTAGTGGTAGTTCCTAGTTCCTATCAGACTTTCAGACTCTACTGAGATGTGACTTTCTCTAGCAGCTTCCCCTGACAAAGGAATGATTCACTATAATCAGTATTGATACTTGAAATGTTAGACATTTAACAAACTGCAGTCTGGGAAGGATAGAGGGAAAGGAGGAATGGAGGAGACTTGTTAAAAGATGCAAAATGACAGCTAGATAGGAAAAATAGGTTCTAGTGTTCTATATTACCCTAGGATGACTATAGTTTGCAATAGTGTATTGTACAGTCTCAAATAGCTAGAAGGAGGGGTTGAATATTCCCAATACAAAGAAAGGATACATGTTTGAGGGATGATGGGTATGCTAATTACTCTGATATGATCACTATATATTATATGTATCAAAACATCACTATGTACCCTATAAATCTGTACAATTATTTTGTGTCAAAAATAAAATGAAATTTTTAAAAAGCCAATAGTTTAGAATAAGATTGGAGGTGCTAAGTTTGCAGATAAAATGGAAAGAGAGAAAACAGAGGTAGAGTTAAAGTGATTAGAACTTTGACCAGAGAGTTAGCAATAGAAATAAAAACAAAGAGAAAACATAAAGATGTTGCTGGTAAGGACTTTTCTCCCCTTGATTAGGGTTATAATATAAAGAATAAAAATAAAACTATCATTAGTCAAAGATACAGCAGAAAATTGAAAGTGGAAGGCTATGCCAGCAGAATTTACTACATCCAGATGAGGCACACTATGTTTAAGATTATGGTAAAATGTCCAGATAAAAATTAACATGTGGGTGTTTAAAATGTGAGCCTTTATATTTAGAAAAAGTGTAGAGAAAAAAATGATTTCACGGTTTATAGTTTTTTGTTGTAGCATTTCAGCAGATGTCATTTATATGTTACATGTCTGTTTCCCCACTGGATTGTCAATTCCACAAGATAGGGACATGGTTCATAGTCTTTATATGGATAAGACAAACAGAGAGAATAGTATCAGATACATAGTGCATTAATTAACAATGAAAATAAAGTACTTCATGTCAGAGAAGCTTGCTATAGCATATAGTGGATGATATATTGATATATCATTGCTTTAGGCATGTTTTCCTCCCTTAAAGAAGTTACTTTCTTTTTTTTTTTTTTTTTTTTTTTTTTTTTTTGCTTCTGTTTATATGGTGAATTACGTTTATAGATTTGCGTATGTTGAACCATCCCTGCATCCCTGGGATGAAGCCCACTTGGTTGTGATGGATTATTTTCTTGACAAGCACCTGGATTCGGTTGGCTAGGATTTTGTTGACCATATGATCCTCTCAATAGACGCAGAAAAAGCATTTGAATTCAACACCAATTCAATTTTGTGTTGAATTCAACACAAAATTCAACACCCTTTTATGATAAGAACACTCAACAAAATAGGCATAGACG
>VBSM01003199.1:11561087-11592002 GCA_008086735.1 Cheirogaleus medius | reverse complement strand
AAAAAAAAAAAGAAGTTACTTTCTGACAGAAAGTATGAAATATTCACAACAAACTCTAGAAAGCTAGGCAAAAAATGAAGGGCCAGAGCTGTAGACACATGGGCAAGGACTGATGAACTTGCTTCTGGCATTGGAAAGGCTGGAAGGAAAAACAATTATGGAAGAATTCTTATTTAATCTGGTCTTTTAATGAAGGAAACAAATATGGAGGACTTCCTAAATTCAAATAGAGCTATGATTTTGTAGTTTATCTGACTTTTTCCCCATGTTAGAGTGGAGTGATGCTCTTTCCAACATTAGGGTCAGGGGAAACTTTCCCTTCCCCCATTTGATGAAAGATCAACTCACAATAAAGTAAACTGATACAAGAAAGAAGTTTATTTAGCATGCACATGGGAAGAATCACAGAGTGATTACCCAATATCCCAATGTGGTCCAGGAATTTATATACCCTCCTTTCAGTGGGGAGGGTGAGATGAGGAATATAGGTAATTCTGTTTAGGTGCAATAAATGGTTGCTAGGGAGGATGAATAGATACTTGGGAGAATGAATGGAGGGAGAAAACAGATTGACTTGTAAATTAACTTGAGAGACAGGTATTACATTGAAAATGATTTTGGTCAGGTCTGGTTGCATTCTTGATCTTCTTTCCTGTAATACATTGAGATAATTGGGAGGAGTGGAAAGTCAATTGTTCTTTTTGATGAGTCCATCTAGTTTATGCAGATAGAGGGAAAGCCCCTTCTAAAATCTGATGATTTTTAAGAGCCTTTAATTCAAAATACTCTTCATAACAAGAAGTCATATTTTGGGGTGAAATTTCCTGAGTTCCTTCACCAGTTTTCCTAAATAATTTGTACAATATATTGCTATAATAAGCCTTTGTTTTGTTAGTTTGCAACTATTTGTTTTGTTTTGTTCTCAATGGACATAGATACTACATTGCTTCCTGGTACACAAGTGAGTATTTTTTGCATGCATAGAGTGCACAGTGATCAAGCCAGGGTATTTGGGGTTTTCTTCACCTTGAGTATTTATCATTTCTATGTGTTAGAAACATTTCAAGTCCTTCTAGCCACTTTGACATACACTATAGAATACATTGTTGCTAACTGTGGTCACCTTAGGAAGACACATAAAGGGGAGCACAGTGGTGCAGACACCTCTGGCCTGGCTTAGTGCAACCAGTTTTCCATTCATCCCCTTATTTTCGGAGACACTCCTTGTTGTTGACTTGGACCCTCCAGTTCCATCCTGGGGGTTCTGCACAAAGGGGTGCCCCTCCCCTACATCCCTTTTTCTGAGCTAAGACTTCTTCACCCTAAGTACTTCTCTCTACCCCTTGAAATCTCTTGGTTTTTGAAGGCTTTTCTCATTTTTTTTACTGTTACATATTTTTCCTTATCCTTCCTTATTATCATTTAACTGGGCACTCAGACAAGAGAAAAAAAATAACAACAGACATGTACACACACACACACGTGTTCAAAAAACACCTTGATCTGGAGACCTAATTATATTTTATAAATCATTTATTTACCTTATTTATTCATACAATTTGACTGACCAATATTACTAAGTTTGATGAAGAGATGGGAATTCAAGCTACACAATTAATTATTCTAGGTGTTTAGGGTTAATTCTGGGATATGTACTAATATCAGCTTCCTATAAAATCAAATATTCAAATAGTTAAAGTCTGTATGATACATAAAGTCTGTGAAATATATTAAAATATGGATATATAAGAAGATAGTAACATTTTGCCTGAAATTCAATATAATTTTCTAAAAAAATTATAGGTTATCATAACGTTCCAATCACATTGTGTGTGTGTACATGTACATACACACAAAATTTGGAATTATGTGTTCTGTTAAAGTCTCAGCTGGTCTCTAAATACCTTTGCATTAGAATAACTAAAGCAAGTGGGCCAGAAAATATTTATTTTTGTAGTAAATATTGATCTAATTTGAATATTAGTAGATGCCTGGTTAAATGGAAGTGTTACTGTCGACCCTATTAATTTCTCCATAGAACACTGTGAGCACCCTGACCGCATATAGTCAGCCCCCCTGGAGGTCCACTTGTTCTAGAGCAGCACCAGGTATAGGCTAAAGAAGAGAACTGAAGTCAGAGGAAGTGTTTAATCATGGCATGCGCACACTAAATTAGATGGAGAATGAAGCAGAGCGAAGAATACATTTGAAGCTACTGCACATCAGTGTTGCTGAGGCAAGGAACCCAGGAGCAGCTGAGAAGGTTAGGGGAAGGAAGAGATAGACCCCAGGCTCAGGAGGCAGGTAGAACCAGGCCAGCTCAGAAGAGAACTAACATAGTGTTGATTACCAGACCATGCCTGTAAGCTCTACCTCAGATTACTGATGCCACATCTAGCAAGGATGTGGGAGGGAACACCGTGATTGGTGTCAGAGAGGAGTCTAACACTGTTCCATAGTACCGGGCATGGGGCCACCCTCCACTTCCTCCCATCAGTACAAATAGAAGACATCAATTTTGTTCATGGAAAACTTTGCCCATTAATATTTCCTATTTACAAATGACGCTATGTAGCCATCCTATAGAATTTGTATGGGCTGACTTTTTAAATTCTGAAATTGGAACCTGAGAACACAGAACATCCCCATGGAACCTACTGCACAACCAGGCTCTCAGGACCAGAAAGCATCTATCGTGACATGGGAACATAAGGAAAAGCTAACCAAGTAAGAGGTTCAGAATAAGTTGAAGTATCTAAATTAGTAGTAAATAAAAGTCTACAACTACTCCCAGTTCTCTTTATGAAGCTCCAAGTCAGAGAAATTTAATAGAATTTTAATGATCATGCCTAGATTTTCTTCTTCAAACAGAAGAGGCAGTAAGTCTTGTGGAATTTGCATTATAAGCATGCAAGGTCAATAAGAACTAAGGCAAGGGCTTTATTCACCATTTTTTGATGTTTCTGACGAGGTCATCAAACTTTCTCCTTACCTCCCAATATGTCCTAAATGTTGGCTGTTTCTATACCCCTTTATGGGACTCCATAGAATTCCATACAATGTCCCATAAAATGGAGACAATTGCTTCCCTTTTCAGAGAAGAGCTTTTGTGTTTTGGGAGAAACTCATGCTTTCATCCCTGAAAGAAATATTTCATTCTTGTTTTAGTGGACCAATAATGCCTCTGTTTGATTATTAAACATGATAGATTTGAGTATCTAAATTTTGGAGAGGAAATTAAGGAGGAAGTACTGAAATGTTACATGATATAAAAGGAATTTCTGTCTTTTAGGAGGGTTAAAGAAATGTGATTAAAAGGGAAAATCTAGCAGAATAGAAACTGAATAAAACCAATTAAATCAAAGAATATGATGGTACTGGAATGGCCTAAATACATTTTAAGAATTAAGGTGGGAAGTTAATTGGATGTTTCCTGTATTTCTGAAATATAAATTTTTTTCTTTTGTTTCCTATAAATATTTCATTTTTATTCATACATTTGTTTAAATGCATTATTTTATGTAAATCACTAAAGACGCCTTAGTGTGGCTATGAGATTTCATGTAGGACATAAACATTCTAAAATATGGAAAAGATGAGAAAACCAATCCTAGAACTCAAAAAAATATTTTGAAATGGGACAATGGACTTCCACAGATTGTGGGTGCAAGGGGTGGGGATGGAAAAGCAGTGTTTAAAGATGGTACTCAGATCATCTTTCCCTACTGCTTAAATTCTCAGGCCTCCCGTTGGACTTAGAATGCAAGTCTCATGTCTTACTATGTCCTGTAAGTCCCTAAACCCCTACACACATGATGGTTTCCAATCTTTGTCTATTTAAATTTCATTTTCATCACTTAAGTGTCAGCTCAGCTCCACTGTGAAGTCTTTTTATAAATTTCTTCTAAAATAATTGTCCATATTCTCTATTAAATCACCCTGTTTTAATTCTCTATGTTTCTCTTTGCTCCCCCCAAAATTATGCTGTTTTTATGTGTGTTCATTTTTTGCTTCTTTCACTGACATGGGCATTCTGCAAGAGCAAATATTAAATCACTTGTCTGTTTCTATTTTCAATGCCTAGAATTCTAGTTAGCACATAGTAGGAACAACAAATAAATATTTTTGGAATGAATGATTTTTTTTACTTAGCTCACAATGAACAAGGATGCTTCATGTGAAATGCATTGTTTATCCTTACTGCTCATTTTTACATATGTGCTGACATTTCATGGGCTGTGTCGTCAACAAGAGAAATAAAAGATAAGATCCGTGAACTCAACTAGGCCATGAGGAAACCAGAGATGGCTGAGGAATGTTAAAAAGAAATAGGGACTTAACTTGATATTCCATGACAATGCAGAAAATTGGTTATATGCAAGAAGATACAGAACTTTTAAGAAAAGAGGAGAAGCAATGTTTTCGTGATAGGACTTTTTAAAAAAGTAACACAATAAAAACTTTTGACCAGTATGTTAAGCTTTGTGAGAAATTACACTAATTTGATAACTTTTAAAATATATTATAACTGATACCATTTTACCATTTAGCATTTCATCTTATTTTCATTTACTATTAATAAAAAACAAAAGCAAATAGCATTTTAGAAAAATGAAGAAACTCACACATCACAGAACTCACAAAACTCACATATTCATTTCATGACTGGGGAAAATAAAGCTTAAATGATCAATGATTGGCCACAGTGGTAGAGGTTAATCTGGATATGACATCACCTGAAGGATGCCTCCATGTTTTTCTGACTAAATAAAACCTTAAGGATGTTCCAGAACCTGAACTCTGTAGTTCTAGGCCCCTATTATTCTCCTTTAAAAAAAGATCAATAACCTTCCTGTTTTGTGTGCCTATTTGTATTTGAGGAATCCAGGATCTCAATTTGGAGAGATGGCTGCAGGTTTGGGGGTGGGAATGGACAGGGAAACATAATTTGGAAGGAAAGTGTCTAGGAGGAAAATATTATATGTATATATGTGTGTGTGTGTATCTATCTATTTATTATTGGTTGGGTTGTTGAAACATTTTCACAATATTTTTTTGAAATCAGAGGCAGTAGGACTAGTTTCTTGCTGACAAGAGTGAGATAGAAGCTCCCATGTCAGCATTTCTTCTTTAAAGGACATGTGCTGATTGCCTGGGTTCAATTTCCAGATCCTCCACTTAGTTTCTTTGCTGAAAAATGACTTCACCTCTTTTGGTTCCAGTTTATTCCTTTGAGTGGTGTCCACAATAATATTGCTTCCCTCACAGTGTTACTGGGAGGATTATATGTATTAACACATGAGAAGCGCTTAGCACAGTGTCTGAAGACAGTGTTTCTCAGTCTCGTGCAGACGTGGTGGCTGGTGTGGGCGGTGCACACACCTTCCCTGGGATGCCACATGCTCAGAAGGCCTCACTGTTCTCCGACCCATCCCCCAAACCTCTCGTGCTCCATCCTGTTCTTGGAATGAACCTACTGAGAAATTTATGTTACAAAATAAAGACTCTAAGGGCAAAGGACTGGCTTTTGAGTGGTAAATTCTAGTGTGATTAACAGATTAAGGAGAGGTGATGTGTGTGTGTGTGTGCACATGTGTGTGTATTTCCTTTAGAGTGGTAGGACTCACCTTCCATCTACTACTCAAATTCTACCAATGTCATCTACTTGCAAGTTTATTTTTGTTTTTTTCCACTGAAAAATATCAATAATATGAGTGCTTACTAACCAAAAGCAAAACAACAAATTCTTATTTTCAGTTCTTTGTAATCCATAGAAAAATAAAAAACAAAACAAAAAGAAATGGAAAGAAAAGATCCTATTAAAGACAATGAAGAGAGTGGCAATTGTTTTAACTTCCGGATATCTACTTGTGTCCATAAATTCAGAGCTCATTAATTCAACATAGTTGCATTAATAGTGCAATGTGTCTGGTTCTATTCTAGGCTGAGAGAATGAAGACAAAGAGAGAGTCTTCTCTACAAAGATCTTCAACGTTTGTATATAAACCACTAAATCTATTGATCTTTGTGACCGAGGAAGCTTCCCCTTCTGGGAAGACAAGAAAAAGCTCAAGAATTTGAGTTTAGGTTGGGTTGAGACACAGATGAAATGCCTCCCAGACTGACATACATTGGCATCAATCTCCGTTGGAGGTTTATTCACCTTGTGGTTTTGATCATGTATTTTAAGAGAGGATAAAACTATTCCTTACCTGCACGACATGGCTCCAGGGATTTGCAATTACTCTCTTTGGATGCTCTGGTTCTTCATCTCATCTTCTACATGCCACATGCATGGTATTTGTTCACCTCTTCTCAGTGTTTGCATCATGTCTTCTTGGCCTGGTCGTGTGGAAGGCTGACGTCAAGGGTGATGACCCAAATCCTAGGTTATTCTTGTGTTGCACATGTAATCCATGTTGCTGCCCCTAGGTCTGGCAGGATTGAGTACCAGGTCAACTGAGCTTTTATATTATTCTTTTAAAAGTCAAAGAGCTGATTCCTACATAGGTCTAACCAGTGGCAATACTGGTATTTTTCAGGCAAAAAAGAAATAGTGCCTATTGCTTTGAAATTGTGCTTTGTGGAGTGTGGGTGGGGGATGTTGTTTACTCCTGAGGAAGGATTAAATTGAAGCTTGCTTCTGATTATATTGCTTTTATTCCAGTCCTGTTGGCCGTGTTATCACTCAGTTTCACCCCTTCATTTATTCATTGATTCATTCAATAGATGTTGGGGAGTGAATCACATATACAAAATAGTGCAATGCAAATGCAATGAGCCAAGCACAGGAAGAACATTGTGAACAAGAGGAAGTTGGGATACAAAGAGAAAAAAAAGCTTAATAGCCTGGGGAATCAGGGGAAGCTTCCCCAGGGAAGAGTTTTAAGGAAAATTAGAAATACTACAGTACTACAATGATATTGGGTTTAATCTGGACTCTCTGCTATAAGAAGTAGCAGGAACCTTTAGAAGCAGGTAAAGCGCTGTCAGGTTGTCTGGTTTGGACAGAAACAAAAGATGCTACCCCTGTGAGCAAGGAAGAAAATAGCACATGCTTATCATAGATAAGAGAGTTAGTTGTGGGCAACAGCCTTGCAGTTTCCTGGAATGATTTGAATGGAATGCCAGAAAATGTAGAGTAGGATGAGGTGAGATAAAGGATGTTTCGGGACCCTGTATGTAGCCACAGCAGGATGCTCTCCTGTGAGACAGACGACGCAGGTCCCCTAAAGACGAGGCAGCAGAGGCCTGGGGAGCTGACATGATATGCCCGTTGTCTGGGAGTGCGCAGTAGAGATCTAAATAGGTCTCAGAATTTTCAGCCTCCAAGTCCATTTTGGTTTTTGGCTTTGTTAAGAGTCCCACAATAATTTCTTTTGGGCTCCACATTCCCAAAAGAATTGTGATTTATACCACTGTCTTTTTATTGGATACTTCCAGACCTAATCTGTTATTTAGTTTTTTTCTTCCTTTGTAAATAAGATTTTTTTTCTGACTGAAGCCAAAACATGTTCTTGTAGATAGTATTTCACACGAAAACTATATGAGATATTACATTCTTAGGTGTTGATATTTTAACCTTATTCGTATGTGTTATACTTTTCATTTATGAAGCAATCTCAATGAGAAAAAGGAATGAAGATTCCTCTGGGCAATACATTATTGTCAAGATAAGGCAATATAACTTTATCTCACCTCGCTGCACATGCAGAGTATTGAAAGAGGACTCCATCCGGCCTCTCACTTTTAATGTTTAATTAAGTTTGAATTAACTTTCAGTTCTTTTCTATATCACGTATTTACTAAGAGCAAAAAAGTCCCATAGCCTTCCCTCTTCTACAAATCAATATTTTGCGAACCAACTATATTCCTCCCCTTGCAAATTTTATCAAATTGCTTATCCCTTTAGTGAGCTTTTTGTTTTCAAATTTTCAGGAACAAGCACACTTTGGAAGATTATCTAAGACCTTTTGCCCAAGGGAAAACTTTATTTCCAAATTGGATCAAGTTGAGAAGCACATGAAGGGTTGTCACTAGGCATGTAGGAAGGGGAAAAAATGTGCAAAAGTAGGATTATGTTCTTTCCATCTCTGCCTGTCTACCCTGGGATATGCCGTGTGAACTTGTTCATTTGCTCAGGACAAAAGATCTGCCCGCATAGTTATCAATAGAGAAAGTCACATCAGGGGATAGAAAGTCACCTGCTCATGAGTACCTGCTGCATGTCTTTCCTGTAGTTGAAATTTGTCAGTTCAGGAGTTGGACAAATAGCAGCTGCAGAAACACAGCACACACATGAGCAAGGTTGGAATGCCTCAGACTAGAGGAAGGAAGATTTATGGTTTTCATATTAACAAATTCTTCCAATATGGACTTATTTCTTTCTTTCCTTCTTTCTTTCTAACTAAACCCAAACTCTTGGAGAAACTTATAAATGCTGATGAAGTTACCAGAGAAAAATCATAATTGAAATGATTTAAGGGGAGCAAATAAATCAACAATCTACAATTCTTAGACACGTCACCATTCTAGAGATAAAAGTGTTTAATTCAGAGATGATGAAAGCAATGAGTTTACACATGTGTGTATCCACAGGCTATCCTGACATCTAGAGAGGAGAGCAATTTGGTCAATTAAAGAGATTGATCTATCAATGTACTGAATATCTCAATCTATCTGGCATATACAGTTGACCTTTGAACAACACAAGTTTGAACTGCATGGTTCCACTTATATATGGATTTCTTCCACTTCTGCTACCCCTGAGAGAGCAAGACCAACCCCTCCTCTTCCTCTTCCTCCTCAGCCTAAAAAATATGAACACGATGAGGATAAAGGACTTTATGATGATCCATTTCCACTTAATGAATAGTAAATACATTTTCTCTTCTTTATGATTTTCTTAACACATTTTCTTTTCTCTAGCTTCCTTTATTGTAATAAATACATAATACAAACAAACATACAAACTATGTGTCAATCAACTGTTTATGTTATCAGTAAGTTTCTGGTCAACAGTAGGATATTAGTTAAGTTTTTGGGAAGTCAAATGTTACATGTAGAATTTTGACTGTTCAGGAGTGAGTGCTCCTAACACCTACATTGTCCATGGGTGTGAGTATATATATATGATCAACGTGCCTGTCTGAATTTTTCCAGGCTAGGAATCTTTAAGTTAATCTATGGGACAATTAAAGAGTCAAAAAGTACAAGAAAAACTGAATAGAGTTGAAATATTTTATTGAATTTACTATGAGCTTAAGTACATTAGTTTTCTGAGTTTAAGGCTACCAATCTGTTAAATGGTGATGGCAATATCTCCCTTTCCCACCTCACAGAGTTCTTATACTGATCAGTCAGGACTGTATTTGTTAAACTACAAATGCAGCATATCATCCACATTGTAACACATTAGTTATCAGTTAGTATAGAGAAGAAGCAGTGCCAATCTGTAAAAGAGCCCACAGAACCTACGGCATTTAATACCTGAGGAGGACACAGAGTCCTGGTAAGAAAGGATAAATCTGAAATTTCCTAGACCAAATGGTAGGTAAATCATTTTCTGGTCACATTGTCAAAGACTGGGAATTGAGGAGGAAGCAAGTTAATAGTTTCATGTAGGCTATATTGAGTTTGAGGTACTGGTGACAAGTGGAAATATCCAACAGAAAAGTGCAATTCATAGTCTAATGCTTATAGGACATATTATACCAGAAGCAAAAACATGGGAATTGTGATTTTAAACATGATAGTGCGGTGATTACATTTATGAAATGAATGAGAGAGAAAATGTGTAGCATTGGCTCCCCATGTTGGATGCACAACTGAATGACCTACAGGGCTATTTACATTTCAGAAACCTCAGTATTTATTTGTTTTTTGTGCAATATTTCCACTGATACCATGGAAATTTTTTCCATTTAATTACTTTAAGAAAAAATATTTGAGACAGAAATCAGAAAAGGGAAGCCTGGTGTTGCCGGCTTTTAAGTCTCTCTTCCCTGAGGGGAAGAGAAAGTCACTAGGACACCAGGTGAATAAGGGCACCTCCACCTGTCTCCACTGCATCCAGTTCTCCCAGCTTGAGAAGCAAATGCAGACAGGGACAGCTGTGACTGGCAATGGCTATGCAGGTAGAGAGGGCCTTCTACGAGCTTTTTACCACCCCCCTGTGGCGTGGAGGTAGGATTACAAGTCCACACACCCAGCACTGTGCAGGTGTCTAAGAGCTTGCAGGAAGGGCACTTGCAGGTTTCACCAGAGATGATGCAGTGTCAATTTCAAGGACTGATCACTAAGCCCTGATGGGCTAGCCCGTGGGCTGGTGGATGTCAGCACAGTTCTAGGTAAACCTTTAAAGCCTGAATGAAATCTCAGAGTAAAAACTGTCACCTCAACACAATGGAAAAGTGGATCAAATTTGAAACCTTATTCAGTATTGGGAAATCAAAGTGATGATGTTGCTTTCACTCACACTTTTATGATGTGAGAGTCTTACATTAGATTAAATCAGTCAGAATTTATACAAATGGGGGACAATCATCCTTAATTAAAAAAAACTAACAAACTCTACTTATGATTCTGATATACAGAGTTACCAAGAAAGAAGCTTGATAACTCCTTACACTTAAAATGAAGGGGAGAGCACAACATGGAATAAAGCATAACTTGTTTTATAGTGCTCTGCTTCATTGTGCTTTGCAAATATTGCATTTTTTACAAATTGAAGGCTTGTGGCAATCTTGCTTTGAACAAGTCTATTGGTGCCATTTTTTCCAACCGCATGTGCTCATTTCAGGTCTTTGGGTCACATTTTAGGAATTATTGCACTAGTTCAAACCTTTTCATTATATTATATCAATTACAATGATCTGTGAACAGTGATCTTTGATGTTACCATTGTATCTGTTTTGGGTGCCATGAACCATGCCGACGTAAGATGGCAAACTTAATAAATAAATGCTTGCTTTCCAACTGTCTCACTGACCGGCCATTCCCCAATCTTTCTCTCTCTTTTTCCAAGGGCCTCTCTATTTCCTAAGACACAACAGTATTGAAATTAGACCAATTACGAACCCTACAATGGCCTCTAAGTGTTCAAGTGAAAGGAAGTTTCACATTTCTCACCTTAAATCAAAATCTAGAAATGATTAAGCTTAGTGAGGGAGGCATGTTGAAGTTGAGACAGGCCGAAAACTAGGCTTCTTGTGCCAAACAGTTAGCCAAGTAGTGAATGAAAAGCAGAAGTTCTTGAAGAAAGCTAAAGTGCTATTTCAGTGAACACATGGATGATAACAAAATGAAGATGCCTATTTCGGATATGGAGAAAGTTTGAGTGGTCTGGATAGAAGATCAAACCAGCCACAACACTCCCTTAAGCCAAAGAAAAATCCAGAGCAAGGCCTCAGTTTGCCTCAATTCTGTGAAGGCTGAGAGAGGTTGGGAAGCCGCAGAAGAAAAGTTTAAAGATAGCAGTAGAAGTTAGTCCACTGCTCATTGACGGTGCACCTAAGTCACTCAAGGTCTCTGATGGGGATGTACAAAAAGATTAAAGTTGTTTTCATGGCTACTAACACAATTTCCATTCTGCATCCCACGGATCACTAATTTCAACTTTCAGATCTTATTACTTAAGAAATGTATTTTGTAAGGCTATAGTCGCCATAAATAGTGATTCCCTTGATGGATCTTAGAAAAATAAATTGAAAACCTTGTGGAAAGGATTCACCATTCTTGATGTTATTACGAAAAGTTGTGATTGTGAGGTGATTTGTTGTGATTTGTGAGGTGGTCAAAATATCGCCATCAATAGGAATTTGGAAGAAGTTGATTTCAGTTCTCAGGGATGACTGTGAGAGGTTCAAGAGTTCAGTGGTAAAATTAATTGCAGATGTGGCGGAAATAACAAGAACTAGGACTAGAAGTGGAGCTGGAAGATGTGACTGAACTGCTGTAATCTTATGATGAAATTTGAATGGATAAGAAGTTGCTTCTTATGGAGGAGGAAAGAAAGTGATTCCTTGATGTGGGATCTAATTCTTGTGAAGATGGTGTGAACATTGTTGAAATGACACTAAAGGATTTAGAATATTCCATAAACTGAGTTAATAAAGCAGCAGCAAGGGTTTCAGAGGATTGACACCAATTCTAAAAGAAGCTCTACTGTGGGTAAAATGCTATCAAACAGCATTACATGCTACAGAGAAATCTTTTGTGAAAGGAAGAGCTGATCAAGACAAACTTCATTGTTGTCTTATTCAAGAAGTTGCCACAACCACCCAAACTTTTAGCAACCACCACCCTGATGCATAAGCAGCCATCAACACTGAGGCAAGACTCTCCACCAGCAAAAAGGTTAAGACTTACTGAGCGCTCAAATAATCATCAGCATTTTTTAGCAATAAAGTATTTTTAATTACAGCATGTAAATTATTTTTAAGCATAAAGGTATAGCACATTTAATATACTAGATTATATTGTAAACATGACTTTTATATTCAGCAGGAAAAAATAAATTGTGTGAATCACGTCATTGCTATATTTATTGTATTGGGGTGGTCTGGAACCTAGCCCACAGTGTCTCTGAGTTAAGCCTCTATGTTGAACAAAGATTGAAAAGGAAGGAAGAACAAGACACCTCAATGCCTGGGAAGACAACAGAGAGCAGGATTTCCCCAAGCAGGGGAAGTGTTGCAGAGAGCACGTCCTGGAGGACCAGGTGCTGTGCAGGGAGGGAAGGTGTGTGGGGGATGGTAGCAGGAGCAGAGGGCTCAGCTCTGCAGGGGACTTAACGAGGACAAGAAAAAGGATACAAGATTTAAGAAACTTTGAGAAAATATTCTTTTTTTGTGTATTGCATCTTGGATTTTATTTTTAGAATAGTAGGGGCCTGTAGTATATATTGGGCCTTATGGAAAAGATCTAACAGATAAATTATTTAAACTTTGAGAAATTAGGGCATAGCTAACATATAAATAAATAGCTAACATTTATTTACATAACATATACTCTGTGCCTGGAATTGTTTAAAATACTCTGCATATATAAACTTAATTTGTATTAAGAAACCTACAAAATAAATACTACCAGCCTAAAAATTTTAAAATGAGGACACACACACACACACACACTGCAAACACAAGTTAAAGTATCTCCTAAGTCACAGCAGAGCTGGGATTTCAGCTCCTACTGTCTGGCTCTGGAGTTGATACTTACAAAGACTATGCCCGTGGTTCACAAACTAGGTGCTCAGGTGCCTCGAAGTACCACAGCGAACTCACCTGGCCACTGGGAGGTATTTGTCATTGTCAGAGAAACACAGTAATACTTGAAATCTGTGAAGCACAGCCTAGGCTTCTTTCATGAGGTAGTACGCATTTATAGCGTTAGATCACACCATGCTCCTGTGAAGGTAAAGCTGTGTTCACGGCATTTGCCATGAGAGAAAGCAAACGCCATGGAAACATCATGTGAAGTGGGATGTCGGGGTGGGGGGCATCCAGTCTGATTCTAAGGTTTGAAAGGTTGTGAAGAGCCCAGCAGGTGTCCTTATCCCATTAGTAATTGTGATTTTTATGAATAGTTATTTTTCCATTTCTGTATATTAATTTTTCTAGCAGAAAACGAAGCTATTGGGGCATAAATATTTATCCATTTTTAACGTGTTGACTTAATGAATGGAACAGTTAGGGAAGTCTTTTGGGCTGGGAGTCAGGGAACAAGTTACTGAGGGCCCGTGAGCACCGTGGGGCAAGTGAGTTCAGAGAGGTCAGCCCTGAGCTGAGGACGGGGTGGGGAGCGAACTCCGCTTGAAGATGTTAGCACGGAAGGGCAGGGTGCATCTCACTCCTGCATGGACACAAATGGGAGAAGATCATGTACACTGACATTTCCAAGGGAAGAAAAGAAAAGGTAAAATAATTCTGTTCATTTATCGCACACCTACACAGTGAGTAGGGAGTGAGGACTTCTGACGATCCTCAGGAGGTGAGATTAAATTGAAGGATTGATGAAGCTGAAACAAGCCTCAGGTTTAAAAGCATAAAGAATCTGTGTCCTCTTAGACAACCAAACACACGACAGGTGTCCGGTAAGTTCTTATTTGTTTGGATAAGGACATTTCACTGGAACTTTTGAAAAAATATATAAAAAAGAGGAGAAATACGGCCCATGATTTTGCTGCTTGTCATGGCATACCTGATATGAAGTTGCTCTAGCTCTGCATGAGATGTGTGCTTTATGTATAAATACACACATGCACATTTATTCCTTTCAAATCAATACACACAAAAAAGCTGGAGTCTGTGACATAAATACGCGCTGGTTCTTTCAAGGGACACCTACAGTTGCTGTGCTAAAGTGTGCTGAATAATGCATATTTTTAAACTTGTTTTAATTGGCAGCTCTGTCAAAATATCCCTTGGCACTCTCCTTATCCCCCTTTGCTTGTGAGTGTCGCTAACCTGACAGGAAGCAGCCTTCTTCCTCCAGTTGGTCTATTTTGAAGTTTGAGAAATGCCAGTGAGAATTAGAAGCAGAAACCAAAAATAGGTTTTCAACCCAAAAGATAGCCAGTGTTCAAAAGAGATTATATGAGGGCATTGAAGATGAAATGTCTTAGACTTAGAAGTAGGATTAAATACCCTTTTAAATGAAAATTTCAGCCAAATGACAGGTCACATGCCCTTCCTGGCTCTTCTAAAAACTTTTCAGGCAGAATATTATCATGGGTGGCCTGTGTTGCCTTTAGAATAAAGTCTCCATTATTTAAGCTAGCATATGCCATTCAATTGGATCAATTATTTGTCCTAAATTCTCATCGTAGTTGGGAAAAATGGGGAGGGAGTTTTGCGTTCAAAACCACGTCTACTGGGTGAATAGATGTGCAAGCTTCAGCAAGGTGCCTAACATCTCCGCACTTCATCTTACTTATGATTGAAAAGAAGAAAATAGGATTTCTGCTTTCAGGAGGATGGATAAGGCACAAGTTTCCCTATTCTTCCTGCTAAGAACAACGACAACAACAAAATCCTGGACTGTGTATAACAGGCCAATGTAAGAAGACTCTAAAAGGCAGGGAGAAGAAGGCAGACCAGACGGAGATCTCAGCACATGAAGAGCGACACAGCATGAGTCCCCTGAGGTTTCTTTTTGCTTCATACATCCCTGACATGGAGTGGAAGCAGCTGGCAGCAAGAAACACCACAAGGAAGAGATATAAAAGCCCCAAGAAAGCCTGTTCTCTCTAGCCAAGGAACCAGGAAAATGCAGTGTAAAAAGAAACATTTTATGCAGAAACCACTCCATACTGCCCAAACCCCATAAAAACCTTTTGGCCCTTCCATCTACCCAAACAACAAAAGCCAAATGGAGAACCAAACCTCTACTATCCCCAGACTGTAATGAGGCATCCTAAACTGCTCCACGGTGGCCCAAGAGATGAGAGTGAATAGAGAGAAAGGATTTTCATCCCTGCTAGGGAGTAATGTGCCACCCCCTGTCCATGTCAGCAGGGACCAGGTGGGCAACCTGGACTTCCAGCCACAGCGAGCAATACAAAAGCGATTCTCCCCCCATGTAGGAGCAGCATTTTAGGAGACCTAGTGGAGAGTCAAGAGTTTCACCACAGTTCAGTGGTAAGGGGGCCAACGCTCCAAGGTGTGAATTAAGGTCACACAAGAATAAATAACAAGGTACTCCCAGCCATCCAACCCGGGGTGCTATCAGTGGTGGCCTGGTAAGAAGCTGCATGTCTTGCCCCAGCCAGAAGTGACGAGGAGCACATCCCACGCTCAGGTGTCGCCGGAGGCCGAGTGGAGGACCTGGACTTCTGCCCCACCTGGCAATACCAAGGCAGCATCCGTACTTCCCTGCTGGAGTGGTATTAGAAAAGGCCATTTAAAAAAATGTATTAAATAAGATGCAGAATCTCAAAACATAATATTCTAGATGTTCAGATTTCCAGTGAAAATCACTTTTCATGTCAAGAACTAGAGAAATCTCAATTTGAATAAAACAGACAATCAACAGGTGCTATATTTGTTTCCTATTGTTGCTGTAATGTTATTACGAATGTAATGGCTTAAAACAATATAATGTTGTTATCTTACAATTATGGATATCAGACGTACTAATACAAAATGGGTCTCATTTGGCTAACATCAGAGAGTTGAAAGGGCTGCATTTCTCACAGAGACTCTAGGAGAAAACCCGTTCCTTTCCTCTTTCCAGTTCTAGAGGTGACTGGCATTCCTTGGCTCCTGCCCTCCCCCCCACAGGGCAGCATCAGCCTGTCGAGTCTCTCTTCTGCAGTGGCATCTGACCTCATTCTTCTCATGCCTCCCTCTGCCCCTTAGAAGGACTGTGGAGATTGAACTGGATTCTCACACACAACCCAGGGAAATCTCTCCGTTGCATGATCAGCTGATTAAAAAACTTAATTCAATTTGCAATCTTAATTCCCTTTGCTGTGTTACTTAACATTTTTCCAGGTTCTGGGGATTAGGATGTTAGCATCTTATTGAGGAAACATTGTCTTTCTACCACTGAAGGGAACGTTACGAAATCTAAGAAATCCTTTTCATTTCTCAAAGTTATTTTCTCGAGACTCCAATACTCCAGTTAGGACAGTAATTAATTGGAAGTTTTAAGATGCTTCTATTCTCTTCCATTATGCAGAACAAGGAGCTTACCACACGCACCTGCTCCCAAACAGCCCACATGGGCTTCTTTTCTCCATGATAAATTATCTTCCTTAAATATAAAGCTAAAAAGCAATAAATCCAGAACAGTAAGTGCCTCTTTTTCAAGAAGAACATGCATGTGTGCGTGTGCTTCCACAGGACAGGACACCAACACCTGCCGTGAGTGATAATTCTGGGACTTCTCTTGTAGTCTTACTGTTTGTCTAAATCAGTTTGCCTAAATGCCAATAGTAACTGTAAATATCAGCTTTCCATCAGTAACACATATGTTAATTTTTTCCTGAGTACATGCTAAATCAGAAAAGGTCCCACACTGCAAATATATAAAGGGTAATGGGGCGTAAAGGGAGGTAAAGTCTCTACACTTCACTTGGACTGGTGAAATGTTGACAAGTAAATTGTTTTACATATAGATATAATATATGATATATACAGTTTATCCTTGAAGAACAGAGTTTGAACTGCACAGGTCAACTTTCGCACAGATATTTTTTCATAAATGTATTGGTAAAATATGTTTTTTAAATTTTTGAAAAAAAGTTATACATGGATTTTAAACTGTGCAGGGATTGGTGCCTCTAAGTCCTATGTTGTTCAAGGGTATATACATATATATGCATATGCATGTTCTAAAGGTACCACTAAAAACCATACAAAGAGACACACTAAAAATATAGATAGATAGATAGATAGATAAAGTGGAATTCTAAAAAAATGTTCAAGTAATCCACAGGAAGACAAGAAAAATAAAAGAGAAAGAAAACCAGAGAGTACAAATAGAAAACAAACAAAATGGCAGGCCTAAGCACTAATATATCAATAGTTATATTAAATCTAAATTGTCTTAATATACCAATTAAAAGAGAGTTATTGGCGCGATATATTGAAAAGCACGGCAATCCTAAATTTGTATTGTTGTTGTTGTTTGTTAAATTTGTTTTTGAAATCCTAAATTTGTATGCACTAAACAACAGATTTATTTAACATGTTGTGAAATAAAGCTTGATAGAACTAAAAAGGAGAAATAGACAAAATCATAATTATAATTTTTCAATGCCCTTTTCTCAATAATTGATTGAGCACACAGAAAATCAGCAAATATGTCTAAGAACACAATCAAGCAACAGGAGCTAGTTAACGTTTATAGAATGCTCCATTCAACAACTGCAGAATACATATTCTTTTTAAGCATTCACAGAACATAAGCCAAGACAGACGATGCTCTGGGCCATAAAACAAACTTGACAAATTTAAAACCATTGAAATTATACAGAGTGTGTTCTCTGACAATGAAGGGATCAAACTCGAAATCAATAACAGAGAGATAATGAGAAAATATTCAAACACTTGGAAACCAAATGACTTAAGAAAAAAACATCCAAAGGCAAAAGAAGATAGCTCAAGGGAACCTGAAACATATATTGAACAGATTGAAGATGAAAAAAGCATCATATCAAAATTTGTATGTCACAGCTAAAGTAGTGCAGAGAAAAAAAATTATAGTATTAAATGTTTATATTAGAAAATTGGAAAGGCTCAAATAAATAACCTAACTTCCCGCATTGAGAACTTAGACAAAAAAAAAAGATGAAAAAAGAAAAATAAACCCAAGCCAAGAAGATGGAAATAATATGGTAACATAAATAAATAAAATTTAAAAAGGTAAATAATAGAAAAAGTCAATTTTACAAAACTGGCTGTTAAAGAAGACCAATGAAATTGACAAACCTGTAGCAAAACTGACAAAGTAAAAAAGAGATAAGACACAAATTTCCAGTATCAAAAATGAAATAGGGGACCTCCTATAGACCCTGCAGACACTAAAAGGGTAATAAAGGATTCCTATAAACATATTTATACACAAACATTTAACAAGTTAGACAAAATAGACCAATTCTTCCAAAAGCACAAAATACTACAACTTACTCAATGTAAAATAGATGTTCTGAGTAGCTCTATAACTAATAATGAATTGAATTTGCAATTTAATATCTCCTAAAAATATGCAGACACAGATGATATTACTATTGACTTCTACCAAACATTTAAAGAAGAATTAACACTAATTCTGTACTCTCTCTTTCAGAATATTGAAAAGGATGAAAGACTTTCCAATTTATTTTATGAAGCTAATATTACTTTAACATTAAAACCAGAAAAATACAGGAAGAAGAAAGAGAAAAAAAGAAAATATTAAAGGAAAGAAAAGAAAGAAAACAAAAGAAGGAAGGAAGGAAGGAAAAAAGGAAGTAAGGAAGGAAAGAAGGAAAGAAGGGATTAAGATCAATGCCCTTGTGAATCTAGATGCAAACATCATTTAACATATTAACAAATAAGATTAAGCAATTTATAAAAAGAATTATACACTATGACCAAATGAGGTTTATTGCAAGAACGCAAGCCTGGTTCAATAGGTGAAAATGAATATAATCAACTGTATTAACAACCTAACAAAGAAAAAAGACATGATTGTATCAGTTGATACAAAAAAAGCGGTTGTCATAATTCAATACCTATTCATGATAAAAACTCAGAGAAAAGTAATAACAAGAGTGGAACTTTCTTGACTTTATAAATGGTATCTACAAAAAACCTACAGCTGATTTTACCCTTAATGGTTTAAGACTGAGTATTTTCCCCATAAGACTGGGAATGAGGAAAGGATGTCTGCTCTCATCACTCTTCTTCAACATATTACTGGGAGTTCTAACTAGTACAAAACAGCATGAAAAGGCATAAAGGTAAGGAAAGAAGATGTGCAACTCTGCCTATATGTCGGTGACACCTAGAAAATCCTCCCAAATTAAACACATATCCTCAAATTAAAAAGTAATTTCAACAAGGTATCACTATACAAGGTAAACATATACAAATCAATTATTATATACAAAATGAACTATAATACATAAATGCTAAAATTAAAAACAAAATATATTTTCAATTGATAAAAATATTAAATACTTAGGTAAAAATATAACAAAAGATGTAAAAGATTTGTAGCCTGAAAACTATAACACAGTGATGAAATAAACAGAAAACATCTAAATAAATGGAAAAATGGAATGGTATGCTTTATTCAGTATTCGACAAAGTAAAAATGCTAATTCTCCTAAAACTAATTCAAATTTACGTTACCAAACTCTAAAGAGGTCTGGCCCAGGTCTGGCTGCTCATGCACAGAGAGCCCATTGCTGAGACAACAAGGATTGCCAAGGAAGAGAGGACTCTTCTATGTGAAAGAAGAGAATGGGGAAGAAGCCTCAAATCCATTTCCCCAACTCCCAAAGAGTATGGGCTTTTAGATAGGGGCCAGGTTCATGGGGGCAGGTTGTGTTGAAATTATCAAGGGGCTAAGGGCCTCGGGACAGGTTAGTGAAGAATAGTGAGTCTTGGCATCAGGAAGTCTGTGCAGGGGCCCTTTGGAATCTCAACTCCTTTGTCTTGCAGAAATTCTGACATTTCCAGGGAAACAACTCAAAAAGTAGTTAATTAAAAGTTACAGGGCTTTGGTCTTCAAGACCTACTGGCCTGAGAATCTAAAACATGAGAGAGAGAGGATTATATAATATTTATAGGGTTCATAAAAATTTGTTCATAGAGCAATTTACATTTAATGCAATTCATATCAAAATTGCAACAAGATTTTTCATAAATATAGATGAAATTATCCCAAAATTTGTATAGAAAGGCAAAGGAACTAGAATAGCTATAACAATTTTGAAAATGGAGAATAAGATGGAAGAATATTTATCATATGTCTAGAGCAATCGAGAATGTGTGATGTTGACAAAGGAATATACATATACATCAGTTGAATGGGATGAGAACCCAGAAATAGACCCTTTCCAATATACTCAAGTCATTTTAGACTAACATATAAAAGCAATTTATTAGAAGAAGTGGCGCTTTTCAACAATGGTGCTGAAGCAATTCCATAGATGAAAAAATGAACTTCTGCCTAAACATCACATCTTATATAAAAATTAACAAGAAATGGATCATGTATTTAATTGTAGAACATAAAACTATATAACTTTTAAGAAAAAAAAATAGCATAAAATTCTCAGGAACCAGAGCCAGGCCAAGAATTCTTGACAACAAAAGTGAAAACTTAACAACAGTGAAAAAAAATTGATGATTTGGGTTTCATCAAAATTATAAACTTTTGTTGTCTGAAAGATCCTATTAACAGGATGAAAAGACAAGCTACACACTGAGAGAAAATATTTGCAAATCATTTATCTGACAAAAAACTAGTATCTAGATTTTATGAAGATCTCTCAAAACTCAAAAGTAAAAAACAAACATCTAATTAGAAAATTGGCAAAACATCTATTATTAAAGAGGATGCATGGGTCTCAGAAAAACATATAAAATAAGTTCAGCATCATTAGGCATTGGAGAATTGTGAACTAAACCACAATGAAATACTTATAAGAATAGATAAAATAAAAGTTAAAATACACACACACACACACACACACACTCAGAAGGCTGGTGAGGATGCATGGAATGGAATCACTCATACATTTTGGATGGAAATATAAAATGGTACAGCCACTCTGGAAACAGCTTAGCATTTTCTTAAAAAACTAAATATACAGCCACCTACCATATGACCCAGCAATTGTATCCCTGGGTGTTTATCCAGGGGAAACAAAAAATTATGGTTACAAAAAACTTGTACACAAATGCTTATAGTAGGTGTTACTTGTAATCGTTAAAACTGCAAACAATCTAGCTATCTATTTACAAGTGAATGGCTAAACAAATTGTGATACATCTGTAGCATGGAATAGTATGCAGAAATAAAAAGGAATGAACTATTGATACAGAAACAACTTGGATAAATCTCTAGAGAATGATGCTGGATGAAAACAGCCAATCCCAAGAAGATTACAAACCATATGATTCCATTTCCATAACATTCCTAAAATGTTATATAAATGGAAAATGACAAAACTGTGAAAATAGAGAATGGATTATCGCTTGCCGAGGGTTAAGGAGGGGCGGGTGGGGGGAGGTGAGTGTGGCTGCAGAAGGACAACAGGAGAGACCCTTGGTGACGGGTTTGTTCTGCATCTGGACCGTGCCACTGTTTACATCCTGACTGTGGCATACCACAGGTTTGCAAACTGCCACTATGGGGGGAATTGCATAATAGTACATGATCTCTGTATTATTTCTTATAAAAACATACAAATATGCAATTAAATTCAAAAAAATTAAAAAGGTTTTGTTTTGAAGAAGATAATGTCTACTCTCTAGGTTTGTTGTGAGAATGAAATATCTGAAAGTACCTGTTTGACGTTTGGTACTTAGTGAACACTCAGTGTATCTGATTTTCTTTTCTTTTCTCCTTTCCGACTCCACTGCGGATACCTTTGGCTTCTTGCAGACTAAGTTTTTACCTCCAATGGGATATACCACATCCTTCCCAACCTCTCAAATTTGAGAATTTTTCAGCTGGACTCCTTTGGGAGGAGGGCCTGTCTTATCACACGTCGGGTGCCTCTGGGGCAGGTCGGCATTGCAGGTAGACAGCACGGGTGGTCCCTGCAACTGTGGAGACTAGAGGTTAGGTTAGGTTTCGATGGCATCTTCTGTATCAAAGCTAAGGAGGCAGGAAGACCCGGGTCCTGCCCTACCAAACACCCTGCTCCCCTGCGATGTTCTTGAAGACAGACAGCAGATGGAGAAGCTAAGAGCCATCTTGTGAAGAGTTTCCAGGCTCCAGGAGACGGCGAGTTGGAACCCTGGTGACAGATGTCAAGCCACAGGCAGGACTTGTCCCTTCAACCTTCCCCAGCCACACCCACGCCTTAACACCAGCAGCTTGTAGTTGGTCATTAGAAGGACAACGACATCCAGTACCCAATGGGGGCCCTAGATACATTTGCCTACTATGTTCTGTAACTCTGGAGTTCCAAGTGTTAAATTAAAATTAGCTCCTTTATTCTACGAATGAGTGAGAACTTCCACAGAGAGCCACATTCACAAGTTGTAAGTAAAATGAAAAGCAGGCATTCATGTTGTCTCTGTTCTTCCTAAACTTGGAAGAGCAGCAGGATGAGGGAGGCCAATGAGAGGAGGAAGGCCGCAGCCCCCTGCCCCAGGCAGCAGACACCTGTGCCGGCTGCAGGAAGGGAAGAGGTGGTGCGGCTCTTCCTGCGGCCACTGGGCCTGTCTAGATGGAGAGTAAAAGCAAACGGACCCTAAACCAGGGGGTCTCAGCCACCAGAGACTGTCAGGTTTGGGGCCCAAATGTGTAGAACCAGACATTTATGCAGATCAAGCATCCAGGCCTTCCAGGACTGCGTGGACTGAAACTCATCAGTCATCTAGGAACACGCTACTACACCACTAATGATGCTTTTATATTCTCTACTAAGGTGTTATTTTCCATATTAATGAAAACCAGTGCATTATCATCAAACCCTATCAGCCTATAGCCTACTGGCTTAAATTAATTTAGGAAATCATATGGACACCTAGCAACACGGGCAGCTTCAAGCCTCGGCAGAATAGAGAAGGCCACAGGAGAGGAAAGTGAGACGGCTGCCATGTGACCCTGACTAGCCCTGGGTAAGCTGTGGCCCATGGCGTGGGGGAGAGGTGTGATAAGTGGACCAGATCCAGCCAGCCATGCTGCGATGACACCACAGTGATCCAAAGGCCCCTGCTGCCCCGCAGAGTGGATGCTTCTGACCAGTGGCCGTTCCTAAATGTCACAGGGTTTTTGAAATCCCGATCTGTACCGCAGTTCCGTGCCAAACGCTGGGTGGACGTTGGAAAGAGAATGGTTAGGAACCTAACCCCAAATTTCTGAAAACTTCGTTTGTTATGGATGCAGGTTCCAATGGATACACAACACAATAGGTAAAGGAATACATGGGTGAGGGTGTGTGCGTGCGTGTGTCTTAATAATATCTACCACGCTGCCCCAGCTAACGTGCCTCTGGTGATTGGAGCACACTGTCTTCATGGAGTCCCCTTTCTGGTCATGAGACTCCTGTCAATTCCTTTTTAAATTGTCAATAATAATAACAATACTAAACATAACTGTAGTAATGAAATAATAATTATATTAATATATAGTTAGCATTAACTCATTGATGGTCTGCGTGTGTCAGACCGTTTTATGCCCACACACCCGTGTGAATCCATACCTTTTTCTTTTTTGCATTTTACACTTGAAGAAATTGAGTATAAGAGGTTGTATAAAAGGTTACCCTAGGTTAATTAAATTAATGGTGAATTATTAATAAAATCCAGGTCTGACTCAAGAAAACAAGTTTAAATTTTCTCTCTACCCTCTTTCTCCAAAGTCAATAAATCTATTCACTCATCTTGTTATCCATTCAAATGGCGGAATGAGGCAGCTATACTTGCCCACAGGAAACGTAAAGCGCTTCTTGGTATTGTAGCGCAGTTTGTCTCTCTGGCCCATTCTAGGCCTTCTTTCTTCTGAACCTACTCAAGGGCTCAAGGAGTGGACAGCTCAGGTTCCACTAACCAGCCAGTCATATATCAGAGGAGAAATAAAAAGGTGATAGCTCTAATCTGTGTCTTCTCCCACCTCAGAGCTTCCCCCATTCCATGCCGCTCCAAGGACCAGCACCAGATTCATGTCTCTAACTATGGTAGCATCAGGGATCTTGACCCCTGTGTTAAATGAGCAAACAGTTGCGAACTTCCCCAGAACACAAAGGGAATCCCAAATTAGGTGTTGTGAAGATACTTAAAGACATTTGGCTTCTTAATGGAATACTGTAGGTTTCTGTTTTGGTTAAAGTCTGTCCACCAGCTAAGGGTGGAGATTGCATTCTGCCTCTGCCCCATATGCTACAGACATACATGAAGCCAACCTGTGCCAGGAAGGAAGAAGAGGAACCTCGTCACCGCACTGCTGTGATCTCACTTCAATGCCAAGCATCTAAATATCCTTTCCCAGGCAATGACACTGTTGTTCCTTTATATGCCATATGAGGAGAAGTCATCAAACTCCCATTTATTAATAGAGGACGGTTCATGTGTTGCCCAAGGCTTTAGAGTCGAAGTTTGCTTACATTTCAAAGTAATAGAGTCATTTATTTCCTTTATAGCTACCCAGCAATTTTAGGTAACACTTTTATATCTTCTCTCTTGTGAAGACATCAGTGCTTTTACTCAACACACACCAAGGCTCGGGAAGCAGGCAGCCATCAGGGAAATCACAGATTTTGATAGATTTGGGTTCTTTCCCCCATTTTCAGTTCATATTTTCTATTTTAAAAAAGCCTTAATGGGCTTAGAACTTCTGCTGGGAATATAGAAATACCAAAGAAGAATGCTGCAAGGACAAGAGAGGCAGTCCTCTTGATTTAATTAAAGTAGACACTTGAGAAAAGACTAGAAATTTGGAAATGAAAGAAATGTACAACATCGCAATGTCTGTGATCTTCCTCGCCCGGGCTGTTACCCGTAAGGTGCATTCTCTATGTGGATTTCTGAACAAAACTTCTAAAACACAAATTTCCCAAATCAATGTTTTAATTAAAATCCATCCACAATTAGTTTTAAGGCCCCGTAAAAAACCTGCAGTATTACCACGGCATTCAAACTTCTTCACTCTTGGACCCTGCCACGTTTCCTGGCCTTCACTCATATCTCGAATCTTTTCCCAGCACCCCAGTTATAAAGAAGCCCTAAGCAAGGAGGCCACTTAGTACTGATGTCTGTGCATGTTCGCACTCATGGTGCTGTTTCCACGGATGCCTCATCCTTATTTCTGGTCTCCTGTACGTGGAGGCTGAAGCTGACCTTTGTGCTTTCCCTTTTGTGCATACAGTTAGGCTTAGTGGTCTTCAGTTGTGGGGTCGTTTGTAGGAACCTATAGGGAAGAGATTGAGTGGCTGAACCCAGCCATTATATAATCAGCCTCAGGCTAATCATATGTATTTAGACTTCTCTATAATACGGAGTTTTAAACTAGGCTTGATATAAATGTGCAGAAATTGACCAGCATGCTGGCTCTGATCTATGAAAAAGTTACACACACAGCACCTTCCCAAAAAGGAAGGTGCCAAAGGAAGTATGCACACACGTGCACATGCAGACACACGCACACCTTACCCACAAAACTCAGCTGTATCATTTATTCATTCATCAATATTTCGTGAGCATCTACTTTGTGCTCAGTCTTGTTCAGGTGTTGTAGATATAGCAGTCAATACAACATGACAGACTAATGTTCACTCTCGGGAAGATTTCATATGGCTGGAAGAATGGAAATAAGCAAACAAAATGTACTTTTATAACATGATATAATAAATACACATATGGGGTCTAGAAATAAGACGCAGATCTGGGAAGCGATTGCAGACTGTATTGACCCTGAACTCTTTACAGCAGATGAGACCATAACTGATCCTCTAGGATAGCCTGGAAGGGTCTAGCTGACTTCCTCAGTGCCTGCTACAGTATTTTCTGTCTTTAACCTGTATCCCTTCTGCTCCAATTTAAACCATTCCCCTGGGTTCTTCTTTTTAGAACCTGAGTTCTGAGACATTTAAAGGGCATAGGGACTCCTAGAAAGTTCAGGAAAAAGGTTGAAGAATGGAGCTTGTCCAATTTAAACTATAATAGAATTTGGGAGTAAGCAGAAAGCAATTATATAGTTGGCAAGATACCAGGGCAATGGGGCCAGCACTCCCACACCACCTCTCCAGTATCTTCTTCAAACATTTAACAATGATTGATTGTAATGTAGTTATTTACAGGTATAATTTTTATGCACGTGGTATGGTATTCTATTTAATTATAAGAATTACATTAAGAACACCTGCTAATCATCTGCTTCTGCTAATTTAAAAGAAAAAATTCTAATAGCACTTTTACATTTTCTAATTAGCTACGTATTATGAGTTTCAATTAATGTCTTAATTAGATACCATTATCTACTCTTAGCACTGGTACATTCTTTGAAACCAGGCCTTGATTACTATATTGATATGTATTCTGTTGTTCTATTTTTTTTTTTTTTTCAAAAAACAAGTACTTGGTATCTTTATCTATTTGTAAAAAGCTTTTCTGCAGCAAAATAGTAAGACTCCTCAGCAACATTTTTTGGACCATGGTTTCTACAGCTGCCTAGCCTCTCTTTTCTCGGAGCCTCTCACTTGCCTGAGACCCCAGTCCTAGAAATCCACATGGACTTCCCAGAGCCCTATGTTTTCTCATGGCAACTCCACTGTGCTGGATACTCCCTCTCCCCTTAGGTATCTACTGAATGCACATCAGGTTCCGGCTTGACCACTAGGATGTAGAAAGGGATTAAGTACACAATCTGACAGGGAAAATGGCAAACCCCTATAGGAACAAGTAAATGAACCACACCAGGGCAACATTTCAGAATGGAAAATGTAAGAATTCTTATCTGGCTCAAAAGTTCAAACTATAATACTTTGCACCATCATTTTCAACACAACCTTTACTGTAAACGAATAGTAATCCTGAGAAGCAGGCGGAGGTAGAGGCTGGGGCTGCAGAGGCTGGCCTGAGCAGAAACACATGATTATGCACTTCATGCGGGGGCCTGAGAAACAATCTCTTGATTTTGGTGCTATGACTCACTCCTCAATCAAATGAAAAAGAAAAAAAAATGCTTCTATATATTTTTGTACAGGTAGTTAGAATAAGATAAAATCTTACTGTATGCAATTACAAGTGCCACGAGGTCGGAGAAGAATCAGGTTGAGGCTGCTGGAAAGACGTAGAGGGAGGAAGAAAAACCTGCAGAGAGTGATGATTTATGAAATTTGTAGAGAAAACATCTTGACCTTGTGGTGGATGTAGTTGGCTGTTGTCTCACTTAAATCCTATCTGCTATCCCATGTAACTTCGAGGGTTAAGTTGGGTGAGGAGTTAAAACTATAATTTGCAGATTCTTTTTAGCTAGAGATCCAAATTTGGTGTAGACTCAGCCCAGCAGATACACTTGCATCTATTTTCTTCTGAGGCATTTCCTAACAGGTGTGGCTCATAGTCCTGAAGCTGGTTTTCTGACTGAGGCAAGACAGTGTCCCAAATGCGGGGAAATCTGGATTGCATAAGCTTTTCTCATCATAGAATAGGCAGCAGCAACCTTGGCAACCCAGGATTGGGGTGTGACTTTGGAAGGAATACTTAGAAGCTCAGTTTAGAGTGCATTTTTAACTTCCCTAGCCCTCTGTAATCAATGATATACCCTAAATTAAACTTAAACTAATTGGAATAGAATCTATTCCCTATAACTGAGCTGTTATAAGGAAAGTACTAAATCCATTCCTATATCATTATTTCTTAGTTAGCTACTACAACTGGCAAGTTCTCTGATGGTGTAATGATCACAAAGATGACATGATTATTCTTTTAATTCTCTTAGGAGAGAATTTTCACTTTAATAATGAACTCCTGGAGACAAAACTATATACAAAACTATATAAGAAAAAATGTGGATAGCATGTGGCTACATTAAGGAAACACTTTTAGTTTGGGAATCATTATTTGGGTTATTTTTTTGGTACCACCTCATAAGCTAATTTTTTCATCCACATTTGAGATAGTTCAAAATGTTAAGCAGTAACACAATGACTATTTTTATTGTGCTTTTTTATTATGGAATATTTCAAGCATAATATAGTATAATAAGCCCCCAGAGAACCCCAAATTTCAAGTTACTACCAATCTTATTTTACCTACAACACTCACTCCTCCCAACTTTGGTTATTTGAAAGAAATTCTGAGATGATACCATTTTATCTGTAAACATGTCAGCATGCATTTCTAAAAGATAAGGAATTCCTTAGTCTTGTAAAATAGCCAAATTATTATGATAAATCTATAAGTAAATTAGCAAGAATTTCTTAATATCATCAGTAATTTAGATAGTATTTAAATTTCCCTGGCTGTCATTTTTTAAAAGTTTGCTTGTTTGCTTCCTTAAAACTGTGTTTCAAAGACATGGCAATTGGCAAATGTGTCTCTTAACTTTTATTTGACTTACTGATTTCTCTCCAATCTTTTAAAAATTTTTTTCCTTGAGATTATTTGTTGGAAAAAACCAGATATTTATCTTGCAGAGTTTCCACAGTCATCTTACTGGTCTCGTTTAACATGTTCTCTCTTTCCAGTGTTTCTTGTGAATTAGTTTTTATATTTTGCATGCCTCATAGAGCTTTTCACAAGAGTTCTTTATAGATGGGTTGTGTATTTTCATCAGAACACACAAACTATCTAGTTGACCCTCTTTGAAGTGATGTTGGCAGCTATTAATGATCATTGTCTAGATTCCTTAATTTATTAGGAGTAGGAAATAAGATATCCTAATTTTGTCACCTTTTTGCTCATTAGCTTGAATACTTCTATAAGAAAAAGTATTTATCCATTATTTGGATATCTAGAAGCAGTACATGTAGGAAAGGGATAATAAGTTTTTTATTCTTTTATATATTAATTTTTAATTAATTTTTAAAATTATGATTTATTTATTTTTCTGGTATCCTCCAAATAAATTCATGGATTCAATTATATTTGTTATGCATCAATTATTTCTAATATTTACCATCACTGATGCTCAAATTGTCCCATATTTGGCTAGGGGTGGTCTTTCTTTAGGTTACTCATTGAGTTATTTTAATAAAATGCTGTTACTGTCTGACAGCTCCCCTGTTATCTAGTAGGACTAGAAATTCTAAGTTCATCTTTTGCTTTGTTCAGCTCAAAGAAGTCTTGGTTCATTTTAGTAGGAAATGACATTTTAAAGCATACATTATTCCACTGTAGTCCAAGAAGATAGTTGATATGATTTTGATTTTTTAAAATTTATTGAGTCTTGTTTTGTTGCCTAACATATGGCCTATTTTGGAAATGTTCCATGTGCTGATGAGAAGATACTGCAGTTTTTGAGTAGAATATTCTGTGAATGTCTCTTAGATCCATTTGTTCTACAGTCCAGTAAGTCCAGAGTTTCTTTGTTGATTTTCTACCTTGATGATCTGTCTAGTGCTGGAAGTAGAATGTTGAGGCCACCAACTACTATTTGTATTGCTGCCTATCTATTTTCTTAGATCTAGGAATATTTATTTTATGGATCTAGATGCTCTAGTTTTGGGTGCATATATATTTAGGATTGTTTATCTTCTCGTTGAATGAATCCCTTTATCCTCATATAATGAACTTCTTGGTCCTTTTTTTATTTTAACTGTTATTGATTTAAAACTGTTATTGATTTAAAATCTGTTTGATCTGATATAAGTATAGCTACTCCTGCTCTCTTTGGGTTTCTGTTTGCATGGAATAACTTTTTCCACCCCTTTACTATGAGTCTATAGGAATGTTTACCAGTTAGGTGAGTTTCCTATAGGCAACATATGGTTAAAGTCTATTTTTTATCCATTTTGCCTACCTATTTATTATAAGTGGAGAATTTAGTCCATTTACATTCAAAGTTAATATTGATACATGAGATTCTCTTTCTATCATAATGTTAATTGTTGCCTAGTTGTGTGCTTGTCTAATACCTTTGAGTTTTATGACTTCATGCATTTTTACAATAGTGAATATTAACCTTTTATTTCCATGTTTAGGTTTCTTTTGGGCATTTCTTGTTAGGACACTCTAGTGGTAACAAATTCCCTTAGTTTTTGCTTGTCTGGGAAAGACTTTAGTTTTCCTTCATTTATGAAGCTTAGTTTAGCAGGATACAAAATTCTCTTATATCTAGATATCTAAATCTCTTGAAAGACCAGGGGAATTTTCCTCTATTATTCCCTCATAGAGATCTTCCACAGATTTTACCTTTTCTTCTTCTCCCTCAGGAATACCTGTGACTCAGATTTGAACGCTTTATGTAATGCAATATTTCTCAAGAGTTTTGTTTACTTTTTTAAATTATTTTTTGGTCTGACTGAGTTAATTCAAAAGACCTGTCTTCAAGCTCTGAGATTCTCTCTTTTTCTTGGTCTAATTTATTGTTAGGGAAATCAGTAATAAGAGGAATTTTCAAAACTATACAAATACATTGAAATTAAACAACCTGCTCCTGAATGATCTTTGGATTAATAAAAAAATGGAAATTAAAAAGTTTCTTGAATCAAATAAAAAGAGACACAATATATCAAAACCTCCAGGATACATTGTAATCCTAGCACTCTGGGAGGCCGAGGCGGGTGGATAGCTCAAGGTCAGG
>VBSM01003199.1:11550010-11560987 GCA_008086735.1 Cheirogaleus medius | reverse complement strand
AAAAAAAAAAAAAAAAAAAAAAACCTCCAGGATACAGAAAAAGCAGTGCTAAGAAGGAATTTTATAGTGTTGAATACCTACTTCAGAAAGATAGAAAGATCAAAAATTAACAATCTAATGTGGTACCTCAATGAACTAAGAAAATAAGAACAAACCAAACCCAAAGCTAACAGAAGAAAAGAAATAACAAAGATCAAAGCAGAACTAAATGAAATTGAGACCAAAACAATAATATAAAAGATAAACTAAAAGGTAAACTATCTTTCTGTGGAAAGATAACAAAAATTGATAGACCTCTAGCTAGGTTAACCAAGAAAATAACAGAGAAGATTCAAATAAGCACAATGAGAAATGAAAAAGGAGACATTACAACTGATACTATAGAAATACAAAAGATTATTCAAGAGTAGTAGGAACATCTCTATGCCCACAAACTAGAAAACCTAGAGGAAATGGATAAATTTCTGGAAACACAATCTCTGAAGATTAATCAGGAACAAATACAAATTCTGAACAGAGCAATATTGAGTAGTAAGATTTAATTAACAATAAAAGATCTCTCAACAAAGAAAGCTGACTCACAGAGCAAACAGATTCACAGCCAACTTCTACCAGACATACAAAGAAACAAAGGAACTAGTCATACTGAAACTGTTCCAAAACACTTAGAAGGAGAAAATCCTCTCTAACTCATCCTACAAATCCTTGATATCAAATTCAGGCAAGAATGTAACAAAAAAAGAACACCACAAATAAATATCCTTGACGAACATAGATGCAAATATCCTCAACAAAATACTAGCAAATCAAATCCAACAGCACATCAAAAAGATAATTCACCATGATCAAGTGGGTTTCATCCCAAGGATGAAAGCATGGTTCAACATACACAAATCAATATATGTGATTTACCACTTAAACAGATTTAAAAAAAAAACAAACTATATTATTACCTGAATAAATGCAGAAAAAGCATTCCGTGAAATTCAGCATCCCTTCATAATAAAAATCCTCAAAAAACTAGGCATAGAAGGAACATATCTTGAAATAATAAAAGTCATATACAAGAAACCCACAGTCATCATTATATTGAATATGTACTAGTTGAAAGCTTTTCCCTAAGAACTGGAACAAGACAAAGATGCTCATTTTTATCATTTTTATTTAACATAGTACTTGAAGTCCCCACCAGAACAATCAGGCAAGAGAATGAAATAAAGCACATCCAAATTGGTAAAGACAAAGTCAAATTACCTCTGTTTACTGTTGGTATGATCTTATACCTATAAAACACTAAAGATTCCCCCAACAGACTCTTACCTTTGATAAATGAATTTGTTTGTATCCTGAGGCTAAAGTCTCAGAATACAAAAATCAGCCTACCAAAATTAGTAGTATTTATATATACTAATAATGAACAAACTGAGAATCAAATCAGTAACTCATTCCATTTACAATAGCTACAAAAAATTAAAGTACCTAGTAATACACTTAACCAAGGAGGTGAGAGGTCTCTACAAGGAAAACTATAAAACACAGAAGAAAGAATTCATAGATGACACAAACAAATGCAAAAACATCCCATGTTCATGGATTGGAAGAATCATTATTGTTAAAGTGACCATACTGTCCAAAGCAATATATAGATTCAATGGAATTTCTATTAAAATACCAACATCATTTTTCACAGAATTTGAAAAAATAATACCAAATTCATTTGGAACCAAAAAAAAGGCATTATATTACCAGATTTCAAATTATACTATAAGGACACAGTAAATAAAATAGCATTGTATTCATATAAAAACATACACATAGATCAATGGAGCAGACTAGATAACCCAGAAATAAACCATACCCCCGTAATCAAATGATCTTCAACAATGCATCTTCTTCAATAAATGGTGCTGGAAAAATTGGCTAGCCATGTGCAGAAGAATAAAACTGGTCTCTATCACTCACAATATACAAAAATTAATTCAAGATGAATTAAAGACTTAAATGTATGACTTGAAGCTATAAAAATTCTAGAAGAAAACCTAGGAAAAATTATTCTGGACATTAGCCTAGGCAAAGAATTTATGACTAAGACCCCTAAAGCAACCACAACAAAACCAAAAGTAAACAAATGGGACTTAATTAAACCAAAATATTTCTGCACAGCAAAAGAAATTGTCAACATTAGTAAATAGACAACCTACAAATTGCGAGAAAATGTTCACAAATGTTCTGGACTAATATCCAGAATGTGCAAAGAACTCAAACAAACCATCAAGAAAAATACAAATAACCCCATTAAAAAATGGGAAAAGGCCATAAACAAATATATTTTTTAAAGAAGACATACAAATAGCCAACAAACATATGACAAAAATGTTCAATATCACTAAACATCAGAGAAATGCAAATTAAAATCACAGTAGGATACAATCTTACTCCAGTCAGCATGGCCATTATTAAAAAGTCAAAATACAATAGATATTGGTGATGATGTGGATAAAAGAGAATGTTTATACACTATTGGTGGGAATATAAATTAGTACAGTCTCTATGGAAAATGTATGGTGATTTCTCAAAGGATTAAAATTAAATCTGTTTGGTCAAGCAATTCCACTACTGGATATACATAAAGGAAATGAAATCATTACATCAAAAAAATACCTGCATTCATATGTTTATTGCAGCACTATTCACAATAGCAAAGATATAGAATCAACTTAAGCATCTATCACTTGATGATCACATTAAAAAATGTCACACACACACACATACTCACACACCATGGAGTACTACTCAGCCATAAAAAAGAATGAAATCATGTCTTTTGCAACATGAATGGCACTGGAGGCCATTATCATAAGTAAAATAACTCAGAAACAGAAAGCCAAATACTGCATATTCTCACTTATAAGTGAGAGCTAAATAATGGGCACAACATGAACATAGGGAGCACTACAATAGACATTGGAGACTCAAGGGCAGGAGAGTGGGAGGTAGTATGGGATGAGAAAGTACCTAATGGATACTATGCACACTAATTGGATGAGAATTACACTAAAAGCCCAGACTTCACCACCACACACTGTATGCATGTAACACATCTGCACACTTACCTCATAAATCTGTAAAAATTAAAAAAAAATACATCATGTGCTAGAGGTACTCATTTTCTCTGTCTCAGAATTTCTTTATAGACTTTTTCTGTGAAACAGCTAGAAGATATGTATTACTTTTTAATGCTAAAAATGCATCATGAGTTCATAGTAGTATTTCTGATTCAATTCACTACAGCATGGTCTTTACTCAGCATTAGTGACCTCACCTATTAACTTTTTATCCTGATCCTCAATGACACCAGTAAAATTACTCATTGCTTTATTCCACAATATGCTACAGTCTCAGGATGCTAATTTGAACATCACGTTCTACATTATGACTAAGAAAATAGAATAGAGTTGTATTTTATTTTATTTTGCATTTCTCCTTTTCCTTATGATGTAATCCACTAGCTTAATAGTAATAATATTGTGTTTTCCATACTTTGAAATGATTCCTCTTAGTTTAATAATGTCACTGACTTAATACACATTTAGCTGTCGTTTCTTTTTCCTATTTCTTGGGATATTATTTTATTTTATAATTATCTAAAATATTGGTATGCTTACAAAGTCAAATCTGTAAAATATTATATATTCGGAGAAGTCTAGCTTCTATTCCTGTCCCCTCGACCCTTTTCCCTTCTTGCCCACAAAGGTAAATTTGTTTAATTTTATGGTTTATGCTTTCATTGTTTTTCTTGGAAAGGTAAACATGTTGTGTGTGAATGTCTGTGTGTGTGTACTGTGTAAATTTTACATTTTTCTTCGCCTTATTTTCTTCTGCTTTATATTCAGGAAGTCATTCACAATAACATATAGAGGCATTCCACATTCCTTTTTATAGATATCTGTAATGTTTTTTTAGATTTACCATAATTTATTCAATCAGTCCATAACAACAGACATTTGGGTTGTTTGCATCGTTTGCTATTACAGATTAAGTTTTTGTACATGTATTCCTTGAGCATATGCCTTGCAATAAATAGGTTCTTAGAATGTGAACTATTTGGATAAAAGGGTAAATGCTCAGGTAAGCCCGATAGATATTGCCATATTCCATACCCTAGGTATTGCATCATTTTGCATTTCCACAGACACTATTTCCCCATGGTCTTAACAACAAAGGATATTGTCAACTTTTGCATTTTGTCAATGTGTTAGATAAGAAATGATATATTACTGTGTTTCAAATTTTTATTTATCTCATTATGTCTCAGTTTGAGAATCGTTTTATATGAATACGGGAAAGTGGCCTTCTTTTCTTAAAAATGCATGTTCATATCTCTGACCCATAAAACTTTTCTATAAAAGTGTTGATATTATTTTTATGACAGTCTTCTGTCTTTTAGAATATTGCTTTGTATATTAAACACATCAACCCTTTGTCAGTGATAAAAGTCATAAATCACATTGAAGTTTCATTGCCACATTACAGTCACCGTTATCAATGCTACTGAGAAAAAAAGAAATATTAATGGATGCCCATTTTCCAGGACACAATCTAAGATAGGGTTCAAAAGTAAAAAAAAGCATACATATAAAGCTTTACATACATATAAAACTTTATGGTTGTTTAAACTTATAAAACAAGACATATCCCATCTGCCAAGTAAAAGAACAGAAATTCCAAAGGGAGAGTCCAATATATTTTTATTTGATTCTTGAAGGGGAGAAAATAATGTTTTGCAGATTTCCCCCTTTCCATTAAAAGATAAAATTATGGGAGAGGAGAATCATAGGACAGGCAACAATGTGCTTGTGAGAAGAGCAAATAATTTAAAAAATACAAAAGTATCATAGGTCTGTCAAATGACCTGTGTAACAGCAATGCAGAAAAACAGAACACCCAGGTAAAATGCTATGTATGCTCTTGCCAGTAGTCATAAATGCACCTGAGTTTCCAACCTCATTAATACAGACAGGCTTTTTGAAAGTTAGATAGATATTTTGAGTGAAAACTGGAAAGACAATGCCCCATTAGACTTTACATTTTGGTTCTGAAAGGAGCTTGCTCTTATTTTCTTGATCTTAATATTTGATAAAAATATTACTTCTTGCTTTATCAATATTAGAAAAAAGACGGAAGGGTTGGAGGAAGGAAAGAAATAGAGGAAAGAAAAACAGCACTCTTGGCTACCTAAGGAAGTGCTGGTAACCTTCTTTGTTAGCTTGGATAATATTACAGATGGAATCAAAATGCTATTTGGGATTGGAAATGGTTGCCCTTTCTCAAATGTAATGTGTTTTTTAATGGAAGTGTATTCCACTGTGTGACGGATGGAATGTCAGACCTTCTACAGTGCTTCAGATTGCATTTTCCTATAAACGCTGGATACCACCATATACAAATGCATGGAGAATATAAATTAGAGCACCATGGATTTTTTTTCTTAAAGAGAACTTGAAATCTTCTGTTCCAACCTCCTAATTGCGAGTCAAAAATAAACAATTAAGTTAGCCCAGTGGGTTACATTATGTGGCCCTAGGCACAATGTATTTTATTGCAATAGCAAAAACATAGTTCAGCTCTGTGAGTTCCAGTATCTTGTGATCTCTTCTACCAAGTTGCTTCTCCTGAATAATGTTAATTATAATCAGAAAACATACACAGTATAGTCACCCTCTCCCTTAGATCTCATATTTGTCAGATAATATCAGTATATTTAGTGTGGACTATCAATAGATTTGTATTAAGCCTCAAAAGTAACTAACACAAGCTCTTGCATTTTATTGGTGGGGCCCAGAGGGATAAATCATTGATAACTAGTCCATATCAGACCTAGAATTAAAAACTTAAGCTTGGACAACTGCAATTCTCCACCCTACCTGTAACCACGTCATTATAATTAAGTTGAACATTTTCTTGTAATCTTGAGGCTCAAGGACAGCAGAGGAAAGGACATGTACAAAAGCAGTAACCATGGCAATGCTAAGACATCCCTGACCAAAAGAACTCTATAGCTGGGCAATCTGATGTGTGCTGTCATAGTGTGTGCCTACAGAGTCCCTCTTATTCATCTGTCTTCATTAGTGGTTCTTAACACATAAAAATAATTTTGAGAAATGCCACCACTAACTTAAAAGACAGAGAACTAAACAAAAGCTTTTCATAAGTCAAGGTTTCAAACGCATCGTTTGTATGGCTTGCTAATGGGTCGGTGTATGAAGGTGACATATCAGTTTCAAGTTGCTGTCACATCTTTGTAGATGTTCATGCATCCGACACTACATACTGCGTGCCCCCTTCATGATAAATGGTCTTACCACAGTTCTTAAACAGTACAGAATTCAGTGGTTCTCTGAAGCACCATGTTCCCAGTTTGCTTTATCAGAGACAGTGTCCTAACCCCACTGCAAACAAATACCTATGAAATAACTTTTTTAGCTAAACTGGCCTAAAATCAGAAGCTGAATTCTATCCTTAATATTATTGTGTGCACCAGCTGTTTCTCTTGTAAAATATGGTTGGCATGGTGAGTAGGAATATACCGATCATGGCTGAATGGTTCAATTTAATGTGGGTTGTGGTGAACATTTTGAAATGATTTTATATCCCACATACTAGAATGTGAAATTATAGCGCACTGGCTGGAGCACAGGCCTGCGATCACAGCTGGTCTGTGTGTGTGAGAGTCTGTGTAGCTACTGGGGACACGGAAGTGAATGAGGTGGATTTCGCCCCAGTCTTCACTGACCTTACATTTCAACATATATAATTAGACACCAAAAAATACATTGTAGAGTAAATTATTTAATTAATACTATAAGGAAGCAACCAAATGGTGGAATGACAGTGTAAAACAGGAAAACATTAACAATGTTTTCAACATTAACAATCTGGAGTCAGAAACAGCTTCACAGAGACAAGTTCCTCTCTCAAGTTGAGACAGGAAGGATAGTGAGTTCTCTGGTGTCAGAAGAGGAGGCTGATGGAAACCGTTCCACCATTCCACACAAGAAACAGCGCGTGTGAAGGCAGAGAGGTAAAAAGAGATGTGTTTGTTTGGTGACTTGAAAGAAGGCCAACATGGCTCAAGTACAGAGAGTGGGGACAACCGTGCGTTGAGGAGAGGCTGAAATGACAGGCAGGCCGGAGGGTGCGCAGTGGCTGCTCAGCAGGTGATGGCCTTAAAGTAATCAGCACACACGCCCAAGATGCTCGCGTTTCACAGATTTAGAAGAAAGCACTGAGGACGGAATGTCTATGGTGGCCATGGAATGTGACGCAAATGACCACTGGATGTGTCCGAGCCTGGCCAGACAAACAGAAACCAACCCAAGTGCTTCGAACAGAAGAAAGTAACGCAGACACCTGCTCGCGGTGGTGGAAGGCCTGAGGGAGCGAAGAGGGGCTCGCAAGGGCCCGACGGCACGGCCGCTGCTGAAGACGAGGGCCAGGAGGGGAGACGGCGTTGCTGACATCCGGCAGGCACGGCTAGCTGCCGGAAGCTGGACTGCCACCTGGTCCCCCAGCGGGTCCTAGGACATCGTAGAGGACACGGGCTCTCTTCTACGGAAGACGCAGGCGGAGACGGAGAGAGAAGGGCACATGCTGCTCCTCCTCGGCCCGCCCGAGCCTCCCCCGCGGACCGGGAAGCGCGGGCCGGGCGTCCTGGGAAACCGGTTTCCGTGCCGGACCCCAGCGCAGAACGCCAGCGGATGGCGCAGAGGACACTTGCAAACCGCCCTACAAAACCCTTTTTCCGGTAGTAATGGGGATGCTGATTCTAGCTCCTGGTTCATGAGGAGCCACATCCGCGCTTCACAGGCTGCGCTCCAGCTCTGTGACCGCGGTGTCAGCGCGGGCCGTGTCGCACAGGTGAAATACTGTCTCCAATGCGGTGGTGTGCAGTGCGTGCGCAAGCCATGCTACGTGTGTTAGGGAGCCACACTGAAGAATCTCTTAGTTATTTCCTAACTAAAATGTAAGGTTCTAGGGTTTTGTTCAACTTATTTTAGTTTCAACGATTCTACTTAAATTAACTGATAATTAAGGACAATTGTGAAATCTCAGAACACTAGCAAAAAGAAAAAATATATTGCTCATAGTCTCACTATTCATGGGTAGTTACTGTGAATATATTGATTGAAATTAAAATCGTACATAGTTTTAACTACTATAGGAACACAATTTTTGTCATGGACACTGGGCCAATACCCCAAAATGTTTATTTCAATATGGAAATACACTTTTGGTCCATTCAATGTCAGAAACAAAGTAATTGTAGTTACATAAATTTGGAAAACAAAAAGCTTTATTTCTTTGTGGAAAACACAGTGATTTAGCAAATGATCCAGTATGAGTGAAATTTTTGAATTTGGTTCATGTTATGAGAAGAGAAACCAAATAAACAAAAGCTCTTAATGGAAAAACATCTTGGGACTAAGCCAAGACCTGTTTTTTAAAAATCAGCTTGGGAACTAATCAGAAAATAGCCCTAATATGTGAGGATCTCATCCACTTTTCCAATCTTTTACACACATTTTTACTTACTAATTTTATATATCTGGGATAAAAGTAAGAATAATTTTATATTTACATTAATGTGGTAAGAAAAATGGTGTATTTTTTTGAAGTTGACATTATTAGTTTTCTAAATAAGTTTCTCCCCCTTAGGTCTTTAGATTATAAACACTTAAAATGAATGGTTTCAGATCAATTTTGAAAATGGGCACTATAACCAAAAAGTTTTTTCTACTTGAAAAGGAAAACAAAAAAATCTTGCTGAAGGCTAAGCTATCTTTTCAGCTAAGTGAGAAAACATTTCACAGAGTATTTACTGAAAACAATCAATAAGTCCCCAGTGGGTATAAGTCAATATATATCAAGTCAAAAGTACACTATTACTCAGAAGTCAATATGTTTTTACAAAACATATGGAGAATTTACATTAAAACAGGCACTGGCATTTCCAATCCAAGATGTTTTTTCCCCACTTTGGTAGTATAACATACAGCAACTTGAGCAAAATCATGTGTCTAACTAAATCACTAGTAACATTATATTTAGCCAACTTTCGGGAAAATACTTTATTAACTCCAAAAAGCCTCCCCAGATTCATTCACTCCAGCAGCATACTTCGAAGCATCCTTTTCTTCTCCCCTCACCTTGCAGTGACCGTGGGAAGGACAACAGTTATGAGCGCAGACTTCAGAACCACACATGGATCCCATGCTCCACTTTGGCACTTACTGGTTCTGTGATCTTGGTGAAATTATGTAATATCTTTGTGCTCAAATCTTCCTTCTTCTGCCTCCTCCCCCAGCAATGATTAACTATGTACTCAATAAACTCTATCTTATATGCTTTTATTAACTAAATATGTTCAGATGTGGTCCACTTCATCAGAAGGAAATACCTGACGGCTGACTGACAAAAGTATCTCTTCCCACACAAAGGTGGATGTGGCCTTGCCTCTATGCACAACCACCTACTGTCTCACTGGCAGGCACCTGAACTTGGAACTTGGATGTCTTTCCTGGCAGTTGTCTGCAAGACATGGACTGGACCGGAGGGTCATTACACAGGTAAAGGAGCTTCCAGGGAGACCAACAGACCTGACTGGCAATTGGGAACTTGACGTCCCCAAAGCTAATACTATCTATCACATTCCTATGTTATTATATATTATTACTTAAATCTGATATTACTTATCTATTTTATAGATTAAATGATTTTACCACTTTTGTTATTTTGAGATGGAAAAGGAGACAAAGCATGATCCCCAGGGTAGGTGATATTCTGCCTTACCCCAGAGACAAAACCCATTTCCAGTGAGTATTAGTAGGCAAAGGAATCTATGATCCCAACAGGCAGTGGGCACCATGTTGCTTGCTCGTTCACAGTACCCCTCAGGAGGCCAACACATTCAGAGAATAAAAGCATCAGTGAGTTAGGCATAATGTGCTGCATTCCTGAAGACAGGGTCAGGAAGGATGCTATGGAAACACAGAATACAGAGTATTTACCTACGGTTGCAGAGATCAAGAATGACTTCATGGAGGTTGTTGACCTGCATTCTAGCAGAGTACGATGAGTCTCTAAAGGCAGAGACAGAGGGAAGTAATATCCTAGTAACCAATATCAAGGATATAGGTGTACTCTGGTGGCTTTATGGGAATGACAGGTAATACCATGTCACTTAGTTTAAGTAATTAAGGGAACAATCATTCAAAAAGTTGAAGAAATAATTTTGACAGAAAAACAACAACCTAAAAGGATCTGATGATGCATTAGAATTTATTTAAAAATTGTAGACCCTGGGTTGCTTATATTTGTGTGTTGATTTAAAATTTAAATATGTGTGTGTATGTATATATATGATATATAGAGAGAGCATAACCTCAATAATCTGAATTCTTTGAGGAAAACAACCTTGGCAATAGTATGAAAGACTGTTTGGAGAAGAGAAGAAAGAGATAAAGATATTGATTATGAGGCTGTTAAAATATTTTAACAACTATTTCCTAAAACATGTTTGAAGGAAGATTCCTTCCCTAAGTATTGCAGAGTAGAATATAGAAGTTTCTGTAGTCAATGGTTTCTTTGTCAAATCCAGAGCTAAATACAGCAAAACAGATTTCATTGGTGCAGAATATCTCATATGCTAATATTCACAATAAATATCAAAGAAGAGATAAGAAAATGTGACATTCCCAAGGTTGGGAGACTGTGTTGATCCCCTTTAAAGAGGCATTTTGCAGAATCGTTGTTTACAGGTCATATTTTTCAGCATGCTGTTTTCTGCAATGAGATCTTCATTGTAGTGTCAGGAAGTACACTCTGTGTGTTAACCTTTTGATCATTAATTTCTTTTTTTTATTATTTTTATTTATTTATTTATTTTTTATTCCATCTTGTAATGGGGGTACAAATATT
>VBSM01003199.1:11488909-11549910 GCA_008086735.1 Cheirogaleus medius | reverse complement strand
CAGGCGTAGCTGGATCCGCTGCAGACCCTTGGGGAGGATCCTCGGAGGGACACGTTCGCTCTTCTACCCTTTAGCCGGCAGTTCTGGAGCTGCTGGGAACCCCTAACAGGTTCCCCCGAGGCGGGGGAGTTCTGTCCCTTTTGAGTGGGCGCGCGCAGCTGGGTCTGCTGTAGAGCCTTTGGGAGGATCCGCAGAGGGTCGCACATGCTCTACCACTCTTTAGCCGGCAAGTCTAGAGCCGCTGGGGACCCCTGACAGGTTCCTCCGAGGCAGGGGAGTTCTGTCCGTTTTGAGTGGGTGCCGCGCAGCTGGGTCCCCTGTTACCGCTCTTTAGCTTGCAAGTCTGGGGCCGCTGGGGACCCCAGACAGGTTCCACCGCGGCGGGGGAGTTCTGTCCGTTTGAGCCGGCGCACGCGGCTGGGTCCGCTGCTACCACTCTTTAGCCCACACGTCTGGGGCAGCTGGGGACCCCGGACAGGATCCGCCGTGGCGGGGGAGTTCTGTCCGTTTTGAGCGGGCGCGCGGCCGGGTCCGCTGCAACCCCCTGGGGGGGATCCGCAGAGGCTTATGCTCACTCCCTCTACTGCTCCCTCCCCAGCTGTGCTTGGGTCACCCGAGTCCGTTGGTCTACTCAGTCAAATGAGCAATCTGTCTCACTTTTCTGTCCCTTCACCAGCGAGGCATACACTGCTGTTGTGTACAGATCTCTCAGCCAAGGAGACCCTGCACATATCCCTGTAGATTTCTAATTGCTCTTCATTCCTGCCTCCCCTCCGAACTGCCTGACCGCCAGTGTTACCTCTTCACGCTGACTTCAGGCACTTCCCTGTTTGCGTGGGTGTGGAGGTCGGGGAAGGAGAAGTCGTCGCGCTGTGGACCAAAACACACACAGCCCCGTACGGTTAGCCGCTGAGCGCGGCCAGCTTGCACTCCAGTCCCCGCTGTACCACTCGGATTCTCGGAACTTCACGGTAAATCCACTGCGTTGCTTTCCTCCTTTTCCCAGCTTTGCTGCCCCTCTAAGCTTCTCCATAGTTCCCTGAAGCTGATCCTGTAGGGGAACTACCCCCTCGTGTCACTCAGGTCGCCTTCTTCACCTCCCAATCTGAGAGCAGAGAGCCAGGAGATCGTCCCTAATCTGCCATTTTTGACAATCCCTGATCATTAATTTCTAAGAGAGTTTGGCACAAGGTGAGTCCTCCAGAAATATTTATTGAGTGACATTGAAAGAAGGATCTGAACTAGCAAAAAGAAGTGTGGATGGAGAACAAGATAGGAAACTTGTATTTGCCTGGTTCTCTATGCTACTTTATTCTTGAATCATTGCTTTTTAGGTTTGATTATTCAGTAATTCATAGCTGGAAGTTAGGGTTGTAGGAAAGAAACTAGACATGCTAAATCTTAGGCTGCAGTAATCTCCTCAAGTACTGTCCTGTTTAATCTAGAACCTAAACTTATTTGTCTTTGAAAAATTATCAAAGAAAATCTTTCTTAGTCAAGATTGCCTTCTTGTCCAACATGGTTGAGCTGGAATTAATGAGTGTCATAAGTAGTGTGGCAAAGAAAGACAGCCCAATTGACAGGGAGAGTATAGTTTTAGAGTTAAAAAAGCTAGATTTGAATGCGAGATTTCCTGCTTACTAGCTGTGTGGCAAAATGAGTTAGATGTTTGTGTCCACCATGGCTCAAGCCAAGGTTATGATGTTTGGGGGAAATAAAAATACATATTTACTATTTGTGAGAAGAACATTCCCAGTTTATGGCAGTGAATGAGAAGCAGAGATACACAGTGCATTTGAGAGAAAAGTGATTCTCTGTGGTTGGAGAAATTTTTGAAAGGAGAATGTAAGAAGAGGCAAGAATGTAAAAAAATCACAGACGATTGAGCTGGAGAGATGGTAACCAGTTTGTGGAGGGAAGCCAAGCCGGACTCAGGCGTGTGTACTTGCCCCTGTAGAGAAGGCAGTACTACTAAGGCATTGTGACCTGGAGGACAACAATGTGGGGATGATTTTCATTAGGAAACTCAATCTGACAATGCTGGTGTGCAACATATATTGAAAACTAACTACAATCCACATTTGCTGAGAGCAAACTCTCTGGACCCAGGATACTAGCTCTGTCACTTACAAACTATGTGATCTCATTTAAGTTACTTAATCCTCTGCTTAGCAGCTTTCTCGTCTGTACAATGGGAATATAAATTAGCTCACAGGTGCTGCAAGAGTGCCTAACATATAAAGCATGCTCCAAAGTTGTTAGCTCCTATTTACACTATTATTATTGAAATCCTGGAATTTTTCTAGTCAGTCATCCACATTTTCACAAGATTTCCTTTCATAGAGATTTCCCTTCTAAAAAGTCCTTTGGATTTGAAATTCATCTCTAATCCCTTGCTCTCATAATTAGTGTTTTGAGGAGAGATACATTCCCAGAAATGTTAGAATTCTGAAGCTTTAAAAAATGTTTAAGTGTAATTTTAGTGTTTTTGTAGTGTCTTGATATCCCCTTTTTCCATTCTACCTCCCATCCCCTGCGCACATGCATTTCTTCAAATCGCCTGCGCTCCTCTCCCAGAACTGCACAAACTCGTGAGTGTGGGAAATTAACTGAGCAGTAATTCTCCTGCGTGTCGTGAGAAAGCGCGTGGACTATGTGACCAGTCTTTATTTTCTGCCCTTACACCGAAGAGCTGTAATCGGACTATTTTCTTGGATCTGAGACACAGCATTCACACCACTCCTCTTCTACATTGTTCACACTGCTGCTCGCGATCACTGTAATCAGAAAATCACATCAGTCACTTTGGGGGAACGTGGCTTCTGCTGTGGCGTCTCAACCTTCATCTGCTTCACCTCACTTCTATGGGCAAACCCCCTGGGTAACTGGGCCCCAAATCATGGTTCTTTTCCAGAATTAGGGTCAAAGGTGAGGGAAGCAGGCCTTGGGGCCCTGGTCTGCGCAGCTCTGTGGCTTTCCACATACACCCGGAAGTGCCCAGCAGACGAGCTGTAGTGGGGATTGTTTTGAACGGAAATGCACTTAATGTGAATAATACAAGACCTTCCCCCCCTGCTTTCATAAACATATTTTGTTCTTTCCCTGAAAAGGTGTGTGGTCCTTAGGAATATCTGTTTTTCCTGTCTTTGAGAATTCTATGTCGGGTAACGTGCGTTTCCTTCTGTACTCCTCTCCATGAGCCAATTCTCACCGTCTCCTGCCTGGACTGTTGAGACCCTCCTCCCACCTGGCCTCTACGTCCCCTGCTCCACTCCAGTTCTTTATTTGTGAGGCTGACAATTCCAATACTGCATGTGTACAGTGGACACTCCACCCTGCGTCATACATCCCTGGGGGCCTTTTTGGTTTCTGTCCCCTCCCAGTAGACCTTGTGATGTGTTAAAGATCCTTAGTCATGCCAGGCTGCTCTGCATTCTCATGCCTCTGCCTAATGTGAACATCGATGCACAGGTCAAGATTTGTCACCAGGTTAGTTTTCCTACGGGCTCTCATAAGGATTCAAGGAGACATGTCTTCCTTTTTTTCACGCACTTTTACATGAACGCTCACCGTTCATGCTGATGTGATGTCTGTCATTGGCTCTCTAGCATTTTGTTGCTGACAATTGTGCATGAGCCCATCTCCTACTTTTAAACATAAGTCCTAAAAGGAAAAAATATTCCTGATTTTACTTTGTAACTTTTGAGCCTGGCAAAGTACCTGAATGGAATAGGCACTATTCCATAAATGCTGTGTTAAATGAATAAATGCAACTTGTTATAATATCTGCTCTGCCTGGGGAGTGATGTTTGTTTTTACTTCCAGTGGTTTGGCCATACTCTTAGCCAGTGGTTCTCAAATAGGGCTAAAGATTAGACACACCTGAGATTATATTTTAAACATCCTTGACCAATGTTTCTCCAGTGTTAATGTGCATGAGAATCACTGAGGAGTCTTGGACTCTGTTTCAGTAGGTCTGGAGGAAGGCCTGAGATTTCATATTTCTAAAAAGCTCCCAGGAGGTTTGCCTGCTGCTCTGCTAGGGTCACACTGAGTGGTGAGTCATGACTCTTTGAATCAGATTCTCTGGGGATCTGGTCTGGGAATTACTTATTCCTAAGAATTTCCCAAGTGACTGTGATAATCAAAGGTTGCCATCTACACAACAAGTTACTGCATGCCTTCCATTACTCATCATTCATACACTCCGCAATATTATTGAGTAACTTGCCAGAAATTGTGCTAGAGGCTATGGCCATATGGATGAAGGAGATAGGAATGTTCCTAACCTTATGGAGCTCACAGTCTAATGAGAGAAACAGATAAAAATACGTAAAATAAATTCTTATACATTGAGATATATGTAAGAAAACAATAATCAAGCCACTGATATTGTCAATAACAGGGAAAGAAAAGATCTATATTTAAACTAAGATTTGAATGATACAACTGCACACACCATGGGATTAACAGGACAGCGATATTTTTTTAAAAAGTGGGGAAAATATACCAACTCTGAGTTAAGAAACAATCTGGTGAGTTCTAGGATCTCTCCAAAGACTCTGGAATAGACAGTATAGAATACATAGTATAAATGGGAGAGTGTCAGGCGGTGAGAGGCAGGAAACAGACAAGCACACACACGTTGGTGGGCGCAGTGACGGAGCCCCTCTGGCCAGCATCTGAGACAGGGATGCTGTGGAGCATGACTCAGTCTGTTTGGGTTCCTTTGAGACAAGACCCACGCAGAACAGCAGCAATAATCCTCAAACCCATCTGCAAACACTTGTATTTCCGAGTTTATGGAAATATTATTTATGTATAGAAAGAACAATATGGACAATAAATGTTTTCAGTTTTCAATGATGTTTTATCTTTGCTTTCCATTTATCTAAACCAGCAATCAAGAAAGATTCCTGTCAATTTATATCGGGGGCTAGAACGAGTCAATACCATTTAACTATTCCTGTTTTTTTTCTTTCCACTACAAGAGTGAAGCATGGAATGCCATGTCCCTGAATAGGCATATTGAAGTTACTCCAAATGTACCTATATGTATATATGCATATGTGTGTGGATATATTACACATGGATATGAAATTATGTAAAAAGTGACTAAGATTCTATGAAAGTGAAGAGCTTAGGAACTCAGAATTCTAGCAAATGTACTGGTCACATGTTTATCCCTTGGAATTTCCCTCCTCACCCCCAACTGGAATCCATAGCCAACTGATGGGTTCAGAGGCCGGACCCTGGGTGTAGCAGCTTCAGTCCTGGGGTTTAGATGGAAACATCCAACATGTTCCCATCTCAGAGCTTCTGCTGAAAAAACCAAGAGGCTTTCCCAGCTCTAGCAGTCAACAAGGAATCACAGTGTATGATTTGACCTCATTCAGTTTACTTTTGTAGTTTAGAAAGTTGTGACCTCTTCCGCAGTTTTAGTTTGTGTAAATGTGTAAATTCCATGTTTCTGCCACCACGTCTACTACTTCTTCTCTATACAGAAACCTGCATTTTCATTGTACTTTAGGTGTAAAACAGAAATTCATCAAGCTTATTTGTTTAGTTTACTGTTAAGTGACTATCATATCTTAGTTACAATAACTCCCAACTGCAGGCCAGTAGCCCATTGTCCTGAGGTAAGGTCTGCCATTCACCTCTCTGCTCCCTGGATTCCACACCTCAGGGAATTTCCAGGCCCTAATTCCTTCAATTATGCCCCTTCTTTCTAGCATTTTTAGTATCCCTCCTCCTATTTTTTTTAAAACTCAGGCCACCCTAATCTTGATTCAACAATTAAAATCACAATTGTCATTGCCGTGGTTATTTTATCCATCAATACAATTCACAACTTGCCTCTGATAAAGCTCTCCAGAGTTTTCACATGTGTGTATTCTGAAAATTATTTTTGAAACAGCCTAGTATTTTTCCAATACAAATAATTTTTAATCAACATCACAACAAAAGAACCTTGCTGTGCATTGAAATAGCTAGTTAAATTGGTTTCACAAATAGCTGAGACAGGGAACTGGCAGGTACTGCCTTGGGCATCCCTTTGGGCATTGCTGCAGCATTGCCTAACTGAGTCAGGAAGTTGCAAAACAAAGTTTCAAATTACTGGGGATCAAAACAGGATGGAGGCAGGGCAAGTTCCACCCGGTTAGAACCAAGATGGTGAAACACCGCCCCTGCCATGAATATTCCTCCCCTTGTTTAGTGTATAATTAAGCTGCTGCTTAATTAGAAAGGCAACAGGAACCAGGGAGCTGGTTCTCTTCTACAGGAGAACTCGCCTCTGCTCTGTCTGTGGAGGAGACTTTCTATAGTTTCTGAATAAATCTCGCTATTACTTTATACTGTTGGTTTGCTCCTTAATTCTTTCTTGCATGAAGCCAAGGACCCACTTGAACTTCAAGAAGCTCCCAGCTTTGGGAGTCACTTTCCTGTGTCATAGTAGTAAAATAATCTAAGATAATAATTCTATTTACTTGCTTTTTCCCCCTATTTCAAGCATATTTTATTTCTGAGTAAGCATCATATATTTTGCATTATTATTTATTTCATTGTACATTTTAATATTGTTAATTTTACTCTAAACTTTTCAGATCCCAATGCTTCAGTCTATTAAAATTAAACAATTATATAAGGTAGCTCAATCTTTGACACATAGTAAATGCTTAATAAGTAGTTACTATTTTATTATTTCTTTTTTTCTTTAACACCATCGTATGGGAACATTCTAGATCGAAACCTTTAGAATCTTATTACTTATTACATGGAAAGGGCAGAGATGTTTGGAGGGCAAGCCCAATACTGACAGGATTCAAATATGAGAGAAAACAGTTTTAAATGCAACAAAGAAAATGCCATAATTTAAACGATATTTCACTGTTAACTCTTAAAGATCTACTAGGATGAAATCAGGTAGAAAACCCCTATTTTGGGAATTTCCTTATTGTCATTCATGTAATCATTGAATTGTCAAAAATATGTCCTATTTTTATAAATGCTAAAGCCGAAGTTTATAAATATTAGGGAAATCAGGCAGCCAGTGAGAAACTGAACAAAGACTCAAACAGATCTGTCTTATGCCCAAGTCCAAAAGCTTCACTTAGCCCTGGAGCTGAAGCCCACATTTGGAAGGAGAGAGTGACACATCTGTGTAAACACCTCATCAGACCAACTCTGGATGCTACTTTGGGTTTTCCCTGCTCTGTGCCTCACCCTCCACAGCCAACACACCAGGTGCTGCTAACTGGGGAACGGGGGACAGTTTGTTTAATGTGCAACGACAACCAACAGGCAATGATTGGGTTCAAACCATTAATAGTGGCAACCTCTCTCTAATAAAGATGCCTAGTTTGATACAATGACAATAAGTTTCAACTAAAGATTATTACATTGAATAGTGAAACACTCATTCTGGAAAAAGTTTTCAGAATTGTAGATCATTAAGCTGAATGATCGAAATGTTACAGTGATAATCCATGCCCAAGTCTCTCTTCTCTCAGTTTCTCTTTGTATATATCACCTTACACCAGTGATCCCCAACCTTTTTGGCACCAGGGACCAGTTTCATGGAAGACAATTTTTCCACAGATGGGGGACAGGGGTACAGGGGGAGGTGGAGCTCAGCCAGTGACGTGAGTGATGGGGAGCAGCTGTGAATACAGATGAAGCTTCGCTCACTCTCCTGCCACTCACCTCCTGCTGTGAGGACCCTTGTCGGGCGGAGGAGGGAGCCCATTTCCTAACTTTCATGGAAGACAATTTTTCCATGGATGGGGGAAGGGAGGGGGCTGGCAGAGCTCTGCAGCCTGGTATCCAACAGGTCGTGGGCTGGTACTGGTTCATGGCCCGAGGGTTGAAGACCACAGCCCTACACCATGTTCAAATGACAGATGCTCAAACAGCGTTAAACACATTAAACACCTTTCTTTACACTGAGATTCTTTAGCATCTTTAATTGGTGAATATGCATGATGTGTAGCAATTTTCTAACTTTTTGTGAGAGGAACACCTATTAAACATTGTTAAAGAACTTGTATTCTATGCTCAGGGAGAGGGAAACCCTCCTTCTACATTTGACCAGAGTGATTTGAGATTTAAATCCTTCACTTCCATTACAATTCTATTTTCTATTTTGTTCATCTCCTTTCTCTGAGTGTATTCTAGTAACAAGTTTTGAACCAACCTGTCCTAGAACAGTTACTCTGGTTCACTTCAGACTATTTCAAGTCAAAAGGGAAAGACACTAGCCAAAATAAGGAAGGTCATGAAAGTTGTAATTGAAGAGGAGTTAAGCTAAACAGCAATTGATAATAGAGCAACGTCAAAGAAGCAACCATATCTACAGCCACAGGAAGTAGAATAATGATCACCAAACCTTTTTGATTGCACATCCTATCAGAAAAATAATGCAAGTATCTCCAACATACAGGTACTACTGTCCAGATATATTGTGTATATAATAAAACAAAATCTAGCAGGGCGCGGTGGCTCACGCCTGTAATCCTAGCATTCTGGGGGGGCGAGGCAAGCGGATCATTTGAGCTCAGTAGTTTGAGACTAGCCTGAGCAAGAGCGAGACCCTGTCTCTACCAAAAATAGAAAAAATTAGCCAGGCATGGTGGCACATGCCTGTAGTCTCAGCTTATCGGGAGACTGAGGCAGGAGGATCACTTGAGCCCAGGAGTTGGAGGTTGCTGTGAGCTAGGCTGACACCACGGCACTCCAGCCGGGACAACAGAGTGAGACTCTGTCTCAAAAAAATAAAATAAAAAAATAAAATAAAATAAAAAATAAAACAAAATCAATAAGGTTTAAAGTTGAGCTAAAGATGAAATAAATAATGTATATTACAATAACTTGTCACTCATTTTTGCTTTCTAGTATTATTAGCAAGTATCTTAAGGCACAATACATACCACAGGAAAGGTTTATTTTTCATGATAGTAAATGCAAATTTATATTTTAGTCTCGTAGGTAATCTTGATGCTTGGTGGTCATGTGACAGATGATGGAATTGCATCAGGAATGGGAGAGACAGCAACTCTGCCATTTCCTTGCCATTTGCTTGCACTTACATTTCAGTGTTGTGTTTAATACACACTCTCACAGCAGCGGTCTGTTTTGTGAGGGTCTGTATACAACCAAACACAGTAACATGCTCTGCAAATCCAGCTGACAGGCCACATGCGTGTGATCAGAAAGGGGTAGGAGAGAGCCATGATGAAGCTTTCTGTACATAGACATGCTTCTTGCCTTGGGATGTCTTACTCATCCTGTGTCATTCAGAACTTGCCAGAGTGGTATTGTCAGCCTGTGATAACTCTCAGTTAAGATTATTTTCTAGTCTCTAATTGGGCTTAAAATATAGACATAAAATGATATTCTAATATTTTGTTCCAGGACCTCAATAAATTATCTGAAATTCTTCCTGGGACCCTGTGGTAGACTGACAATGGCTCTCAGAGGTAGGTCTACATCCTAATCTCAGTGACTTGTGTTACCTTACTTGGAAAAGGAATCTTTGCAGATATAATTAAGTTAAGGATCATGAGATGAGACTATCCTGGATTACCCAGGTGAGTCCTAAATGCCATCACTTGTGTCCTTCACAGAGAGAGGCTGATGGAGATTAGGCACACACGTAACAGAGGAGGCAACGTGGCCTGAGAGTTGGAGTTATGCAGCCACAAGCCAAAGAATGCTGGCAGCCATCAGCAGCAGCTGAAAAAACAAGGGGTGTCTTCTATGCCAGTCACTGGAGTGAGCAGAGTCCTGCTGATGCCTTGATTTTAGACCTCTGACATCTGAAACTAGGATAGAATAATAAATATGTGTTGTTTTAAGCCAATAAGTTTGAGGTAATTAGTTAGGGCAGCCACAGGAAACTCACACTGGCATCAAGTGTAAAATTAGAGTCAACTGGTTTAGAAATCAGTAAATAGATGTGCAAATAAATAAATATGAGAAGGTATGGGTCTGACTTAGTGAATTCTCAGTGGGACAGGATTTTATGAAGGATCAGGCAAGATGGGTCTAGCTCCTAAAAGGCCCAAGAAATGAGCTGCTATGTCCTCGGGGGAAGAAGACACAAAGGCAACTAATAAGTGCTGACGGCCATGCTAGAGATTTTTACATCCCTGTCCTTTTATTTCCTTCTGACAGCAAACATATACAGTATTCTATACATTCTCGTTTTTATAGAGAAGTGGAGGCTCAAAGATACTAAATAACTTGTCCAAGATCAAACAGCTCGTGAGAGTGTACAAATGTGCGGGAAACGCAAGTAGGAAAATGCGCTTCCGTCCTGTGTCACAGGTTCCCTGGCACATATAAAAAGTGAGCACAGTTGGCATTGATGTTTATAATTCCCTGCACTGAAATGAACTAAACATGTGCTACTGCTATCTCCTCCATTCAGTAAAAATTAACATAATCCCTCGGAGTACGTAAACAAGGATCTGTTAGGTGTGTACTGTCATATATAAAACCAGAAATAGCCTTGAACATTCACAGAAGCCAAAAATTTTCTCCAAATCCTAATGATTCTATACATGATTTTCATCTTTGATGTTCTTGCCCAGGGACCAAGTCCTGTGATCCCATTAACTAATTAGTAGAAAATATGCTTTTTAAAATACTCAAAGAAACATTCTACTGTCATTCACGTATGACATCAGCTAAAGTCATCAGAAAATGAATCTGTTGCCCCAGTGTCCTACAAGGCATGCTATGCTGCATTTCACAGACAGCAATAGATACAGCAAAGCCATGACAGGGCCTGTGAGGGACATCACAGGCTAAGCTTTTCAAATTTTTTTCAAAACCCATTGTGCATTGGTGACCACAGAATTTGTGAAGGTCTTTGAATAGGTAAAAAGAGATCTCCTTCCCTCAATAGCAAGATTTTAGAATTCAATCCTATCTGTAAATCGGTCCATCCTATCCTAACCCCACACCTTCCACAGGCAATAGGGATGTGGCCCCAACACATGCAGGGCATGTGCCCCAGTCATCCCTGTCCCAAGTCTCTTCTGCTTGGCCTGCTCCCTTTCTGTACCTTCTCCCCTCTGGCTCTGTGCCTGGGTTTTTTCTCCCACGGATGTGTCTTCATACTTAGTGCCTGTGCCCAACTTCTGCCTCTTGTCTACTCACTTGTCTCTGGAGACCTTGGCTCAGCCTCACATTGCCATTCTGTCCCGCTTCAGACTGGCTCGTTGTCCCAGAGAATCTGATTTCTTGCTCCAGGACACTTATGGGAACTCTGACCTGGCCACCTGACCACACTGTGTATAGACATTTGCAGTCCCAGTCCAGCTGAGAGTCTTCCAGGGGTTCCCAGGATCAAGGTTCTCAAGAGCTGTGATCTGCCTCTTCTAGGCCAGATAACATACTAAATAACAGCACCTCTCATGCACCAGTGAATGCATACTCTATAAGACACAGATGTGTGAATATATTAATTTAGTGCCAATTATATAATAATATAATAGAAAGAAACACAAGGAAGAAGAAAAGGGGTGATTGCAGTTAAAGATCAGGGATACCTTTGCTGAAGAAATTTATACTGACTTGGTCTTTAGGTGATGACTAGGATCCCCCCAGGCAGGCAAAGAGGAGAAGCCTATTTACCTAATGTGAAAGAAAAACGGAGTCACGAGGCCAGAATGAGAGACCATGGTTGCTTGGGCAATTATAAATCCTTTAGTGTTGCTAAACCAGAAAACAAGAACATTAGAAAGACTGACAAGGTCATCCTGAAGGACCTCCTGGGCTAGGATCAGAGGTTTGTAGGAAGGTCTCAAAACCCTCCAAATTGAGTGTAAAGCCAGAATAATGACTTTAGGAAAATATTTATATACTGCAGTTTTCAATTTTAAAAATTAAAAAAAAAGCTCCCCTGTTTGTGAGACCTTGAATAAATGGACAGGAAAAAAATTATACTCCTGTTCACAGGCTGGGTAGGCTGGCAGAAGAGCTTTGTTGGCTTCCCTTTGATCCCTGGGAATTCCTGGCTGCAGAATCCTGCAAAACCATGGTTAAGAAATGAGGTTCCTATTTTGAGTTTGCATCAGTGACCCTGGCTCTTTGCTGGAACTGTGCTAGCTCCGTGTCTGATATTTAGAAGTTAGAGACTGGGTGTTGTCCATCTCTCCATCTGTCCCCATATGCCTAACCCTGTGTCTGGCTCATGGTGAGAGCTCGCTATGTGCTTTTTAACATTCACATGAAAGATAAGTATCATAAGAGGTAGAATATAATCAATATAAAATGTGAATTTCAAAATTATGAGACCACAACAGATGGAAGATATTTCTGGATGTTCTTAGAAGATACATGTTCTTTGATGTCAGTTAGACCTAAATTCAAACCCCAATTCTGACATTAACTGTGTATGGGATGGTGAGAAGTTTGTTTAATCTCTTTGAGTTTTCATGTCTTCAACTGTAAAACTGGGATAGACAATAACCCAGACTTTGTAAAACTGAGATAAAATGTAGTAACAAATGTAAGGTCAGCATACCTTAATGATGCAGAGCATAAAGTCTTGAGACACATTAGCAGGGTCCAAATGCCAGCACTGCCACTTACCAGCTGTGTGACGCTGGGTAGGTTAGTTACCCTCGCTGTACTTTATTATCCCCCTTAAAATCAGGACAGCAGTGGCGTCTACCTTGCAGAGATTGCGTGTGAGGAATCAATGAGTCAATGTGTGTGAGTCGCTGTCTTGGCTGGGTCATAGCCACTGCTCAATCCGTAGTAGCTATTAATATTATAAGGTATCTGAAATGCATGAAATGGTCAATAAATGATAGCGGGGTAACGATGAAGCTTGAAGAGCTTGAGGAGGAATTTCTGAGGCCTGCAGTGTCCCTGAATCTTAGAATTTACAGGTTCGCACGGTAAGGAGTGAGGCTGCCGGGAAGAGCAAAGCTGAGTTCCTGGTGACACTGGGAGGAGAAGACAAGTGAAGCAGCGGCGGTGCGCCGGGGAAGGCACGAGGTGAGAGGCAAGAGCCTGCTTTGGAGATGAAACAAGAAGGCAGCCGCAGGGTGGAATTCCTGCAGAGATCCTCTGAGGCAGTGGGGACAGGAGAGCCAGGTCTGGGAGTGCATCTGATTGATGACAGAACACAGTCGGAGTGGAAAGGTGACCTGAGTCAACTGTCAAATTTCCATCTATGGGCAGCAAACAGTTATTTTTTTAAAAATATACTGTCAATTACCAAAAAGAAAAAAAAAAGGTATTGCTACACAAACATAATTTAAAGGCACCAATAATAAACAAAACAACGAGGAAGTTTATTTTCCCCAACCATTTATGTAACTTTACTGGACTCTGCCATCAGAACGTGAGGTTGACAGGACTTGTCTGGTGTTCTTTGTGGTAACAATTGCTTTGCCTGCAGGGAGGGTTGGCGGTCATCATTTGAAATACAACCCCTCCTTCCCCTCTACATTGTCTACTATGCAGTAGGAATGTACAAATAAAAGCTGCAGGGAGCCATTTTCCCCAAGGCTTAAAAAAGAAGATTGCTTATATCAGAAATATCTTTCTCATTCAGGGAGTTGTTTAACCCTGTCTTCTGTGCAGAAGCATGAGAGAACACTCACATACCCAGGTGGCCCTCAACAGGCGCTCTGCACATACTGTCTCGTTACCTATTTGATCTGCATTTGGATGATCAAGTGTCATATGACACGCTTTATTCCATTCTAATCAGAGGCTAGAGCAAATGCCTATAGATTAAGGTGAACTGGCATCTTTATTCAAGTAATTTTCTGCCTGCTGCTGGCTGCATCTGTTGCAGAGTATTCTATTAGAAATGGCAGGGGTTTCTTGGACTAGGAATCAGATAGTTGTCCAGCACCTTAAAGATTGAGCAGCTCTTGGAAATGGAATTTCTCTTCAGCTTTCTATCCCCAGTTTTGAACAGTATCAACACAGACACACACACACACACACACACACACACACACAAATGGTTACATCACAATTCTATTGCTCTAATAGAATCCTCAAAAGCAAATCCTCAAAGGATTCCATGAGGAAGGAAATGGGACTTGGGTAGATCTAGCTCTGAGTACATCATTTAAAATCTAGATACCATTGTGTCCCCAGGGCAGTCCAGGCAGGACTGAGCAATGAGCTCCATAACACCATCAGGTGGGGAAACCCAAGCCAGGGGCACCACCAGACCCTCAGCCCTCAGATATTCTGCTCCTCCTTAGGAGCCAGGAGGGGTGGGAGAAGGAATGCAGATAATTTACCTTTTTAACAGAAGCTCATCTGGGCGCCATTCTTGACCCCAATAGTCACATGGGGACCACTCAATCCAGATGTGTTTGAGGGTTTCTTCAACTCACACCTTTATGTAGTCTGCAGATGCAGTATCAGTTCTGGAATTGAAAACATGAGCATATTACTCCAAAGTACTTCTGTGTAATTTTATAAAGCAGTTATGAATGTCATGACTGAGTCGTACCATAAAAAAGTAAATCCCTGAATTCTACATATTTCTTCCCAAGTGTCCTATAATGTCCTCATCCTGTTATTATCTCCTTTGGGTAGATCATACCCATGTTCTATCCTTTCTTGCAACAAGAGAGAAAATTCTTCCACTTTGCTTTTTTGCCGTTTCAATTTGCACTTTAAGTCAGATGTCTTTGGCATGACAATTAAAGTAAACTTTTGTGATTTCCAATACGATGTATGAAATGTTTACCACAAATTACACATTTTGAGGGTATGGTTTTGCTTTCTTTGTTGGCCCTATACTTTTTTGCCTTTCTAATGTGAGCTTTCTGTTTCTCTTTTTACCTACCTGTTTCCTCAACTGGATGGATAATAAGCCCTTCTCCATTAAGAGGAAAGAGTAACTTCCTGACCGGGGTTTGAGCTGAGGATGGATCTTTCCTCTAGACAGAGCTAGGAATGAAAAGCCACTTCTTTTACAGCATACCCAGTGGTGGCAACAATGATGGGGTTTTTGTCTGTATTAACATTCTGCGCCCATGTCATATGGGATTCATGAGCATTTATTTTCTTATCCTATACCTGAAATGCACTCACTATAATGATAAATATAGTTGAATTTATCTGAAGAGAATGAATTTTTAGTTAAAATATTGCTCCCACCTCTGGGAAAGCTCTGTGGGGATTCATTCCAGGCCTGTTTGTATATCCGATGTGCTTATGTTGAATACAAGAGAGTTGACGCCTGCCTCATCATCCGCTTCTCATCAATAAATAAAGCAAGTGATGTTGGAGCTCTCCTTCCAATGCTTAATTTTCACCCAAAAAGTTTTACTCATGTACACAAATGTATATATAAATATTTAAAATTTGGTTTTAGAAGCTCTTCATTTTTCTAAGCTTTGACAATGTGAACAATTGGAGATGCTAAAAAGAGGATTTTCTTTATTTTAAAAAATGAACTCTGATTTGGAGGAGACTTTTATATAATTTTGATTTTTCAATTTAGAACTCCAGTTCCTAAATTCAACAGAAGAGAATGAGAACCAGAAGGACATCACAGCTGCCAATTTTCTCAATTCACAAAGTATCAATAAGAATGCTGCATAATCTCAAAGAAATATACACACAGGAAAGGCATGAGTTACCTTGTCAGAAAAAGATAAGCAATAATGACATATATGGGTATTAAATAAAGGCTTAGAAAAAAGTATTGGTAGGGAGATATGATTTGAAGTCTTCAGTGTAGAGTAAACCTGGTTTGTGTCATCTTTATTTGGAAGTTTTATGCCTATGTTAGTTATGCTTTTTTGGCTGCCAGTGCCAGAAACTCAACTTAAACAAGCTGAAGCATAACTGTAACTTCACTGGCTCAGGTAACTATGAGGGGTATGGGGAAGCCCAGGGTACCAGGGTTCCCAGTAACTCCACACAGTCAGAGCTCTTTCTCTGATCCTCCCTTGCCTCTTATCCATGCTGGGCTGCGTTTTGCAGAAGAAGTCAATCTCTGTGATAGAAAGGGTGTTTGCCAACATGGGTTATTTTCTCTCAACCTGTGTATATCAAATCCAGTGGAGTGCTCTGATGGGCTCTGTGTCATCTTGAGATGCCTCTTCTGACGTTACTATGACTAGTAGAATAGAGGACCAACATTGGCTGGGATAAGTCATATGATCAACCAATGGATAAGGAGAAGGATTTTGCTATTAGAATAAGAGTGATAAAGGGAAAATATTCCAGTCATCTAAAAATGATAGGTGGTTAAATGTTTTGCTTTAACTTTGGGCATAGTAAGAAACTTGTGTAAGTATCTGTTTCCTTGTTTGTAAATTAGTTTTAAAATTTGCCATCAAGTGTGCCAGGACAATTAAAGAAAATGTGTAAAAATTCCTAGTAAATTGCAAACTTCAATAATTCCTAATAAAATTGGAGTAAATTGCAGAATAAAATAAATGTAAATTCCAACCACTACCTATGTACCTTACTCTGTTCAGATTGCTATGATGAAATACCAGAAAGTGGGTGGCTTATCACAAACATAAATCATTTTCTCACAGTTTTTCTGGCTAGGAAGTCCAAGATCAAAGCCTTGGCAAATTCTGTGTCTAGTGACTGCTTACTTTCTGATTCATGGACAGCCACCGATTGTCATCTCACAATGTGGAAGGGGCAAGAGCACTTATTTTATAAGAGCACTAATCTCATTCATGAGCATTCTTCCCCCACAACCTAATCATTTTCTAAAGTCCCACTCCTAATACTATAACCTTGGGAGTAAGGATTTCAACCTACGAATTTTGCAGGAACCTGAGAATTTAGACCATATTACTTTGGTAATGAACCCCCAAATTTCAGTGTTTTAACAAAATAACAGTTACTTCTTGTCCAATTAATATGTTATTGTTGAGAGGCAACTTGATTTCAATGATGGAAGACAATGTCCATGGTAACTTTCTTTCAGTGACTTTCACAACTTCTGTCTTACTGCTTGCATCCCAGTCTTGGAGCCATTTACAGCCAGCTGGTGGAAAGAAAAAGTAATAATGAAAAAGGCACACCACCATCTTATGAATTCATGATAGGAAGTGACTCAACTGCACCTAGAGGCAAAGAAGCGTGGTAACTGCAGGTTCTGGCAGGCCAGCACTCTCTCAGTGACGACAGCAAACAATGAGTAGAGGAGAACGGATTTTGATGGAGAGCAATGGTTTTCTGCTATGACCACCACTCCAACATTTGTATCAAATGATCCTTAAGTATTGAGCCAGAAGGATCAAAGAACTCAGCAAAGTTAAAATCACTTCAGTTATGGTAAAACACACCTGGGCTTCCTGGGACTCAAGCTCTATTTTTAAGTTATATAACTTCCATATGCTACATGCACTTCATGGGAAGTAGAGGTTGGGGCAAGTGGCCATTTATCAACCACCCTCTCAAGATACTTAAGACTTATCATAGCAGATCAATTCAACCAAGTTAATGGAGGGATAAATACTATAAAAGTGCTCCCACTGGAATCAAGTGAAGATTTTGATTAAAATAAAAAAGATGATTTACAGAATCAGCCAAAGGGGGAAAGGAAATGAAGAAAGAAAGGATAAATGAGGTATAAGTTGAAAATAAAATTTCTGTGAGTTAAGAAACTGTAAAAGCTAGTTTTCATTCATAGAATATCTCCTAACACTGATTTCTTTCAGCTTCTCTTTTTAGCATATAAATGAAGAGGAGAGAAAAAGCTTAGGGCTTTTCCAACGTAAAGAGTTCAACAGAAGACTGCATAAAGATGAGATTCCAAAAATCTCTATCTTAAGTGAAAAGTGAAAAAGAAAGAAACCCTCTATGCAGATGAGGACAGCAAAAAAAAAAAATTACATTCTTTAAATTATTTGTAGGTGGAGTAGTAAAAATCTCTGAGAACCACAATTAAATTTTAACATATTTTCTGGCCTTCAATCTTGCCACTTGAATCCAAATTTGCTATTGACAAACGCTATTTAACTGGGTAAGCAACTGGGAATAAAGGAATGATTAAAGTGTGATATAGAACATTTAGTTCACAATATATTGTGTTCTAGGTACCTGGAGTACATTGAGATGAAATTTCCCAATCGGAATTTAGATATTTGGGTCTACAGCTTAAACAGCCAGTTGAAGTTCAGCTATAGATTAGTGGGGCATTACATCTAGGTCCATTCAAAGCCACAAAAAGTGTTTGAAGACTGCTACTTTCAAAAATTGGTGTACTAATTCAAATAGACTCTTCAACTGAAGAAACTAGAAAATGTGGATTAAGTTAAAAACAAAAGAAAAGAGCAAGGAGATAACATGGTTGTTAGAACACCAAGGAAGCTATGGTGATAGCTATGGAAATAGCCCGCTGACCATGAGTTGTGACGGGAAGAGGAGAATTTCAGTCCTTGCCACTTGGTGGCTCAGGGGGAAAGAAGCAGAGGAGGTAGTTTACCCAACTCTCTCCTGCCAACTTTCCATATCCTGTCTGTGCCTCCACTTGGCCAAATCCAACTTGAAATTTGGTTGGTGAAATCCATCACATCAACCTTTTGAGCCACAGAGAAGAAAAATGAATATTGAGGGGATATTGGAGAATATTCAACAAGAGGAAAAAAAACCAGGACAAAACTACAAAATTTTAAAAAATGTACTTCTTGAAGAGAAAAGGTGCAACTTACCATGCAAATAATATGCTTCTAGATGGTCAAAGAAGAAAATGTCAACAAATTAAGTTCAAAGATCTAACTGGCCTTTTTAAAAGCAATTCATGAATATGACAGCATTCCACCTATAAAATAGAAAGGTGCTTTGCTCAGGAAAGCAGAATCAAGGAACAAAAGCAGACTGGTTGTTTTAAAGTTACATTACTTTTATGGATTAAAGTCAGGTTGACTGGGCCCCTACTTGTTGTGAATCTCCTGAGTTTTTTGTTTGTTTGTTTTGGAAAAATGACCCATTTCTAAGTTCAGTTTGATTATATAGCATTTAGCATAAGTGACTCCATTCTGGTTTGATTCGGTTTGTCAGGACCTTACAGGAGCTCAGTTCAAAACAGTAGCCCCTGTACATATTATTTAAGGTCCCCCTATAAGGTTGAGTCTGCAATCTCCAGAGTGGGAGCTTCCCAAGGCACAGAGTAGCCAGACCAGAAAGAATGTGGAGAGAAACACTCTGAAGCCTGGTCCAGCTGGGAGTGGCATCACCAAAATGATGGAGTAGAAGCAACTTGGCTTCACTGTGCCCCACAGAAAACCAAAAGCAAATATCTATTGCCAAGATTATCATCAGCAATATCTCAGAGCTCAAATCTGAGGCTGAGACCATTGTCAGGGGCACAGAGAAGTGAAAAACTCTGAGGAAATGGCAAGAGAAACAGACTTCTCTGTGTCCATGATGTCCCTCCCCTGATCTGTCAGTCACCATACACAGAAAATTTTTTCTGGACTTATGCTTTCTATACTGGAAAAAGTAAGATTGGTATAGATAACCAGCTTCCCCAGCATCTTCAGTTCCATTGCAGGAAAACCATTCTTGCCTCAACACATGAAGGATGTTTCTTTATAAGGAAAAAGAAACCCTAAGGGTAGCTATAGACAAAGAGGCAATGCAGGACTAAAAATCTCAACCCATAAAACTCTGTTCTTTATCTCAGTGAAAGAAAATGATAAATCAGAGTTCTATATAGCAGCCCTATGCTGTGAGAGGCATGTTCCATGGGCCTTTTGGGCACAGTCCCACAGCCAGTCTTCCCATACAGGCAAAGATCATTTTTGAAACCCTCCCCATACAGGATGGGCAGTGTCCTAACATTTGGGAGAACCAAGGCAAACCTGAGCTGAAGGTACCATCTAGTGCTAAAAAGAAGACAGTGATCTGGGATTAATGGGACTCACAGGAACATACAAAGAACCCCTAAGTAAACATACATTAGAAAGACCAAAACAAACCAAACATCAAAGACTGGAATAAATAACTAATCCATTAGTGTGAAGCCATAGACCTACAACCACAATAAACAACAGCAAACAGGAAACCATGACCTTCCCAAATTGACAAAGCCAGGAGTCAGTGACCAATCATAAAGAGATGGTGATATGTGAGCTCTCAGATAAAGAATTCAAAATAGTAGTTCTAAAGAAACTGAGCAAACTCCAAGAATAACGCAGAAAACCAATTCAGAAATGTATCAGAGAAATTTAACAAAGGGATTAAAATAATTTAAAAAATCAGACATAAATCTGGAAAACTAAAAAATAAATTTTCTGAACTGAAAAATACATTAGAGGCTCACAACAGCAGAATGTATTAAGCAGAAGAACCAGTGAGCTCGAAGAGAGGCTAATGAAAAATACACAATCAGAGACAAAAAAATAATGACAAGTAAAAAGAAACACCTGCAAGATATAGAGAATAACCTCAAAAGAGCAAATCTAAAAGTTATTGGGATTCAAGAGGAAGTTGAGAAAGAGCAAGGGATAGAAATCTTATTCAATAATAATAATAACAACAGAAACCTTTCTCAACCTACAAAAAGATACAAATATACAGGTACAAAAAGGTCAGCTATAAATAAACAGATTCAATCTAAATCAAACTACCCCAGTCATATAACTCTCAGATCTCAAGAATGAAGAGAGTACCCTAAAAGCACTAAGAGAAAGAAAGCAAATAACAAATAAAGGACCTATGATTCATCTGGCAACAGGTTTCTCAGGGAAAACTGTATAGGCCAGGAGGGATGGGGGTAAGATATTAAAAATTCTGAAGGACAAAAAAAAAAAAAAAAATACTGAATCGCATGAAGCTTTCCTTCAGAGGTGAAGAAGAGTTCTTCCAAGACAAACAAAAACTGAGAGAAGTCATCACTACCAGACCTGTCTTACACGTCATGCTAAAGGGAGTTCTTTGATCTGAAAGAAAAAGATGTAATGTGCAAAAAGAAAACATTTGAAGGTATAAAATTCACTGTCAAAACTAAGTACATGAATTCAGAATACTGCTACTGTAATTGTTGTGTATAATCCATTGATATCTCTAGTTTGAAGACACAAGATACATTTGTGAAAAATAACTATAATGAGACTAATGTGTTAAGAGACATACAATATAAAAATATGTAAATCGAGACAGAAAAAGGTCAAAATGAGGGGAGTTGGAGTTATAGTTTAGAGTGTTTTCATAATTCCTTTTTTTATTTGTTGCTTTTCTTTGTGATCAAAGTTAAGTTGTCATCTGTTTAAAATCACTTATTATATCTATAAGATGGTTTTTGTAAACCTCATGGTAACTACAAAGCAAAAGCCTATAATAGATACACTTAAAAAAAAAGTAATGGATTAAACCTACAACCATAGAAAATCACTAAACCACAAAGAAAGACAGTAAGAAAGGAAGAAAGAAACAGGGTAGTTATGAAACAACCAGAAAACAAGTAACAATCAATAATAACATTGAATGTAAATGGATTAAATTATCCAATTGAAACATGTGGAGTAGGTGAATGAATAAAAAATAGTCCCAACTGTATGCTTCCTACAAGAAACTGACTTCACTATAAGGACAGACTGAAAATGAAGGACTGTAAGAAAATATTTCAAGCAGATGAAAACCCCAAATGAGCAGGAATATCTATATTTGCATAAGATTAAATGGACTTTAAGTGAAAGACTGTAAATAGAGGTAAAGAATGTCACTATATAATGATAAAGTGACCAATTCAGAAAGGATATATAAAAATTATAAATATATATACACCCAGCACCAATGTACCCAAATATATAGTGCAAAAATTAATAGTTTTAAAGGGAGAAAAAGACTGCAATACAAAAATAGAGACTTAAACACTCCATTCTCAGTAATGGACAGATTATCTTGACAGAATATTAACAATGAAACATAAGAGGTAAACAACACTCTAGACCAAATGATCCTAACTGACATTTATGGAATATTTCTTCAACTGAAGAATATACATTCTCTTCATCAGTGCATGGAACAGTCTCAGGATAGATCATATGTTATGGCACAGAACAAATCTCAACAAATTCAAAAAAGTTAATATCAAATCAAGTGTCTTTTCTGACAACAATAGAATAAAACTAGAAATCAATAATAAGAGAAACTTTGGAAAATATACAAACACATGAAAATTAAAAGAAAAAAAAACATGCTCCTAAGTGACCATTGGATCAATGAAGAAATTAAGATGGAAATTTAAAAATTTCTTGAAGCAAATAAAAATGGAAACACAACATACCAAAATCTTTGGGATATGGAAAAAAGCAGTATTAAGACAGAAGTTTATAGCAATAAATGCCTATATCAAAAAAGTAGAAAGATTTCAAATAAACAAACCAAATTATGTACTTCAAGAAACTAGAAAAACAAGAACAAATCAAATCTAAAACTAGTAGAAGGAAATATATAATAAGAATAAGAGAAGAAAGAAATTAAGTTGATACTAAAAATACAAAAGATCAATAAAATGAAAAGTTGGTGTATTGAAAAGACAGACAAAATCGGTAAATCATTAGCTAAGCTAACTAAAAAAAGGAGACAGAAGACACGAATAAAATCAGAAATTAAAAAGGATACATAACAATTGACACCAGAGAAACACAAAGGGTCATTGGAGTTTATTATGAACAACTATATGCCACCAAATTAGAAAACCTAGGAATAATAATTACTAAACACATACAACTTAATAGAATATCTGTCTGCCATCAAATAAAAGTCCAGGACCTGAGGGATTCAATGCTGAATTTTAGCATAAATTTAAAAAATAACCTATACCAAATCTACTTAAACTATTACAAAAAATAGAAGACGAAGGAACACTTCAAAATTCATTCTACTAAAGCAACATTACCCTCATACCAAATCCAGACAAAGACATAGCAAAAAATAAAACTGCAGATCTATATCTCTATGAATATAAATGCAAAAATCCTTAAACAATACTAGCAAACCACATCCAACAGAACACCATCATTCCTCCCAGAAACACAAGGATAGTTCAACATATGCAAGTCATTGAGAAAATGTATCACATTAACAGAATCCAGGAGAAAAAACATATCATCGTTTCAATAGATGCTAAAAATAGTATTAGACAAAATTCGTTATCCCTGTGTGATAAAAAAATGGGTATAAAATGAACATACTTCAAAAAAAATAAAGGCCATATATGACAAACCCATAGCTAGAATCATATACAATGTGGAAAATCAAAAGCTTTTCATCTAAGATCTGAAACAAGACAAAGATGCTCACTTTCACCAGTTTTATTCAACATAGTAATGGAATTCCTATCCAGAGCCATTATACAAGAGAAAGAAAGAAAGGGCTTTCAAATTGGAAAGGAAGAAGTCAAATTATCTTTCTTCACGGATGACACAATATTATATTTACAAAAACCTAAAGACTCCATCTAAAAATTGTTATAATCTATAAACAAATTCAATAATGTTGAAGGATGCAAAATCAACATACAAAATATTAGTAGCATTTACATATGCCAACAGCAAATAAACTGAAAAGGAAATCAAGAAAGCTACTCCATTTGCAATAGCTACACCACATATAAAATACCTAGGAATAAATTTAACCAAAGAAGTGAAAAATCTCTTCAAGAAATATTGATGAAAGAATTTGAAGAGAACACACACACATACACACACACAATGGAACAATATCCCATGCTCATGTATTGGAAGATTAATATCGTTAAAATGCCAGTGCTATGCAAAGAGATCTATAATTTCAATGCAATCTCTATCAAACACCAATGATATTCTTCCCAGAAGCAGAAAAAAAAATCCTAAAATCCATATGGAACCAAAAAAGACTCCAAATAGCCAAAGCAATACTGAGCAAAAAGAGCAAAGCTGGAGGCATCACACTATCTGACTTGAAAATATACTACAAAGCCATTGTGACCAAAACAGTGTGATATTGTTAAAATGACAGACAGACAGACACACACACACACACACACATACATCAGTGAAACAGAATTGAGAACACAGAATAAATTTAGACATTTACAGCAAACTCATTATTGACAAAGGTGCCAAGAACATACATTGGGGAAAGGACAGTCTGTTCAATAAATGGTTTTGGCAAAACCGGGTTATCATATGCAGAAGAATGAAGCTACACCTCTTTCTCTCATCATATACAAAAGTCAAATCAAAGTGAGTTAAAGACATATCTAAGACCTGAAACTATGAAGGAAACATTAGAGAAGGAAACATTAGAGAAACATTTTAAGACATTGGTCTGGGTAAAGACTTTGGAGGAAGACCTCAAAAGCAAAAATAGACACTTGGAATTATATCAAGCTAAAAAGCTACTGTACAGCAAAGAAAACAATTAACAAAGTGAGAGACAACCTACAGAATGGGAGAAAATTTTTGCAACCTATCCATCTAACCAGATATTAATAACCAGAATATATAAGGAATTCAAACAACTTAATAGCAAAAATATCCAAAAAATCCAATTAAAAATGGGCAAAAAATCTGAATAGATATTTCTTGAAAGAAGACATACACATAGCCAACAGGTCTTTGAAAAAATGCTCAACACCAGTAATCATCAGGGTAATACAAATCCAAACCACAAGGAAATATCATATCACCCCAGTTAAAATGGCTTTTATCAAAAAGACAAAATATAGTAGATGCCAGTGAGGATGTAGAGAAGGGGAAGCCCCACACACTGTTAATGGTAATATAAATTAATACAGCCATTATGGAAAATAGAATTTAGGTTCCTCAAAAAACTAAGAATAGAACTACCATGTGACACAGCAATCCCACTTTTGGAAGTATATCCAAAAGAATGAAAATCAGTATACCAAAAGAAATCTCCACACTCATGTTTATTGCAGCACTATTCCCAATAACCATGATATGGACTCAACCTAAGTGTCCATCAGTGGATGAATAAAGAAAATGTTGTACATATACATGGTGGAATATTACTAAACCATAAAAAGAATGAAACCCTGTCATTTACAGCAAATCGATGAAAGCAGAGATTATTATGTTAAGTGAATAAGCCATGCATAGAGAGAGAGATAATGCATGTTTTCACTCACATGTGGGATCTACAAAAGTGCATCTCATGGAGGTAGAGTTGCCTGGTGGTTACCTGAGATTGGGAAGATTAGCAAGGAGGGGGGATTTAGAGGGGTTGGTTAATAGATATTAAAATACAGTTAGAAAAACTAAGATCTAGTATTAGAGAGTTCAGTAGGGTTAGAGTATAGTTAAAAATAGTGTATCATATTGTTTAAAATAGCTAGAAGAGGTTCTGAAAGAAATTAAAAATAGAACTATCATATGATCCAGCAATCCCTGTTCTGGGTATATACCCAAAGGAGATGAAACCACCACTCTGTAAAGATATCTGTACTCCCATATCCATGGCAGCATTATTCACAATAGCCGCAATATGGAAACAATCTAAATGTCCACTGATGGATTAATGGACAAAGAAAATGTAGTGTCATATATGTGTATGTGTACATGTGTACACGTGTGTGTATAAAAAATGCCATTTTATTCAGCCTTTAAAAAGGAACCTGTGCTATTTGCCACAACATGAGCGGCCTGGAGGACATGGGCAGGGATGTGTAGAGAGGAAATGGGAAGTCACGGGTGAAAGGACACAAAATAGCAGAAGGAATAAGTTTAGAGATCTAATGTAAACACGAGGACCAAAGTTAGTACAATTGTATTATATTAAGGATTTTATTAAATAAGTAAATCTTTAGCTGCTCTTATCACACATAAAAAAGTGACTCTGTGAGATGATAGACATGTTAATCCACTTCACTAGAGTAACCATTTTACTGTCTGCATGTATACCATAACATCATGTTGCGAACTTCAAATATATACCAAAGAATTTCTTTAAGCAAAAAAGATATCTCTTTGAAAATGTTAATAAAATTGATAACTAGTGAAAATGCTGATGAAAAACATCATAAATTAGTAAGTACATGATGATTGGTCCTGCAGACATTAAAATATTAGAATAGGTTATTATGAAAAAATTTGCTGATAAGTTCAAGAACATAAATCAAATAGATCAATTTTTAGAAAGATATGATTTATCAAAACTGACATGATAAAAATATAGTGCTAAATAATTCTATATGTATTAAAAATAATGAAACTATAATTTTAGAACTTCCAACAAAACCTCCAGGCCCAGATTATTTCATCGATGAATTCTAGTAAGCATTTAAGAAAGATGCACACCAAACTTAAATATATTTTTAAAGAATAGGGAAAAAAATAACATTTCCAACTTGTTTTATGAGCCCAGCTAGCCTTTGTTAGAAAAATCTGTCAAGGCCATTGTAAGAAAGGTAAATAGTATGTTATTTTATTTCATGAAGATAGAAGTCTTTTTTGTATATTTGCAAACACTCAGCTATCTATACAAAAAAGAAAACAAATCTTGACCATGTTGAATTTTTTCTAGGAATGTGAAGTTAGTCTAATATTTGGAAATCAATTATTGCAATTGTCTACATTAACAGAATGAAGGAGAAATCTCACTTCAATACATATAGAAAATTATGTGATAAAAAAGCCATTCATGATAAAATCTTCTAGAATTCCAGGAATAAAAGGGCTTTTCTTCAATACAATAAAGAGTATCTACTAAAAACTTACAGCATGCATCACACATAATGGTGAAATATTAGAAGCATTCCCTCTGAGACTGAGAACTAGATAAAATGCTCACTCTGACCTATCTAGCAGAAAGCAAAAAGAAAAAGAAAAATGGAGAAGTATGAGGAATTACAATGGCACAGTGAGGACATTAATTGTCCAATTTCATCCATTCATCCAGAAATATGCAGAATCATGATTAAAAAAATAAATAAAAAGTGGTAAAGTGATGCACCACTGGACATATAGCCTGGAGGACAGAGGAAGGCATTCTGTGGATGATGGTGAAGGGGCGGGGGCAGTGGAGGCAGTGAGAGAGCTGGAGACACAGGGCAAGGCCAGAAAATTGAAGAGTAGAGTAACACTGGAGAGGGGTGTTGTTTGGGCGGAGGTGACCAGTGTATTCACAGGACAACCTAGTGGCCTACCTAGGAAGATTTAAGAATATGAGCAGCTCAAGAATCTTTATGGTCAGACATTTGCTCAGTTCATCTATGTGGATTTTGGAGTTGCCCTTTAGAACAACAAGAGTTTGGGAGAAAAGGAAGACAGTAATAAATCCAAAGTCATCTGCAAAATATGAGAAATACTTAAAGTTCAGTACATAATCATTCATGAGGAGACATAATAGTTGGAATAGCCACATGACTTTAAAAATATAATTTTAAAAAGACTATTGAGAAGTTGGGATCTGAAACCTCAGCAGGTATTTAGAAGAATGTCACCAGTTTGCTCAGCCCCTGAAGGTTATGGGGATTGGGCATATCCTGCTGGCAGTTCGAAAAAGCCTTGCCTTAGGGTGTAGCTGTGTCCCAGGGAAGCAAAGCTGAGGAAAGAGGGATAATTGCGTGAAAAATGAAAACTTCAAAGAGTTTGTTAACAGCACAGAGTCCAGGCAGTGCAAGGCAGAGTGATTGATGGAGGTCAACTTATTTATTCACCGCCATTCTACCGGAAGGAATCTTGCTACTATCACAGATGTCTTTTGCCAAATAAAGCAGTGGATATATTTAGTCCCTATATTTCCTGGCTTTCTTAACAGATTTCTGTACTGGTCATTTGTCTTACTTTCTTGAAGTACACAGTGGTTTTATTAATAGCATTTGCTAATCTTTGCCTGAATCAGCTATTACAATAGGGGTTGCAAAATCTAATTTTTAAAAATTCTATCATTCCTTCTGCAGTTTTTAGCAGGTAGTCTTCACTTTTCTTTTCATTGCTCAAATTGTCCAAACTCTGGCCCAAGGCCCTTAAAGCCAGTTCTTCTCTCCTACTTGATCTAATACATAGGTCTGAGGTGTATTATGGACATATCTGCACCATTCTTTGGTTGCTGATTTTCTTTCTGAAAAAATATTTCCAGCTCTTAATATTGTTTCTGCCTCACACCTAAAACATACTTTTTTTTAAAGGGAACCCTGGTTCTTTTAGTGAGAAATAATTTCTTATGATGATACAGAATATGTAGAGCTGGAGACTAGATGAGCTGGTTGGTGATGGGATCTCTCTGTTTCTAAGCTTGTTCTGTAAACAAAACTGTTTCGTTTTTGTTGTTTTTCTTTACTTTTTCAATTTTTAGAACTTTTGTACTAATTCTCCAATTCAAAAGCAAAAGTATAGGGTTCTTTTTCGCCTTCACAGATTCCTTATTTTTATCTTCATCTATTCCTCAGTGAGGAACTTATTTCCAACATTATTCATATATTTATTCTTTCATTCTCACCCACAATTCATGAACAAGAATTTCATAAGTATTATGCAATTACTAATGCCAATAATAATCCTACTAAAAGAAGTCAAAATTTACTCTGCAATTATTTTGTCATTAAAATGCGTCCCTCTGTGGCTATAGAGTTATAACAGTTCTCATCCGAAGTTACTAGAATAAGGGATGATTTCTCTGTGTAAATATTTTGACAATTTGATTTATAGCTAGATTTATCTTTATTAAAATTGGCTTAGGAGTTCACTTTTTCATACCTTCAACTTTAATTTCAGCTTCTTAATATGTAAAACATATACATGGCTCTAAAGTCATGACTATACACAGTTATACTCAGAAAATTCTTACTTCTATTCCTATCCAGCCTAACTTTTTCCTCAACCACAGGTAACTGTTTTCTTTAGATTCTGGTATGTCCTTCCTGGATTTCTTTTTGCAAATATAGGCATGTAAAATATACACATACATAGATACAAAAATGTACACACCCTCAGTGCTCCCTCCTTTCTACACAAGAGGTAGAGTTGCATACTATATATACTCTTTCGTACCTTGATTTTTTTCACTTAATGATACATCCAATATATCATACTATATATCGTATGACAGAAATCAATCTTATTTAATAGCTGAAAAGTACTATTTTGTGTTAATGACCCACAGTTTATTCAACCAGTAACCTATGGAAGGACATTTAGCTTGTGTCTGATATGTTACCATTGTAATAATGCTGCCATGGCTAAATTTATAAATATTCAACTACCTTTATAATGCTCCATTCTTTGGTGCACTCTATGGTAACAATAAAGCATCAGTTTCTTGTAATATAACTAGGGAAATTTGAGGAAACTTATAGGAAATTGTTCTTAGGAAAATCTGTCCTCACTGAGTTTGGGAGAATATTCACTGGGTATGTAGCCATTGTTGTCCTGAATTTCTAAGGAAGCCATGGATGGTTGCAGGCCAGTTAGCTATCAATGTGCTTTCTTGTAATGGTTCCAATTCATTCCCTGGGGGCACACCAGAAGTGTGCTGTGCTGAACTGTACAGAGAGACATCACAACAGTCAAACGAGATGAAACAATACAGGGAAAACATGCTAGAAATGATGACTAGAAGCAGGCTACACCCAGTGCTCACCCAAGACAGCCTAGCGCCAAGAAATCACCACCAGAAACTCAGTAAATGCCAGAACCTGTTCAGAAAGGGCAGTCTCCCAGAAATCAGGAAAATACTCAAGGCTGCACCTATAAGTTGGAAAGATACTTAATGGAAGTAGTAGGCTAACAGGTGGGGGTCAAGGGACCTTCAGGGACCTCATGAAAGTGTGTTCCAGGCAATAGGTGGATGCCTTGGAAAGCTGAAGTTCAGCATCAGGCTATCTTGGCTGCCCACATAGAGCATAGTGCCAGGCCATCCTGGCTTCACAAAACAATGGAAGCCCCAGCAAGATACTGGAAGATTCCGGAAAAGACATGATTTCTCAGCTCTGAGATGTACAGCTCAGCTTGCGGACTTCAGTACTAAAACCTTCTAAGAACAACAAAGATCCTCTGTCCTAGCTGATCTACAGCATTGGGCAGGATAAGGAGACCTAGAATACCCCATGTGGGCTTTGTGACATAAAAAGAGGGCAAAAGTGTACCACATAGGTTAAAGGACAAAACAAACCTCAGGGAGATGGTGATGGAACGTCAAGCTGCTGCACTGGTGTTCCTTAATTTGCCTCTAGCTTGCAGAAGCTGGGCAGAACTCCATATACTAGGAGGAAAATGAATATTCTTGGTTGTGAGAAGTAGTGGGACTCAAGGACAGGAGAAAGGATAGAAATTAGAGGGCAACGGACCAAAGACCAGTGTGACAGCATCAGAGACAAAGCAAGTTTGCAGCCCAGCGCAGCACTGACTAGCAGTATATCGGGATGCTGGCGGCATAGGAGGCATGTTCAGCATTAGGGGTGAGCTGTTTAGAAGCTAAAAGTAGGAGTGGATGAATCCATTCGCCGAGCATGCACACATTACCAGGACTGAAGTGTGCAAGCAGAGGCAGAGCTCAGAGCAGATCAAGGCATGGACCACAATTTATCTGGCTTTTATTTTCACAGGCATTTGGAATGGGGTGGCCTCTTGGAGTGCGCGTCTATCTCCATTGCGGAGTTATGAGTTGATTAGAGCATAATCAGTCTGTCCTCATTCTTCTTCATTCTTAGCCCATTAGCGGGGTGAAGGGGGGAGCCGTCTGAATACTTCCTTTAACCAATGACTCAGGAATTGTGCCTTTGTACATTACCCCCTCCTGTTTTTAATAGGGCCATTGGTTCAGATCAGAAGATTCAATGGTGTAGGCTCCCATGGATTCCTTTCAACTTAGACTTTGTATTTTTAAAAATCTTAATTGTGATCTTTTGAAGTGCCCGATTAAAGACTTAAATAATGAATATCCAAAGGTGTCTGTCTGCCTTGGGTTTCTTTGCAGATGAGGGACATAGATGTCTCTATTCCAACCACAGCAAATGGTTTTGAAGTTGGCTCTGCTTCTATTTGCTGCTCTTTATCTCTAGTTTCTCCAGTTTTACTCCATCGTGCTCTGGCCCTTCACCCTCCAGCTGTAAGCCTGCTCTGCGCAGAGCCTGCCTCTGCTTCCTTTTCCATTTGTTCTCTAAGAGACTACTACCCTTTGCTGTGGGAGAAAATAAACAGCAGCATCCCACAGAGCGGCATCCAAGTCCTCCAGAGAGGCGGTTCACGTGGTTGCCCATGAGCTGACTTAGGAGCCTGCGAGAGAGAGGTTGGCCCCAGCTTTAAAGTGGTTCAACACAAGTGTCACCTATCCGATGCTAAAGTTTAGTCCTAAGGGATTAAAATTTAATTGAATAGTTAACCTTTTGTCCAGCTCTGCACTCAGCAAAGAGTGAGGTTGCTGTGTCAAGACCAGTGCAGCCTCCTCTCCTTTGCCATAGGTCATTCTGTGCTGGGCCTGACCAGGGCAAGGGCATGGGATGGCTGGCTCTGCTCCTCGCGGCCAGCCACAGAGCAAGAGCCCGGGCTGCGCCATTCATGCATCGGTTCATTTGCTCTTTCAACAAACACTGAGTGCCTCCATGTGCTTGGTACTCTGGCAGGTGCTGGGGATTACCAACAAAGTCATTACCAAAAGCAGGTGTGGTTCTTGTCCACATGGAGCTGTACAGGCTTCTGGGAAAACAAACATTCGTCAACTGATCACATGTATAAATGTCCAATTATAAAACTGTGAGCTTACCGTGTATAATTTGATGTATTTGGGAGGTCAAGACTTTCCCATGAGGCAGCAACTTATCCAAGGTCTGAATGTTAAATAGGAATCAAAGAGAGAGGGGAGGGAATAGCACTGGAGGGAGCAGGAACAGCAAGTGGGAAGGCCTATGGTGGCATCACTCACGCACCCCACATCTGTTTATCTCCCTGCTGTTTGGGTGGAATTAGTGCCTACTCAGGGACATATTAGGAAAATATTTGACATTTCTAATCTACATCCATTAAAGGCCAGAATCCAGGCCCCAAACCCCACCTTGCCTCTTAAGACTACCAAGTAACCCTACACATTTTGAAGCATCTACAAGGCAGCTTAACATCTCCAGGCAGGAAATACTACATCATTTTTCCCACCTAGGCTCAAAGGATCCTCCAGCCTCAGCCTTCCGAGTGGTTGGACTAGGGGCATGCCACTGCTGCAGGCCTTCCATCAGGCTTTCAGAAGGCTCCGTTTGAAGGTCATTGGCAGGATTGTAGGGGAGAAGCTGGCATGACATGGACTTGGAAAGATGACAATGCCCGGCTCTTTCAGGGCTTTTAGGGGCTGGGGAAGTAGGACAATTTTACATAAATATTTCCCAGAGTCTATTCTCCTAAACTAATATCCTGAATGACCAATCACCTAACACAAGTTGGTCTGATCACCGAGGGTTTTATTGAATGTTTAGTCTTGCCCCTGTCTCTGTATTTGTCCTTCCCTCTGCCGTTTGCTCTACCTCTGTATGTGCTCCTGGATCAGATGTTTCGTGACCATAAACAACAGCTTATAAGAGGGTTGGGATGGATTAAAGGTCAAATACAAGGGCAGGAGAAAAGAAAGGGAAAGGAGAAAACTATAAAATAAATCCTCATAATTCAGCAAATGGCTTTTGGTGAACTGATTTTCCAGCTAATTGACCCCAAACTGCCTTGTGTACCATCTTAAAGTGTTTGTCTTTCTGATAAAAGCAACAAAAGGGGGAATGAAGGGTGTTAGAGTAATTGCAGTGTGGAAAACAGACTGGGAAAAGTAAGAACATACTCAGGAACACCAGTTAAGAGGCTGTGTAATTGTAAATATGAGAAATGATAGCATAAACTAAGTTGGTAGAAAAGGAGAGAAGCAGATAGATTCAACACATATTTAGGAGACAAAACTGACAGGACATGATGATGTGCTAGTACGAGAATAATGAAGATGGATATGTCAGACTTGGCTGTAGCTAGATGCGTAGAGAGTGAGAAAACTAGAGTTTGGCTACATATTTGGATGGGAGAGACCATTAATTTGATTTTGCAGATATCACTTTAAAATATCCAAGAAAGAAGATCTTTCAATTGCACAACCAAGTCTAGGGCTCAGAGAAGAGAATTGGTTTAGAAACATACATTTGATTATCACCTGCATATAGGTGGTGTATTAGTTTGCAAGGGCTTCCATGACAAAGTGCCACTGTAAGGACTAAACAACAGAATTTTATTTCCTCACAGTTGTAGAGGCTAAAAGTCTAAGATGAAGGTTTGGCAGGGCGGATTTCTTCTGAGGCCTCTCTGGCCTGTAAATGGTCATCTTCTAGTGTCTTCACATGATCTTTCTTCTGTGCCCGCCTGTGTCCTGTTCCCCTCTTCTTATAAGGACGGTAGTCATATTGGATTATCACCCACCCTCATGACCTCATTTAACCTTAATCACCTCAAAGCTTCTGTTTCCATATACAGTCATATCCTGCAGTACTGGGGTTTAGGACTTCAACATATAAATTTTGAGAGGACAAGATTCAGCTCACAATGGTAGCTATCAATGCTGGTGGTGTGGGGTGATTTTGCCCAGGAGAAGGATATATATAGTAAGACGAAAGGGCCTAGAATTGTTGACATGAGGAACTCCAACTTTTAATGCCCAAAAGGAGGAGGGCAAAAGAGAAACAAAACTCTTAGAGAGAAACTAGGAGAGAGTTAGGTAGTGGAAGCTGAGGGAATAGAATGTCTTGACAAGGAAGTGGTTGTGAAAGTGTGAAAGCTGGCCAAAGAGCAGGTAGAATGGGGACTGAGAAGGAGTCTTGTCTTCTGTTTTTACCCACACAATGCCTCACCTAGCGACTGGTGCTTAGTGGGCATTCAGTAATAACTTCATTATTTATTGCTGTATTTGTGTCAGGAGAGAGAATAGGAAGAAAAGGCAAGGGCAGGCAGAATATTATAGAATTGTCTAAACATGCCCATGCAGACTTGAAGAGGTGACTATCTTGGAGCCTCAGTCCCAAATTATGTAAAATAAATTTAATAGTGTCTATCTCACAAAATTGATTGAAATTATGTCTGGCACAAATATTGAAGATACATAATGTGTCTTATTCTAGCTTCTCATTGAAATAATTTTAACTTTAAGATAGAAAATTGGCTCAAGTTGGCAAGAAGTAGAAAGAAATTGATATCAAGCCAATTTCTTAGGAGAGCAACACATGGGTTAAATCTGGAGTGGCTGTTTTCAGGGGAGAATTGTAATGGCTGACTCAGGACTCTGTTGCAGCGTGAGAGAAGGCCCACCATGGCAGTGAAGCCGGGTCCCGGTGGACCAGCCCGGGCAACACAGAGGTGAACATGTGCACAGCCCACTCTTACCAATATCTGGGTAGGACAATAGAGTTAAAAAATAAACCCCAAAATGAAATACTTTTATTTATATATATGATGTGGCTTCAACCCAACCAATCAGTCACTCAAAGGCATAAGTTATAGACTTAACATATGCAAGCCTTTAAAGAAAGAACTGGGAAAGATTAAACAAAAAGGAAAGAAAGAAAGAAAGAAAGAAACATGCACGATCCTCACCCTAAAAGAATCTTCTGATACCTTGGTAGAGGAAAAAGTCACATGTAAAGGCACATGAGGCAAAAGGGCCTCTTGCAATTGTGTTTTATGTTCAGGAACAGTTTAGAGTTATAGGTGAATTCATTAACTGACTGCAAATCTTTGGAAGTCTGTGACCCTTTTCTGGTATTTCTCTGCCTTGGTGTCAACATTTCTACCTCTGGGTACCCAGAGTATTGCTGCAGTCCAGATCTTAGCAAAAGAAGAAAAGAGAGAGAGTAGTGTTTTAAAATCTCTATGATAGGTGTAATATCTACAATATTCAAAATCTTATATGTTAATAATATCTCACTTAGCCTTATCATTCATACCTGAGGTAGCGTTCATACTCCCCACTTTACAAGTAAAGACACTGAGGATTCAAAACACTAATTTACCCGACTTCCAGGGGGAGTCAGTGTGACGCTGACACTATGGTGTGCAGGCGCTGGCTCTCGCCTACTCTCCGGGGCAGATTAGTGCTCCTTTTCCCAAATCCCTGTTGAGTGGCCACATACTGGTAGCTCGAAATTGGCCTAGGTGGAAGTGTATATATCTTGGAAATCAGAAAATCCTGGAAATTAGTGGTTTCGCTTGATTATTTTTTCAGACAGCCTGTTGTTAAGCATTTACCAGGATTCCCTCATCCAGATTAAGGTAACACTGTGCTTTCTCCAGTCTATCAGTATTGGGAAGTATGAAAGCCAGGGGGTGGGCTTTGTCTACTGCTTCTTCTAGACTTGAAACCTGCTGTGATATCGCATAAACTATGGTATCCTCTTCATGTGTAAGAACTGAATTATCTCCTTTATGTCACAATCCCCACGTTTGAATTAACTGTAACCTCCTAGATGAACTTTTGCAAATCCATGCCATACCCCAAACCCACATGGAATCAACCACATGCACCACCCTCGATAAAGCATTTGTTAATGGAAACAGAGCGTTTACCTGACGCAGGACATGGGTTAGGCAGGTGAGCAAAGACTCATGAACATGGCCATTGGAATGGGACCCACTGGGACAGAGCCAGATGGTAAGAAGGTAGAAAAAAGGTTCTAAGAGAAAATACATCAGAATATGAATAGCTGACATTTCTTGAATAGAGATTATATGGCAGAAATTATTCCAAGGAATTTACACAAATTAGCACATTTAATCCTCACAATAATCCCATGAGAGAAATATTGTTAAACTCTATTCTACAGATCCAGTTTTTGAAGCCCCCAAAATTTAGACAGCTGGCAACGAGCAGAGCCATGATTTGTGCTCTCAGCTTCTAGCAGAGTTCCTGGCGCATGGAGGGCCCTCATTAATATTAATTGAAACACACACAAGGCCAGATGTGCATCCCAGGCTCCCTGGACTTTTCTTCCTTGTAGCAGTTTCTGGAGTATATTTTCCAAAGGATGATTTTCATAAATGAATTCCAAATCTCTGCTTGTCATTTTAATCTGACCTATTTTAAGATGGCATCAGGTGGAGTTAAGAAGGAAAAATGAGGATATAGTATATGATGTTGTTTGTAATAAAAGAGAAAATAAAGAACAATGTTTAAACAGGTACAGAGAGGGTGAGAGCTGCTTCTCAGGTATTTACGTATTTATCACCTGTTGCCTCCTACTGTCTGACATTTCTCTTCAAACCAGACCTCCACAAAGATCAAAATTAGTGCAGTGACCTTGCAAAATATTATGACATAAAGGCAGTTCTTAAGCAGTGGGGGGGGGGGGAGAAAAAAGAAAGAAATGGGGGATGACTGCCCGTGGAGGGACACCAAGGTGCACCGTGTAGTGCTCTACTGCTGATTTGCTGCAGCCTCCTGAAATATAAAAGGAAAACAGTCCTCTTCTAGATGCCCAGTTGTCTACCTCCAAGGAAGACAGCCTCAGTGCCAGAAAGTTTCTGTTGCTCTTGTTTTCAGTTTCCTTCTTCTCGTCAGTCTAGGGTCCTGGGAGTGCAGGTTGGGAGATTTGAGCAGTCTGAGTTCTGTCACTACCTTTCTGGGAGTTGAGGTAAGTCTCTCCCTGGGGTTCCATTTCCCCGTCATTAATGGATATAAGGAGTGGTAATGAGATAATCCTAAAATTCACTCCAAATCTAAGATTTTATCACTCAAAGAACCTACAATGCTGTCCATTCTGAAATGTTAGCTATTGCCCGTGAGCAACTGTGCTGCCTTGACCTATAAAGGTCCTTATATCCAGGATGTCCTCACCATGACAACCATTGATTTTAATGTGGTTGATGGGCTGATTTCATAAAGTCCAGTGATTTTAAGGCACTTCAGAAATTAGGTGATAAGCCACAGTAGACACAGACATCGAACACTTGCCCTTGTTCTCCAGGCACCCTGGTGTTGTAGTAGTTATTTTAAAAGTCTACTTGATGTTTTTAAGAAAAATATCAATCCTTTCTTTCTTCTAACACTACTGTTATTTTTCCCCAAGTAAGAAAAACAACTCTAGTATCCCAGGTTATCTCATGTCTAATGTCAACTTTGCTGATAACAAAACTTTTCTTGCTTAATTAGGACAGTCTGAAGTCTATGTTAATAAGAAAATATAAGATAATCAAGAGATGTTTCAAGCAATAGAGAGCCAACTAACTAGCTGAACACTGTTTCCTCTTGAATGTAAGCTGATTATATACACCACGATAAAATGCTCAGAGGGCCATGGAAATATATCTCCATTTTTTGCCTCCAAGCATTTTCTCTCATTTTAGTATGACTCTGTTATTTTGTTACATTAGCAAAAGATGATGGGCTTGCAATTCATCCAAATCCATTTCCCAGCCTTTCTTTTCTGAGTTGGGTTGGAAGATATCCAAATAGTTAGAAACAAACAAACAAAAACAACAAGCAAAAACACATAAAACGACAAGCAAACTACAACAACAGCAGCAAACCTTGTCTACTGGAAATCCTGGATGATTCCTCCGTGCCCACAGAATTATGTATGCCCCTGAGCTTTGTGTTAACTCTGGTTTAACACATCATTATATTTTTCAATTGTTTCTAGATTATTTTTGGATATTGGTGAGAAAAGCTGTTATCCATATGTTTGGTGGAATGCAGGGAAATATTTATTGATTTCTGAAATACCCTCTTCCTTTCTCCATTAAGTATCCTACTTCTGCCTTCTACCCCCTTTCTTTCTTTCTTCTTTTTCTACTCACTGCTCCCTTTTTCTGTCATCCTTCATCCCTTTTTTTCCCCTGCCAACTCACAGTTTACAAGAACAACCCCAAAGCATGACATTCCTTATAAATGAAGTCATTCGAAAAGGACTTTCTTGGATGTAGCTTGTGATTTTGAGAAGTAATGTCTATAAATTGCAATTCAACAAGCATTGAGTTTCCTCTGTGTGACAGATGCCCTGTTGGGTGCTGAGGTTATGAAGATAAATAACACACAGCCCCGCTTTTAAGAATGGAGTGGGGTGAGGGGGACATACAACTGTTTTGATTGAGGAGTCAAAGTATGTGATAGATAATTATGAAATTGCTTTATTTTTTCACAGTAGCATCCACAATTGTGCCCTGCCAATCTCCCTTTTCTGTTGAAGACTGGACTTACCTGGTGTCACATCTACCTATAGGATTTTAGTTGACATTTATTGCTTTCTATTTTCCAGGTACTAAATGTTTTTCCAGTAGTTGCAGATGCATTTGCCATAGCAATACCTGGTGTATCATGATGAAAGCATTTCTAGGTCAAACTTCTTTTGAACCAAGCATGAGAAATTTTATATGGGAAAGTCCAACACTGTCTGCCATTTAATTGCTCCCAGTCAAAAGAGAAGTATAGCTGAATATAATATGTCCATGCATAGAAAAATAAATTCACAGAATTTCAGGTAAAATAAACTAGAATTCTGATTTTCCTTCTCTGTCTTTAGATTGCTTTCTCTGTGTAGGCTATCCTCTCTTGTGGTTAATTCTACATATTAAATCACCAAGCAATAAACAGCAAGGTTGGTTAGATTTCAGCTTAGGTCAACTACATGTTTTACAAACACATACAGATTTTACCTCTAAACAACAATCTGGAAGATACATGCCTATATCCAACTCAGTATCCTAAAGGTTTATATGACAGACAGGCTTGAGCCAAGTTTGTACCTAACCCATTATCAGTGTAGTAGTTAACGTTCTCCAGAAAAACAGAACCAACAGAATAGATACAGATATAGACATAGATATACAGAAAAGGACATTTATTATGAGAAATAGGCTCACTCCTATGGAGGCTGAGAAGTCCCACAGTCTGTTGTCTGCAAGCTGGAGTCCTAGGAAAGCCAGTGGTGTAGTTCCAGTACAAACCCAAGGGCTTGAGAAACAGGGGAGCCTTTGGTATAAGTCCCTGTCTGAGCACAAAGGCCAGAGGATCAGGAGCACCTATGTCCAAGGACAGGAAAAGACAAATGTCTCAGCACAAGCAGAAAAAGCAAATTTGCTCTACCTCTACCTTTCTGTTCTATTCATGCTCTCAATGGATTGGATGATGTCCATCTGCATGAGCAAGGGTGACCTACTTTCCTCAGCCTGCTAACTCAAATGCTAATCTCTTCTGGAAACACCCTCACAGATACCTCTGGAAAGAATGTATTTCTAGCTACCTAGGCATTTAAGGAATAACACATAAAATTAACCACCATAATCAGTCGTTCAACATATACCTGATATGTGATATGTGCTTACTACAATGCTTTCAATCTGAACATACAGTATGCAACATATGTCATGTGATGCTTTATAAATTTCAGACTTTTCCATACTTGGGTCCCATTCAATATATAAAAACCCAACAGTCCAGAGGTAGGCTGGTGCCATCTGGCATCTTTTATTGTTGTTGTTTTCTTTAAAGAAGCAAACAAACAAACAAGTGATTAGATGCACATTGATTCTTACAACAGTGTCTCTGCTAGATTTCAGACCGATAGTTTAAGATGTGTAATGAATAGGACATGATCCCTGACAAAACAGGCTGAGAAATGTTTTCATAGAATTATGAACAGGCTCATGCAGGAGGCAGAAAATAACTTCTAAATGAACTAGGTAATCAGATGTGATGCTTAACCTGATTACAAAAGGGAAGGGGGATTATCCAAACCAAAATCCAGACTAATACCTTTCAGGGAACTGAAGCAAATGTGAGAAGAGAAGGAAGAGAGGGGCAGATAATAATGGCTGAGTTGGAATAAAATGGATCCAGATACAGAGACTCAGACTATTTTCCTCTGTGGTGACTATGGATAGATATAAGGACAACAATGTTTCCTTAATTGGACCATGGACTGGCAGTCAATAATGTGTCATTCTCCGCTCACTGACAAAGATCAGAGATAAACAAAAGCAGCTCTTCGGAAGGTTATTCCGTGAAAGCAACCACTCAGCTCACATCTTCCTGAACAGCAGTATTTCACTGAGTATCCCCAGCTCCCAAGGAGGGTTGTTACCAAGAGCATTGAAAAAGAAAAAAGAAAAACTGTACTTTTTGATAAGGTCCACTGGGCATACTAGCCTTATCAAATGTGAACTTTGTTGTGTTGTTTCTTTGGAGAATGGGGCTTCTGAGAAAGGTCATATACAAATAATTTCATCAATGAAATATATGTTCTTCAACTATCTCATTTGAAATCTAGTGCTTGCCCCTTGCATATAAGAACCCCTTCCTCCTGTGACAACCAATTAATTTTGGGAAAGAAATCCTTCCTTGCACTGGATGGCAGCATGCAATGCCTCCTCTTGCTCAAACGCTATTTTTTCTGAATGAGATCAATAGTCACAGCAGGAAGGGGAGTGCTAGGGCAGCTGGTTTGAGTCAGGAAAGTAAAGGAAGTGCTAGGAGCAGGAGATCATAAACTCTTGTTTTCTTTTGTCCTGCTCTGCTGCAGACTTGACAGGTGGTTGCAGGGGAAGATGCTGAGTCTGGATTGCCTCTGGGTCTCTGCTGGACTGTCAGCGATAATGAAGCAGCCCTTTACCATTGTTCTACCACTAGATTTATTAAACATGCTAATGGCTCTTGGATTCACAGAATATCGTACATGTATCTATTGTCATCAGAGGATGAGAGGCAGAGAGTATTCCAATATACCAAACCCTGAACTGATATTTTAAGGCAAGTAGAAGCAAAATTTTCTAAGAATGAGGTACTTCTTATTTCCTGGAAAATCTGAAATAAAGACTGAAGTCAATTTAAAAGAAGTGTTAGTGTTTGAGTGCATGGATGTTCTCATTAGGGGAAGTTGGGTATCTCTCCTCTGGTTTCCTTTCACAAATCACAGGCATTTCAACAAAGGAGTGCTATAGAATGGCGGTTATTTTGCCTCAGGACAGTGGATACAATAGTACTTCTGGGAAACAAAGGCATAATAAATTGTACAAATATTTTTGTAGAAAGCAATTTGATAATGTGCATCAAAAAACCGTCAAATGGTTAAGAGGATTTCATTCAATAATTTTCCTTTTAGAAATTCATCCTAAAGAAATAATTGTATACTAAAATAAAAATACAGAATTTGTTCATTGTGGCATTATTTTAACAGGAAAAATTGGAAATAGCCTAGCTACTTTAAGAAGTTTTAATTTTAAAAGGAATTTTAAAAGTTCAAATTTAAAATGTCATATCAATTTTGTAGACTATTGTGCATCCATTTAAAATAATATTTATAAACTTTTTGATGACCTGGAGAAATCTTACAAATACAATTTTGATTACACAGAGCTAGCTGTAAATTCTTGTTCACAGTGTGTGTGTGAGTGAATATGTATATGTGGAGACAGGGGATAAAAGGAAATGTACCAGCATAATGTTCCCAACTGTGAACTAAAGTATAACTTTAAGGCTCAGCCCCCACTGGCTGACTGAATGGAACCCTCGTGGCCAAAGGAATATCTTAAAATTAAATTGTCTGCCAGGAGGAAGGAAGTCAGACAGGACTCATCATGCCCCCTCCCTTCTTGGGGCTTCCTTTGTAACCCATTAACAGGCCTAAGGTTATGCAAGACACACCTGCAGGTCCTCAATTTACACAACAAATCTATGCCTGGTCTGGTGGATTATCTCTGAGAAGAGCTCCTTATGTTAAAACATTCCAAGCCTTTCCAGGGGTCCTCAAACTATGGCCCAGGACCACATGCGGCCCTTTATCCTGCCTGCCGGGCGTTTTTGCCCATTTTGTTTTTTTATTTCAAAATAAGATATGTGCAGTGTGCATAGGAATTTGTTCATAGTTTTTTTTTTAACTATAGTCCGGCCCTCCAACGGTTGAGAGACAGTGAACTGGCCCCCTGTTTGAGGACCCCTGCTTTAGACAAAGCTTCATGTCTTTAACCAATTACAAGCCAAAGAATCTTTAAACCCACCTATAACCTGTAAGCCCCCGCTTTGAGATGTCCCACCTTTTTGGGTCAAACTAATGTATGCCTCCCACGTATTGATTTATGACTTTACCTGTAACCCCTGTCTCCCTGAAATGTATAAAACCAAACTGTGACCCAGCCGCAGCGAGTCTACTGCTCAAGGCAACTTGGGTGTGGCTCCGGGTCATGGTCCTCAAACTTGGCTCAGAATAAATCTCTTTAAAATTATTTTACAGAGTTTGGCTTTTTTTCCATTGACACAGCAATATTCTATGAGCGTGCGTCCAATTTTTGTGTTTTTTTGTTTTCCTCTGTAACCCTTTTTCCCCCTTATTTACAAATCATTCAGCTTAAGTATGTTATAATTTAACACTAAAAGTCAACAGTTTGACACTATGTGTTCTCAGTTATTTGCTGCTCTCCCATAAAAGGGCATTTTACTTCCTTGTCTCGTGAATGCCATGCTTGGATTCTTGGCATGTGACATGTTTTGGTTATGGAATGAGAAGAGAAGTGGCCCGTGCCACTGCTAAGAAGCTCCGATAGCCTCTATGGGTTCTGCTGTGTCTCAGTTCTCTCAGGCCCGAGGACAGCAGTGTCTGACAGAGGTGCTTCTCCTTTAACCTGTATCTCAGAATGAAGAAGATAAACAGGTGACCCACAATGGCAGACATGTGGCATGAATGGGAATCCAGCCTGTTTTTGTAGTACACCACTGAGAATTGGGAATCATGTGTTACCTAGCACAACAAAGAAATAACTGACCAATGTCAAGCAACTGATTTATTATATATGTCATAGACTCAAATAGAAACAGGTTCAAATGTCCCTAAAGTAACAAAATAAAGACAAACTCCACAAAATTTTTCATTCCTTATTGTTTGGGTCTAGTTTTTCTTTCTTTCTTTTTTTTTTTTTTCCCAATTTTGCTGAATCAGATACATGAATGAATACAGTTTATGCTCTAATTTCACTTTTTCAACTTTATTTCTCAATCCTTTGAAAACCGATTTCTATTCATGCCAATATAAATAAGTATATTTTTAATATAACTTTGATATTTTAAACAGTGCATGCCAGGTATTTTGTAGAATATTCTTGGATTTTTTTTTAATGTCTGATGCTTCCTCATAATTGTATTTGTTTATGCATTTTTGGTAGGCATTCCAGAGAAATGATGATGTTTTCTTCTCAGTGAAGTTAATCAAGAGTCTTCAATGCCGGTTTGTCTCATCTCTGTTGATGTTGGCTTTGATCCTTAGTTAAGATGTTTATCAGGATTCTCCACTGTGTGGTTACCTGTGTTCTCTTTGTAGTTAATGGATTCTCTTAGGATACTTTGAGAGCATGTTGCATGTACATATCATGTTGCTCATCAGACACCCGTTAGTTCTAGTATGTATTGATGGCTTTGTCTACAAGTATTATTAATAAGATGGTTGCCAAAGATAATGTTGCAGCTCCATCATTTATTTTGCATGCTTAGTTTCCATTCCCTGTAAGGAAAAGCTTTGCCTTCTGCCCCATTTGTTTATGTATTCCTTATTTCTATCAAAATGCACACATGCATTTTCATTTTATTAATGGTTATATTCTGTTACAGTCATTATCTGCTGTCATGATCAAATTGTTCAGGCTTGGCCACTGAGAGGGCTCTTTCAATCTGGCTCTTAACCTTCTGACCACCACTCTTGTGATCTTCCTTACTTCTGACGCCACAAGTTGTTCAAAGTGCCTTGGACTTTCCTTGTCCCGTATCTGAAGTCAGCCATTTTCCCAAGGAGCCCTTTTTATGAAGAAGAGAATTTATAAACCAAGATGTGGACTTTTGGTATGCTCATTGCTAATGGTGAACTGCTGATTATAGGATCAATCAAGCTAGGAGTATGAATAGATGGGAAGACATAAATATTTTGACATCTCCATATCCTTGTCTCTAACTGTCGTAAACCTTGCCCTCATGTCAATACCTCCAATTCCAATACAACTTCCAAGGATTCAATTTATTCTTGCCCTTTTTCCATGTGTGTAAGTTCCTTTAATAGTGGAAGATCTAATCAATCCCTTTTATAGTCATTATATTTAACATTTTTCTCAAACCTATCAGACACAGAAGTTTTCAGAGTAGCTATAATATTGTCTGTTTAGAATGCAGTTTTATCATTTTATTTTGTTTGAATTCTATTTTAGGATTTTTTTCTTTCAAATCCTTAATTATTTTATTTTAGATTTTAGGATATGTAAACATTAGCTTGTCATCTGTAGAATACTGGGCTATTAGGCTTACGGCTGTCTTCTAGCTTCTGTTTACTGCTTGCTTGCTGACCGCAGCTTACCGCAGGGCATTATGGGCTGAAACAAAATGCAGGAGAAAGTGCTCATTGCAGAGCCCACCCCGAACAGATTAGGACCAGTCAAGGACAGGGTGAAGTAAAAGGCTGAAAAAATGGCAGATAAGGAGCTTACCAATCACTGTAATGGGCAGCTGCGTGATCAGAATATAGAACAAATCACTGTAAAGGGCAGATGCATGATCAGCGCGTGAACAGCTTATGTGCACCGAGTACAAAAAGCTCACACCCACCCCATTCGGGGTCCCTGCCCGAATAGAGGCCACTGCGCTGGTGCTCTGAGGCTTGGACCCTAGCTAGCTAGATAATAAAACTCCTTTTGGTGATTACAGCCTCGGTGACTCTGTCTCTCTGTCCCGTGGTCCTGCGGATTTTGGCTCTAACACATCGTAAGTCAAAACTATAAAAAATATGTAACCAAACAAGGGCCTTTCCTCCACTCTCAACATTTCTACTCCATTCATGCCCATCCTTGAATGATGCACGTGGCTTATTTCTACAGTGTTACTTTTAGTGATAATATGTTCAAAACATATGTCTTTTTACTTCTTATGTTTTCTTATACAAAATACTATACTTTAAATAACTTTTCAATTTGCCTTTTTAAAATTTAGAATTTAAATTTAAATAAAATTTAAAATTTAAAAATGTATTCTGGAAATCATTCCGTAACAGAGGGATGTACCAGAACTTTTCATCCAATTTCTTACATATGACTGATTGTTTCCAATATTTTGCAACGACAGACATTGCTGCAATGAATAATCTTGTACATATGTATTTTTATATTTTTGGTGATATATCTTAAGAATAAATTTCTAAATGTGACACACTACTGGGACAAGACTTAAATTGCTTTTTAGCTTTGTTAGGTCTTTCCAAATTCTCCTTCATGATCATTATGCCACTTTGTAAACCTGCCGTAAGACTTGTAAGAGTATCCCTTTCCCCAAAGCCTCCCTGGTGAATGCACCCAGAGGTTAAGCTTGACTCTCTATACAAAATATTTCCTAGAATTTCTATTATTTGAAGCAAAAGAGGGAATATTCTGCATGAGCTCAGTCCACTGAATTAATCAGAAATATTCATAGTAAATATCTTGCCTGGCACATGTCACAACTTGGACATCATTAGAGTCACTTCTGCATCTCCCTCTCAGTAGATCTTAAGCTCATTAAGAGAAGGAAATCAGGGACCATTTGAATTTCACCCAGTGTCTAACCTAGAGTTCTATACTGGATTTGCAAAAAGTGTTTATTTAAGTAGCTTATTTGTTTTAAAGAGACTGGTAATAAACAATTGGGTGATAGCAGCATAATGGAAAGACAATAGACATAAAGCCATGTTTTAACTTTTTTGTTTTTATTTGGTTTTTCTCCCTTCAGTACTATAGTTACATTCTTTCTGCATTGTAGCATGACTTTCTTTGTCTTTTTGTTTTTAAATCTGGAAAAGCAAATAGAAACCGAAACCTAAATAAAGGGTCACTTACTGAAGGTCACTGCAAGACTCCATGAGAAATTACCAGGTTGCCTGATGAGAGATTTGGATGCGATTGCCTTGACCCATTTGCATTGGCTTGCCTTGATGAGTCTGAAATACAGTATGTCTCTTTTTCTGACCTCTCCATTTCCTGCTGCCATTTCTTGAATCAAGCCCCTAAGACAGGAGAGTTTCTCAGGGAATTGAAACTGACAGCTCCGTGCTGATTAGAAGCCTTAGGACAGGGCATCTCCAGAATGAGATCAATGTCAGAGTGCTTTTGCCCACAGCGGCCACAGGAGGAGGAAAAAATGAAATCTACAAATACTTGGCAACATTGTTTATTAGAAGAAAATGTAAGAGTCAGAAGTATAGGGGAGGAAAAGGAAAGAGTTTCACACTATGCCCTTAGAAAAACTTTCTGCAATGACAATAGAAGACAAACTTTTCTTCACTCTAAATAGCATGAATAAATGCCTACAGATCCACATCAAAATGCACCACAACTTGAAGCTTCAGATATTCTGAAGCACACAGCATATAGTTAGATTTTGGGGATTGTTTTCAATTTCTTTTGCGCACAGTAGATTCTTCCTAATTTGAGTCTTGAGGACGTAGTTTGGAGTATCTGTATTTCTGCAGGTGTGCCCAAATAATAGGCTTTTACACTTGGTTACCCAAGTCACAGGAAGTTGCCTTAATATTTTCTAGCTATATGAGAAAAAAGGTGGGCAGAACAAAACATACCTAAGTTTAAAAAGGTGTGTATTTATTTATGATTCTTATTTCTTATTATTGTCAGCCCTGCTCTGCCCAAAATAAAAGCCCTCGCTCGGGGTGGAAAGTGATATGTTGTTTGAGAAAGAGATTTTTATCTCGTTTCTTGTTCCTATTTCTCTACGTTCAGCAAAGTTCTCTGATATACTTGAGGTTCTCAGAAATTTGTGACTAAAAAAAATATAAATGAGGCTGGACGCGGTGGCTCACGCCTGTAATCCTAGCACTCTGGGAGGCCGAGGCTGGGGGATCGCTCAAGGTCAGGAGTTTGAAACCACCCTGAGCAAGAGCGAGACCCCATCTCTACTAAAAATAGAAAGAAATTAATTGGGCAACTAAAAATATATAGAAAATATTAGACAGGCATGGTGGCACATGCCTGTAGTCCCAGCTACTCGGGAGGCTGAGGCAGGAGGATTGCTTGAGCCCAGGAATTTGAGATTGCTGTGAGCTAGGCTGATGCCATGGCACTCTAGCCAGGGCAACAGAGTGAGACTCTGTCTAAAAAAAATAATTATATATATATATATATATGAATGCAAAATAATTCAGTGATATGGTCACCTTTAGGTGTGATCTGGATAGTGATATGGAGATCTTTATTTAGAAGCTTTACTCTTGTGAGAAAGAAAATAAATGTTACTACACAAATACAACTTAATGATAGCAACATTGGAACATTCAAGATTCCAGACCAGAGTCAATGACACCTCCTCCAGAAAGACTTCCATGACTTCTCTTAAAGAATTGAGTAATTGATCCTCTTATTTCAGAAATCTTTTTGATAATATGATCATTTCATATGTCTTAAAATGTAAGACATCCTTTTTAGATCCATAAACATGTGCATATGCAGAGGGAAGTAAAACTCAGTGGAAATCAAGCAGGGGCTCGGGTGGTTGGAGGGGACAGGCAAAAACCTACCTAACGGATACAATGAACACTGTCTGGGTAATGGGCACAGTTATAGCCCTGACTCAAGCATAACAAAAGCAATTCATGTAACCAAAAGCCTTTGTATCCTCCTAATATTTTGAAATAATAATAACAAAATTTAAAAATTAAAAACTGTGCATCTGAATGAAAAATGGCAAGAAGCACATTGGATGAGGATAAGAGTTTTGCCAGAAATGTTTTCTAATAACTCACACTACACTGTGAATATGTATCTATTTGTTATCTCCCTATTCTGTGAGAGCAGAAGGGCAGGCACATTCTTTTCTTCCTTTCTGGATCCTCAGAACTGAGCTACAGGCTTCACCCATAGTAGATGTTCGAAACTTTATATTGCATGAATGAATTAATGAATGAGTGGATAGTGAATAAATGCATGACAAAGGTCCCAGCAGGGCTGGTCTTGAGCATAGCCCATCACCCTCACGTGTGGTCCTACATTTCAACCTGGTTTCCATGGTCCTGATGCCGGCCTGTCCACTGGGGTGATGTTGTTCCTCTGGTTGAGTGTGCCGATGTCTGTTGAAGCAAAGTAACGAGTGTGCGCGTACGTGAGAGAGAATGTATTTTGAGTTCTGGATATTTTTTGGGTTGGGTGTAATGTCGGTGCTCTCTTTTGGACAAGCTTGAGCAGGGACCGAGTCTGAGGGCACTCGCGTTTATAAGGGGAGGGAGACACTGCCGCGAGACGCTGCAGCTTTCCCTGGCAGAGCGTCAGCTGGAGGTCGAAGCGGGTGGGCCAGGGAGCCCTGCAAGGGCCCGGAGAGGCCTCTGCAGGAGGCGCCCGTGACTATATCTGCGCACCTACTTAAAGTTTACAATTGTGTAAGTTTTTGACTTATGTATACACCTGTGAAACCGTCACCCAATCAAGGTTGGGAACGTAACCATCATCTCAAGAGTGCTCTTGTGTCTCTGCAGTTTCTCTCCAGGCCTCCCCCTTTCCCAGGTCACTGCTCTGCTCTCTCAGTGGAGATGGTTTTGCATTTTCCAGAGTTTTACATAGATGATCGATGCAGAATATGCTATTTTTTCTTCTTTTTTTGGGGGGGGGTGTCTGGTTTCTTTCATTTTGCATATTTTTAAAAAAATGCTAATTGTATTATTGGTAATAGTAATGACCAGTCTCTGATAATGATCAGGTACTTTATATACACTCTCATTGATTAATAGTTAATTTCTTTTACAATGCTCAGCCCAGGTGAATCATTACAAGGGTCTTTTAAAAAGATCTTTCTAGAAATTGATTTGATTATGACAAGGACAATCACTCCATTTACAGAGGCTAATTCTTTAACATAAGAGAAACAATGAATTGTTCTCAGACAACTAACAAAACCATGATGGTGCAAAAATGACAATCAGTAACTCATTCAAGTGTTTGAAAGTAAAACATAGTTTCCCTTAATTTTAAGACATTCTCATTATTATAAATGAAAAATGTTTACCCAGCCTTAAAGTTCTGTATGAAGCAGAACTCTAAAACTCTAAAAGTTTTCCTTTGGTGAAGCTGTTTCTTAACTCGCTTTATACATTGAAAACTCTCGCTACCCTAAGTCACGCTTAAGTCTAACGCTTCATGTCCAACAAAAGCAATAATATTAAGGGAAACACAGTTTCTTAATTGAAAGGAAGGTAAAATGATTGTTTTGGGAACCCACAGAGTTTTAAGAAAGAGATATTTTTAAGAAAAGGAAGAAATATCTATTTCACAGACTCTTAGGAGGAGGAGCCAGGGCTGCATTAAAATAATCTTTATTTCAATGAAAGAAGAGTTAGTTTGGCAAATTGTATTCTGAAGTTATTTTACTTTCTTTACTGTGGTAAAAAAAAGAAATAGTATCATGTGTAAATGAAAGTTATTGAAATAATAAAATCCCCCCTCCCTCAAAGGTCTCTGACGCTCCAACCAGTGCTCCATCAGCCAAAAATATCTGTTTCCTGTGTGTTTCATCAGCAAGACATTGCGCCAGATGCTGTGGGAGATAAGACTCCTTCTTCAAGGAGATAAATACCGACTGGGGACTACAGCACTCGCAGGGTAGGTGGCTAAGAATACTCAGTGGTGTGCAATGAGTTTGCCAAAGCAGAGGAGTAAAATTCCCCGAGTGATCAGAGGAGAGAGTCATGGTGGCCTGGTGGCCCGGAGACTCAGTCAGAATGAAGACTGACTGGAGGACCAAGCTTGCGGTGATCAGGAATAGATAGGCTGGAGGGGTGACAGGAGACGTTTCTGGCTAGAGAACAGGGTCAGCAAGGTGCACAGCCAAAGACAGCCTCAGGGAACAATAGTGTCATGTGGGACTGAGGGAGGCGAGCGCAGTAGCAGAAGCGCAGCGTGTCAGGGAGGGTGAGGTCTGGAGAACCGGGAAGAGGGTCTGAGGAGCCTGTGGCTCCAGGCAGCTGTGCCCACTGTGTGCTTAGATGATGCCGTGATGTATTTACATTCTCATGCTCTCCAGAGCCTTGTAAGAGTCCCATGCTACCATGCACGACTAACGAGGAAACCTTGATAGGCAGTGCAGAGACAATTGCTCTTAAACTGAACCCAGACCATCGTCGGGGACGGGTAAATCACTAACCTCTGGCAGTCACCTAGAACGCCCAGAAATGCTGATTCTTGTGTTCTTGATGCCGGCGTTCTGGGGGCAGGTGGAGCAGCTATTGCTGTTCACATAACAGAGCCCACACCACGGGACTAATAAACCCAGCAGCAGGAAGGGCTTTTCTTGGCCTCTGTTTGAGGGTTCTTTTCAGTAAACCGAGCAGCTACTGGCTGCTGACCTTCTTCTAAAGGTCAACAGAAGCTGAGTAAGGTGCAATTGGAATTCAGTCGATATTAAAGGATGATGGTGACCTTTGGGCAATAGTATTCTACAATGTCTTTTTAAGTTGTTATTTACATAATGCATACTCACATTCTTTTTCTCACCAATTCCAGACTAAAAACTTTAACATTGGATGTGTTACATTTAAATGTGTTACATTTAAATAAACTTAGATTTTAATATTTCCCTTTTCTTGTTTCATTTGCCACTGCCTACACAATCCTTTACCCATTAGGTCAGTTTTTCTAAAAGTACTGAGCATGTTTAATGGGACTGCTAGATGTGAGAAGCATGTGCTCGCGTTGCTATGTTTCCAGGATGCAGGACAGTGCTATGCTCTGGGGGACGTGCTAAAGGATGTTTGAGGTGACTTAGAATAAGCAAATGAGCATCTGAACTCTGTGACAGTAAGCTCCCCTCCCAACTCTACAGTCTAAGAATCTCTGAAAGTTGTAATTATCCGTGGTAGCATTCTAACCCCGTCCTCCTTCGGCCGCAATCAAAAACTCAGCCAACAGCAGGGGACAGCAGACCTGAAACATGCTATTTTATGCTGGTTATTTCTCGGCAAATGGTGTTTTAGAAACTCATTAGCAGCATGTTTTCTCAAAAATACAAAAGAGTTTCACACTTCCTTTCCTCTCAATTATCCTGTGATCTTTCTATTTCCTTTTGCTGATATCTCAGTGAATAAATTTACTCCTGGACATTATTTTATCTCACTTTTATGCAAACCAACCGAGGGATAAGTAATGATGAATAACTGAGGTCAAACAGCAGGTTACCCATATCAGTTGCATCTGTCACTGACACGTATGCCCTTTTCTTATAAGCGGCTTATTTTGGGGCCATTTTTCTAATGTTTTAAATTAATTTATCTATTTAATGTAAAAGTTGTAAGGAACAAATACTAAATATCCTTCTTAAGGAGTAAAATTTTGATTCCTTTTCTATAAAGTTCTCAGAAAATGTTGCTTCTAATCAAGGAAGGACAGAAGTTATATATTAGTTCTTGAATTTAAACATTGAGAAAATACCGTAGTTTGATTTTAGGGAGGAATCTGCCAGGTAAGATATGCATTAATGTAGAAATCTGTGTACAGTGGTCAGTTTGTCATAAATCTGAGCATGATCAGAAATGAGAGAGAATTTGGAGGGTTTTGTTTTATTTTGTTTTTTGTTTTGTTATGTTTTGTTTTAACTCCACCCAGAGTCTTGGATTATATCTAGAAACTAAGAAGCCCAGTGTCACTTGTTACACTCTCAAATTTGCTGTTTTCCTTAGACCCCATAACTATTGGCTTCTTGTGTCTTTACTTCACTGAGCCCATTACTCCCTGTGTGAATACTCTTCCCCGAGTTAATGCAATGACTCATTCCAGCACATACATGTGCTGGCAGTCAACAGATCGTCTTCCTCTGCTCTCATGTGCTAGTTGCCAGACTGGGCCATGCAGAGCTGGAAGCGTGGATCCTGCCTGGGCAGGAGGTGCACAGGCCAGCAGTCACTGACGGAGCAGTGGGACTCTCCCGGATATCTGGGCAGAGAAGCGTGGCTACAGACAGGTGCAGAGCGGAGGCTTTCCTGATGGAGAGGGGTGGCGGCTGCTGTGTTGGGGCAAAGAGGGGTCGTAATCAAAGCTTCTTAGAAATGGATATAATGCCTGCTCAGTCTCAAATTAGAGAAACTTAGCTCAGTAGTAGACAAGAATAATAATAATAATAAAAGACATCCCAAGGAGAGATTGTAGAATATTCAAAGGCTCCAAAAGGAACTTTGCTTGTTCAGGAAACCTGTTAACTGGAAGTGGCTGGAGCACCACGTGTACACAAGTAGGAAGCAGGACAAAGTCCCGGGAGTTCAGGGGTGACTGGAAGTCAAAGCAGACAACTTCTGCATTTTCTGTTTTCAGGACAAGTGGCTACCCCTCTTAGGCAAATGCATGACATCTCCCTTCTGGGCAGCCTGAGACTGATGAATGTTCCCGGGAGAAAGAGATAGGGAGGAGGGAGAAGGGGAGGAAGGCAGTGGAAGCCAAGGGGGGAAGTCGGACTCGGGGGAGCAGAGACGACAGAAGCCGACTGGAGGCAGGAGGGAGCACTCTTCCATACGAACACAGAGGCTTGTGTGAGGTCTGTATCGAACACATTTTCTCTTCTAATGTCACGTTGGAAGAGAGACCTGACAGGGCAGGACCTGGCAGCCACAGGGCGGTATGACCGAGTGCAGCAGAGTGAATTTCTCCAGGGCCCTTGTCTTCCTCAGGCTCCCAAGGAGCCCACCATGGTGGCCCCGCGCCTAGACACCCCTCTCTCCCGCTCTGTTCTGAGCTCTTTGAAGTCAGGCTTCTCTGTTTATCTTAGTATTACCATCATGGTCCTGACACACAGAAGCCATTTAGAAAGTTCTCCAAGGAATTGAAAGGACATCAGGGATCCGGAAACTAATTGAAAAGCAATCTTGCCTATCGGGGGTTTTGCTCACAATGTAATGGACCCAAGGGGAATGGGCCAGAAGGCAGCATGAGGAATCAGACATGGATGAGGTACAACAAGCAAAGGGAGCAAACTGTCAGAAATCAGAGAGAGGCAGATTGGATGATAATCTGGCACCTGGAATAATATATGTGAAAAACAGGGATAAAGGAGGTACCTCTGTGGGGGATAGAATGAGAGGGGTATACAGAGGACCCAAGCGAGACAAAGGGAGGCAGGCAGGGTTCTGTGGGGATGGAGGGAAAGAGTTTCCAGACCCCCCTGTGCAGACCAGCCCAGACGCTCCTCCCCGCCCAAGGCTGCAACAGCAGGTCCCGTGTCACCTTCTACACTCCCACGTTTCCCTGGGGTTTGAATATCTGGGGCCTGTGCCAACTCTAGTAGGCGATGAGAAAGCCCCTGTGAATGACCCTTCACAAATTTCACTACCTGCCCCCAACTGCTTCACCCACCTAGAGACTCCCGAGGGGTCCGGTGGCCTAGGCTTTCCTGGGCGCTTATAGTTGCACAGAGACAGAGTATCTGAGTCTTTGCTCTGGTTTCTCTATCCATTGTAGGTATGAATAGGGCTTTATAATATGAATTTATAAATGCTGTGATCAAATTTAAAAAAGATTTGTCCTTCACAGGCATTAAATATACTGACAAAAAATGAGCATAAGCTTTAAAAAAATCAGATCATAAACTCTGTGCTTTCTAAAGTGGTTAAATTTCAACAAGACTTATATATCAAGCTGTTTTAAGCATTTGTTTTATGTCCATATCTTTTTTTCCTTTTATGTTGCCCTGATTTTTGTGTGAAATATGACAGAATGGATCATCAAACTCTCAAAAGCATCATTAAGTAAAATGTAAAAGACAAAGTTTATCAGATTTAGTACTGAACGATATATATTGATATAAATATATATTCACTGTTCCAAAATGATCTATCTTGAGTATATCAGGATTACCATTCTGCATTCTGTGATGGGCCTTTCATCCCACTGGGTAAACCATTTATTTACTTTGATATCACTAATAGGACTATCGAGAACTATTACATTTGATGGAAGCAGAACCTACCACTTTTTTTTTCTGATGAGCCACCAAAGAAGGAAAAGTAAAAGGTGTAGACTTTTTATACCTTTAACAATTCTGTTTGGCTCCCAGTTGAAGGGTAGGGAGTGGCTAATTCTTTGCCCAAATGCCACTGCAAAGACACAACAAGACCCCTGCACGGTCACCAACCCGAAAAAGCGATGGAACTAACAATGATTGCAGAAGTGTTAGCCATCCTGCAGGTACTGGTTTGCTTGTGTTTGGCTCCTGCAAGTTTCTACTTCAAACTGGAAAAGATACAGGAAATAGGGCATAGTGTGGAAATTGAAAATAAAGTCTAACCCATACAAATTCTACATTTCACTGTACCCAATAGTCCTGACTTAAGCGTTATACAGTGTATCCATGCAACAAAAACATTTATTTGTACCCCCTTAGTATTTTGAAATAAAAAAATAAAAATAAATCGCAGTGACCAAAAAAAAATTCTACATCTCAGATTTGTTACAACTCGATGACTATTAGATGGGTGTGTGTCTCAGGGGAGGGCAGAGCTTCAGCACTTATTAGACACTGAGTGCGGGAAGTGTTTGCTGGGTACCCTCCTTGTCTTCACCTCCATGAAGGAAGAAAAGGCAAAATAAAGAATCTTCCACCAAAATTAACGGTACATATGCTGCTTTCAGATGAAAGATCATGTGTTTCACTAAATTTTAAATAGCATTAAATACATTTTAAGATAATTGAGCAATCTAAAGTACTTGATGGCCCTATGTGTCAGGCACTCTGAAAAAAGCTTTTGATCATCCAAGATTGGGTAAGAAAGAAACCCTTCCCTGGAGGTAAGATGAGAAGGTGAGATGAGGCACTACTTAAATGCAGCCCAGACCTCAGAGGCAGTGGTCTGTGCTCCAGTGTGCCTGGGAATCAAACTAGGGTGCGTGGACACATGGGAACCATACACCACCACTGCCCCCAGGGAATCGGGTCAGTGCATCTGGGACTAGGCCCAGGAATCTGCATTTTAAGAGAAACTGTAGGTGTAGGTGAAACCAAAGTTTTGTAAGCTGGCCAGCAGTTCTCAAACCTATCTACATATTAAAATTCCCTGGGGAACTTTATTAAAATTCCAATGCTTGAGCCCCACACCTAAGGATTCTAATTTAATTGCTTCTGATGTAGCATTTTTGAAAGATCCCCAGGTTGTTCCAAGGTGCAGTCAGGGCCCAGCACTGGCGTGGAGAACCAGACACTGAGGCTAAGAAACCGTCAAAGCAAAACCACAGTGAGAAATCACCTTACTCCAGTTAGCACAGCTGTGATCAAAAGGACAAAAGTAAGTGTTGGTGAGGATGTGGAGAAAAGGGAGCCCTTGCACACTGTTGGTGAGAATGTAAATTAGTACAGTCACTATGGAAAGAAGTTTGACTTTCCTCTAAAAATTAGAATAGTACCACCATGTGATCCATAAATCCCACTACTGGGTATACACCCAAAGGAATCGAAATCAGTATGCTGAATAGATATCTGCACTCCCACGTTTATTGTAGCACTATTCACAATAGCCAGGTTATGAAATGAACCCAAGTGTTTTTTAGCAGATGAATGAATAAAGAAATTGTGGTATATATACACAGTGGAATAATATCCAGCAGGAAAAAGAAGGAAATCCTGTCATTTGCAACAAAGAGATGAACTAGTAGAACATCATGTTGAGTGAAATGAGCTAGACACAGGACAAACACTGCATGATCTCACTCATATTTGACATCTAAAAAGTTGATCTCATAGAAGCAGAGAAGAGAATGGTGGTTACCAGCTACTGAGGAGGGGAAGGGCAGGAGAATGGGGGAGATTGCTCAATGGGTACAAAGTTACAACCAGATAGGAGGAACAAGCTCTGGTGTCCTGCTGCACAGTAGGGTGACTATAGCTTAAAAGAGCATATTGAATATTTCAAAATACCTAGAAGAGAGGATTTTTAATGTTCTCACTACAAAGAAATGATAAATGTTTGCGGTGGTAGGTATGTTCACTGATCTATCATTACACAATGCATAAATGTATTTAAACATCACATTGTACCCCATAAATATGTACAATTATTATGTGTCAAAACAAGAAAAAAGAGGATGAAATAAAAAGTGAGGATGGATAAAAAATAAATAACAAGGGATATCTCTTATTTAACACAGATTATCATAGCAGTGTGGATACCTGCTGAAAATGTAAGCAAAAACTATTAACTAGAGTATGGCAAAGTGGACAATTTTAAGCCAAATTGTATTAATATTACAAGTATTGCTAATTTTTCTCATCTTTTTATATTGTTCATGAACACCTTTTTCATTCAGTCAATTCTTCTAAGTCATCCACTTGACATAACATATTTGTGAATGACGAATATAAAATTAAAAATAAGAGACCCTCTGGCAGATGACCTACATGAAATGGGATTCACCTTTCCAGATGGGATTCTCCTTCCTAGAACCTAAGCAGCTAACCGTCATCCTTATCACCATCACCATGGAATCACCGTCAGCAGCAGAACAGCTACTCTTTACTCCACTTCGCCTGTTATATCCCAGGCACTCTCCTGCTTTACGTAGAGGTAATTTTGTTTAAGCTTCCCAGCCACAGTCTCTGGAGAAAGACAGAGAAATCTGCATTTTAGATATGCCTTCTCGGTGATCATGTATTGACTTTGAGAGTGCTGCCCTCCTAGCCCTTTTAACACTGCCAGTGTAATTTTTACCCAGTGTGATCTGTTTAGAACTTGCGTCTGAGGATCAGTGGCCCGCTCAGAAGTCTCAGTGGCTCCCCATTGTTCGGATGCAGGTAGATTGCTCCACCCTGTCCTCAGATACTACGGGCATGAGGGTTGAGAGAAAGCATCTGTGAGTTTCTAGAACCTGAGACCCAGAGGCCAACTGCTCTAGCTTCGCCCAGCAGCATCCTCCCCCATTGCATGCACATGCGTGCACGCACACACACACGCACACACGCACCCCATTCTACACTGTTTGCAGAACCATGTAGACGTTCTGAGGCCTTAGATCATACCACCTGCTCTCCCTCTGCTTTAAGTTCTTTCTCACACTATCCTCTGCCTGCCCTCTAGCCTCAGTTTTGTTGGCAATGTTCAAACTTCTCTGGTAGCCTTGCCTTTTCTCAAACGCACTGAGTACTCTGGCAAGTCTCTGGACCCCAGGAAAAGGTGGTCTTCAAGATTTAAGCAGAGAGCAGGTCCCAAACAGGAACGCAGGGGGACAGCTTCATGTGTGTGCCCATGTGTGCATGTGTGCCCGCGTGTGTGTGCGTGAAATGCCCGCGAGAGGCACTGATTGATGAAAGTGGAAAGCCTGCTTGGAAGAAGATTGATCCCTATCAATCCACACAACAGAAATCACAGATTCCACCGGATAGACAAACACTGCACTCACATAATTGCTCTCTTCAGTGTCTAATGCTGTTTGAGAGCCCAGGTCATATTGTCTCTCACTGCCTGAGTGTCCTCTCTGTTTTCCAAGGAATAAGTCCCTCCTTCCTCTGCTACTGTGATGGAAGTGGATGGCAAAGGCACAGTGGCCGTGAATTGTGCCAGCTGCTCTTTTCCAGGTGAGTCCTAGGATTAACATGGAGCAACACAAATAACGTTGCGTGGCACAGTCACAGACATCAAGTTGAAAGCTATCTGTGGTTCCATTCGATTAGCCTTCTCTACAAATGAAGAACCAGGTACACCATGCTAATGGTCTACTGGGACTAAGTCATGTTGCCCTAAGTCTGTGGCACTCCTGTCTAGACAAGAAACATGGGCTCACAATGTTAAAATACACACAAGCATTACTAACTTCAGTAAGATCCTAGGGCTCTCAGGTCAAGGTGGGCCGGATCACAGTGAAGGTGGATTTTGATTTGTTCAGATTGTGCACTGCTGTAGTCCCCAGAGCCACCTCCACAGGCCTCCCCTGTCATTCTTGCATAGTGGAGTTATGTTAACACTCATATGGTAGCTCAATATTGAAAGAGAACTCGCTCCCTTCCCTCTGCATGTTCTGAAATATTTTCTCCAGATACTCAGAGAAACTTCACTTGGTTTTGCACTTTTCTTCTTGGCTAACTGAGCTAGACTACTGCTATTTAGTAAAGGCAGCTTTATTACTAGGAATCCTCTGGAAAAGAAAAAATAATGTATGCGGCTAGGAAAGTAAATATAAATTATAAAAGAATCATAAATCAGATATTTTTTAAGGTGTGGCGTGGGTTGTCAAATCGTCTACTCCAATCAGACCCCTGATTCTTTATTTTTAACAGGAAATTTTGAAAGCCATAAAGCCACAGAGCTCCCCTAAAAAACAAGATGGGTTCATCTGTAGTGGGGCAGTATAGGGGCTTGAGGAAATGGGGAGTGAGTGTTATTGGGTGAGGGGGTTCCTTTTGGGGTGACTAAAAAATTCTACAATTTTATTGTGATGTTTGTACAACCGTATGAAAACACAGTTTCATATACTATTCATAGAAACTATTGAATTGGACACTTTAAATGGGTGAAGTGCATGCTATGTAAATTACATCTTAATAAAGCTGTTATGTTTTAAAAAGAAGGTGTGTTTGAAATTCATATGCATACAGGTCGAAGGCACTAGGTAGAGACAGGTACTATTCACGTTTCTGATAAACTCCAGCAAGGTTGTCAGCAGAGTAATTTTCAGTTACTATTAATTACTATATACCATATCTCATCTGAGACACTGCCTCCAACTTGTAATTGACTTCGTTTAGCTGTTGTTCCTTTGCTATAAAAAGGAATTACATATAATGGAAATTTCCCTAATCTCCAAGTCACCCAAGATTTGGAACCAGAGGAAAGAAGTGATGGCATTTAACAGGAACAGCTGTTTCAACAGTAGATGTGCAGTTACTCATTTTTAAGGGCAGAGAGTTCCATCTACTTCCATATGTCAGCATTTTCTTTTAAACAAATTTATGGTTTGGTTACAATAATACCATTTACTATTGTTTTAAAATTATGGATTGATTGTAAAAAACAGCAGCTTGTAATGAGCACACATAAATAATAGTTAGGCCTTGCCATTCATTAAATGTTGCTAAACTGTTTCCTTTCTTTGTGTATGCTTGCCTCATGGTGCCAAGAGATGGTAATCTGTTGTTTATTAAGCAATAGTAAATGCAAAGATGTGATGGTGATAAATGGCTTTATAGAAATTTTCAATATTGTGCTGTCACTTGTATGTGACACATGTGATTTTGTATGAATAATGAATATGGTGATATGGGATTTGTTACTCCACATTTTAATTAAACATAAGATGAAGGACCACAGAGAAGGGACTATTTGTTAGGGGTCTGATCACTTGAATTACTGGCCTTGTATACGGTATGATTTGAGAGGCAGCATGGTCTCCTTACTTTTGAGGCCTGGAATGTGTCAGTGTGAAGCTCGAAATCACTCAAGCTGTTTGATCCATGGTGAGTTAATTAACCTCTCTGAGACAGCTTCCAAAGATGTAACAACAGGGATAAAGCACTCATCTGCTGGAGTTATGAAGATTACATAAAATAATGTTTCCAAAACATCTATTACAGTGTACAGTAGGTGTCAAAAAATGTGAGTTTTATTTCATTTCCTTTGAAGGCTGATCTCAGAAGTGTTCTCTGTATGAGATATGAGGTCTCTTCTACAATTTTTTGAAAGACCACCATTAGATCTTATCCCCTGTGAGTATTTAAGTCATTTTAGTCCTAAGAGTACCCTAAAATATGGGGAAGTACACACATCAATAAACTGGTGGTGATTGTGTAAATTGAAATATATTTTCTGGAAAGTGATTTGAACATAAATATGTTCAGATCTTTCGACCACGAATATTCCTTTAAATATCTATCCTAGCATACAGTAAGACACGTGGATAAAGGTTCAGGCATAAATATGTTGACCACAGCATTATTTATAATATAGAAGTGTAGGAATAGCTGTATGTCCAACTGTCGGGGAATTCGATACGTTTCGGAAGACCGTTTGGCAGCCACGCTGTCTCTAGCTTCGTACCCCTCACACTCTGAGCGCAATGAAAGGACGCTGGAACTACTCCTGCCATTGGCTGGACCGGCCAGTCGACCACAGACCAACAGAGTGTTAAGCACCCAGGAAGAAAATTTTTGTGATGATTATTTAGTTATTCCCAAGAATACTCCTACTGGAGAGCTCCAGAAACAGTGGGTCTCTCTCTATGCACTTGTGTGTGTGTGTGCATACACATACATATGTGTGTGTATGTCTACGTCCATGGCTAAGTCTATATATAGAGAGAGAGAAGAAAAAAAAAAGAATGTACATCTAAATATATATATATATAATCTTCCATCAGATTTTATATTTATAAAAATATTTTGAAATTTTTATTTATAAATTTTTTGCCAGAATCCCTGAAGGAAATTGCTCTGAACTTTAAAATGGATTTCATACTGAGTTGTTACTTACTGACACTTTGCAGATGGTGGAGAGGACTATGAAGGGGGCTTCTCTGAAGACATTGGTCTATATACCGCTCATTCCATATGTGTAAGTATTGCTTTAAAGATGCCACTGATGGCCGGGCGCAGTGGCTCACACCTGTAATCCTAGCACTCTGGTAGGCTGAGGCAAGTGGATCATTTGAGCTCAGGAGTTTGAGACCACCCTGAGCAAGAGCGAGATACTGTCTCTACTAAAAAAATAGAAAGAAATTAGCTGGATAACTAAAAAATCTATACATAAAAAAATTTGCCTGGCATGGTGGCGCATGCCTGTAGTCCCAGCTACTTGGGAGGCTGAGGCAGGAGGATGGCTTGAGCCCAGGAGTTTGAGGTTGCTGTGAGCTAGGCTGACACCAAGGCACTCTAGCCTGGGCAACAGAGAGAGACTTTTTCTCAAAAAAAATAAATAAATAAAAAAAGATGCCACTGATGACCCACATGCACAGGAACCTTGCTTGAGCTTCTCTCTGATGAGAGTGCTACTGAACCCCAAAGGGGTCTGGCCTCGGATTGATTACTGGTGGCACAGACAGTCACTTACTGAGACCAGGGTGATTTTCAAGCAAGAAAAGGAATTTTTTTTTTATTTCAGCATATTATGGGGGTACAAATATTATGGTTATGTA
>VBSM01003199.1:11470352-11488809 GCA_008086735.1 Cheirogaleus medius | reverse complement strand
CCTTTATCAAAAAGTCCCCAAACAATAAATGTTGGCGTGGATGTAGAGAGATAAGAAAAGGAATTTTAATACAAAAGACCTGGGCCAGGAAAAGAGGGGAAGCAGCCTGACTTGGAAGCAGTCCATCTCCCTGACTAAGGAAGAAGGGAGGCATTTTAACAAGGGGCTCTGTGCCTGGGGCAGTTAATGAGGAGTGGTGAGTCAGTGTCAGGAAGTCTGCAGCAGGGGCCCTTGGAATCAACTCCTTTGTCTTGCAGAAATCCCATGATTTCTGGGAAACCACTCAGAAAGTTCAAGTAGTTAATTAAAAGTTGCAGGATTCTCATCATCAAGCTCTACCGGCCTGAGAATCTAACACATGAGAGGGAGAAGATTATACAAATCCTACAGGGTCATTGAAATTTGTTCACAGAGCTGGTTACAAGAGTCTTACCATATCCAGTCAAACAAAAATGCACCTCTTCCTGCTGATTGATTCTGAAGAGTAGACATTGGAATAGCAGACATTTCCTCCCCTAGGGATAATTGTACCTAAATACAAGGTTACAAATGGCAAAAAGGAAGGGTAGAATTATTAGTTACTTAGAAGTTGATTTTCTCCTCTGGTATTTTTCATTTACATACACATTTTAAATACAAATGTAGGCATATAAAGTATAAAAGCCATCAAAACCTTTCTGAAAATGAGTTTCAGAAATCCAGCATGTGACAGCTATAAATAAACCTCAAATGTTCTGGGCAAATCAATTTCATTGATGGCAGCTAAATAGTATTTCAATATTAATTTATATTACAGAATTAATTCTACCAATTAATTACTCTTCATACCTAATTTGTCCTGCAGAAAGATTATTTTTAATGTCTGTTTTACATTACTGGTGTAAATATATTGACACATATTAACGTATACATTTATAAATACAAAAACATCCATTTGATGGAATAGCACACAGACATTAAACTGCACACAATGAATGAAAATAACAGGATGAATAATTTATGTGTAATACAATGTATATTATATAAAATACATCACACATATACTGAAAAATGTTACAAGTAAACACACAAAAATAATAGTTATTGTCTTTGAGATAAAATCATATTTTCAAAATTTTTACATCAGTACTTTTTCTTCATTTTCCATAATTTTAATAATGAATATGTGGCAGTAAAAGCTATGCAAAATACTGAAACTTTTCTTTAGTTATGTTATGAAAATTAAGCATAATTTCACATATGAAAATACCCATAATAGGAAAATGCTCAATGACTGTTCCTTTCCTCAGATTGTATCTGAAGAAAATCAAGACAGTTTCTTTCTTCAACATTATCTCTTCCACAGACTTTCATAGTTCTTGAAATTCCACCATTAGGAATTTTCCCATTTGTGTCTTGAAGTTTTTTAATTATGAGGAGTCCTGCGATAAATTCAATTTATCCGGGGAAGAAAACAGAAGGGGAAAGAATTTCCAGCAATTTCTAGTTGATTCCTTGGTATCAAGAATGAGCTCCCAGTTAGCAGGGAGAGTCTGGCCAGACACCCTTCCACTCACTTGGCTGCCAAAAGCCAGTGCAGACGCTATTCAACAGAATCAAGTGTTCAAAGGTCGCCTCCTTGCTATGGGTCTGCCTCAAGCTGCACTAAACGGATTCCAAATTATCACCAAGAGATATCTTTCTTTGACTTAAATTGCTACCTCCTGCTAAAATGTAATTATTCTTCTAAAGTTCACGTCATGCGTCATGCGCTGATTATAAGTCACATGCATTTGAGAGTAAATGAGTTGTCCACAGTAAAACTGGCCTGAAGTGTTCCTGGGCCCGCCCAGTCAAGGAACTAGAAACTGAAACACATTCCAGCCCCTTGGAATTCCTTCATATGCTGAGGTGGGAAAAACTTTGGAATAACTAAATTTTGGAATAAACTTTGGACTAAACTTTGGAATAACTACTATAATTTACAATTAGTGCTTCATTTATACCGTCTCTAGTCATCATGACAAGACTTTGGGGCAACTATTATTGTTATTATTAGTAGTTTTTATATTCTTATATTACAGTCACAGAGACTGAGACATCAAGAGTTTGGAAAACATAAGCAAGTACTCAGTTCACATCTCCTGTTGCTTAAACTCCCAGGCTCTCTGCGGGGGGAAAGAGAAAAATAGATGAAAGCAATTTTTCAAAGAAGAGTGGCTGAACTCTAGAATTAGAAATGTTGACCACATCCTGCTCAGGTAGGTTAGGAAGCCACAGGGGAAGAGCCCCTTGCCAGCTCCCTCTCTGGAATAGTAGCCGGGCACATGACTTCACACACTGCTAACACATGCGCCGGACTCCTCTGGCTCCAGGCTCCTCCCTGTTCCCTCTGTGGGGAGGAAGTCTACAGACATGGATCAAGAGCATTTATCAGGCAAGAAGTTTTCAATGGGACTTTGAAAAAAACCTTAAACAACAACTTGAGTGCAACCTCATTCCTTTCCCTCTGTGCCAATATTTTGGGGTGAGGAGTGAGGAAGAGGGTATTTATTTTTCAAGCTAATATTCAGGTGTTTAAGTTAGTGGGTCCCTGCACAAATAACACACTCTTATCATAAGTATCTCCACGACCTTTATGCCTCTGGATGTGTGGCTCTGTACTTCTGTCTCTAGGGCTGTATCTCTACTGACTTTGTTCTCCAGAGTATTTCAGTAATTTTCTGAATTTGAATCCCGGATCCACGACTTACAGGGTATGGTCTTAAAATAGTGCGTTTAGCATTGGAGTTAGATACTAGCTGTTTTTGTTATTATTATTACTATTATTGTTATGCCAGCAGTCTCAGCAGAATCCATATTTATTTTAAATAAACATATCTCTACTTATATCCATTGTGGGATAGGAGCCACTGTCACTCATGTGAAAATCAGTTCGACCGGTGATTTGGAGATTCAGCCTTTCTGAGTAAAAACGTAGGGAGCATGTTTGGTTCTACTGTTTGTTTCCTTATCTCATTTGTATCTTGTTAGTATGTGATAGATACATTTTCAACTGACTTTCTGAAAGTCAGCTTCTTGTCCACGAGCAATCCTTCAGGGCTACCATGCATGAATATCATATGTGTGATATACATTAAGTCAAACCACCAAACACACTCTCCACGCCAGTTAACAATCAATTCTTTAAAGAGACGACTACTTACCACCCAGAGCGATCTGTCCAGGGTGCCACAAAGTACAGGTAACTTATGTTACCTAGTAAGTCAGACCACAATGGCTTTAATGTATTACTTCCATATACAAATTAAATGCTAACAAAAAAGGTAAGATTATAAGTTAAAATATGTTTACTAAATAAAACAACTCCCACTCCAAATCAAATGATACAAAAGCAATCAAAGCAGAAAAATAGCTTCTTCATTAATATTTGCTTCCATACTTCTAATTTCCTTCCTTCTAATTTCATATGCTTTAGTATTTTATTATTTTCTAAATTCTTAGTGTTTTGTACCTTTATTTTCATTCTTATTGATTTAGCTACATAATGCTAAAATATTGCTGCAAGAGACAGTTTTGTCTCTATGACATAAATTTTATATTGTTTTTCCTTTTTATAATTCTCAAAAATTATGAATTTTCAGTCTATATTTTACTTTTTATCCAAAGATATTTAATACTATTATATGTTGTGCTATTTCCATATATTTTTCCTGTAAAAAATAGTATTATATTCTAGTGTATCATCTTGTAGTCAGTCAGGAGTACTATTAACTAGTATTTCAACATTTTAGCAGTCAGATAATTCTATCTGAATTATTTTTGTTCTTTGGAATACACAGGTGTTTTCTTTATTGTTATCGTCAATTTTCATAAAAGTCCCTTGCATATTTGAAAGACGATATGTTCTTTCTAACTGGGGTTCAGATTTTGTTATATATCTAAAAGATCTAATTTTTTTCTGTTTTTAGGACTTCTATATCTTCACTAATTTTTTACTGAATGAGCTATTTTTGATTAAGGGGAGTTCATTAAAGTCTATTATTAATATGCTTCCATATTTTTTTGCATCTTCTGTAATTTCTGAATTATAAAACTTATTTCAGCATTTTTGAGCAAATTAATATTCATAAATATTTAATATCTTCTTTGTGATGCTCTAGCATTTAAGAATGACCTTTGCATCTGATAATGCTTTTAGTCTAAATCCTTTGTCATACACCATGACTGAGAAACTGCTTTCTTTTTGTTTTCTTTACCTGTATGTCTTTTATTTTTAAACCATTCTTAATATCTTTCCTTTTTGTTTATTGCCTGCACAGTGTTTTATTTTACTTTCTAAGCAAATCTGAAAATGATTTTTTAAAATTTTCATTTGGTGAGTTTGAGCCATTTACATTTATTAGTGTGATTAACACACTTGCTTCCAGCTTATTTCCATATTTTTATGTTACAGTCCTCACATGAGGATATGGGTGTATACTATGAATAATAAAACTAGACACACACAAGCACACATGATACATATACACATATTCTTTCATTATATAATCTACATTGTTTACTTTTTATTCTTTTCAGTATTTATTTTTATATTTAGAAAGCCATATGTAGATCTATATACATACATAATATTTCTACTGATTACCTTTACACTAATGTCTTCAGAGCCCTCTTTCCCTAAGTGGCTTCTAGTATGAGCAATATTGAAATGAATGATAATGAAATTTCCTTTGCTCTCCTTCTCCCTTAGCGTCCTATTTGAGACACTACATTTCTACTCCAGCTAACATCTATAAAACAATTAGAAAGCTTATTTATTTCCAAAAGGGTATGCGTTTTCTATGAGTATTTGGCCCTCCATATTTTCCAATAAGTATTTTTTGTTGTTGTTGTTGTTTATTTCTTTGATTTGAAATGAGTCCTCCCTTACACATTCTAATTTCTGAAGTCACTCGCAGTGGGAGGCAAGTGGCAGGACTCACAAAGAATTTTTCCACATAGGGTTGAAAACTGGCATTAAAGCATTTCCGGTTCTTCAGCAAGCGTTTTTCACAGGCTTTGCATCTGTTCCCTCCAGTGTGAATCAAGAACACCAGTAACATCTATTAGTGTTATTCAGTTTGGTTGCAGTAGGCTGCTGCTCCATGCTATGTTAATTAGTGTGTTTCAAAATATATGATCTATGTTTTTTATTGTTTTTTTATTTATTCAAGATATTATGGGGGTACAAATAATTTGGTTACATGTAATGCGTCTGCACGACCCAAGCAGGGCTACAAGCATGTCCCTCCCCCCACACACAGTGCATTCTGCTTCCATTAGTTGTGGGTTTACCTCCCTACACCCCACACCCGACAGGCACCCAGCGAGTATTACTACCGTGTGAGCACCTTAGTGTTGGTCAGTTAGTACCAGTTTGTCAGCGAGTAAATGCGGAGCTTGTTTTTCCCCTCCTTGTGATACCTCACTTCAAAGGATGGGCTCAATCTCTATCCAGGATAATATAACAGGTGCTAGAGCACCACTGTTTTTTGTAGTTGAGTAGGATAAATGAGAGTCTTCAGTAGGCTAAGGTATGTAGTGAATCTCCAGAGAAGAATTTAGCATCCAGTATACCACAAAGTTGTTTGACTATGAATTCTTTTTTTTTCACAGTACTCACCAACTAGTTTTATGAAACAGTTTTAAACACACTGGTCTCAATCAAGTGATTTAAGAGATGATATGAGCAGGCTACCTATTCTATATCCCATCTGAGAAAGAGCAGGACTCAGCCATTCCAGTGAGAGGAATTAAATGATACTCTTTTCTGAAATATTTATTTGCATTAGTTGATTTACGTTGGAGCTGAGTAACTTCCTGTGAAGTAAAATGTTTCATCCTGTTTACCTTTATGCTGTAAATATTATATCAATCAAAATTTGGGGTTCCAAGCAAGAGATACTGACTCAAATTGCATTAAACAAAACAAATGATTTATTTAAAAGACGTTGTAACTCACAATATTGATGGTGGTCAGGAAGATGCGTCTGGTTAGGCGGTGTCTGTACCGTTGGCTGCCACCACTGCGCACCACTGCCCGGCATGCTCCTGCCACCATGAGTTCCAACATCCCTCACTCCATTCGCTCTTGATTCAGCATCTCACGGAGGGTTATTCAGCAGGTAAAGCCTATGTTATCTGCCCTTTCCTTTGCTGGTAGAACTGAGAGGAGAGATGACTTGGCTTCTAGAGCTCCGTGGTGGTGAAGGATTTCTGCCCCTCAGCAAGGACACAGTTGTATATTTCCTCCAGCTTTCTGTTTAAAGGTTTGGATGCCAAACAAACAAACAAATAAATACATAGTCAACTGTACTCTGTGAATACATGCAATCATTTCTGAAGGAGTTGGTGGATTTAACAAAGGCTTTCATATAAGAAAAGCCATGAAGACCCCAGAGAAACTTTATTACGAGGAAAGGAATGTCATCAAGCAAACCAATTGCTACCACAGTTCATGAACTTGGAGAGTACTCTTGTGAATATTTGGGAAGGAGGCTCCCTGAGAAATTAGACTACATAGTCAAGTAGGAAGGAGTTCAGAGTCACTGAGGTGTGGATGTATATGTTGATAGAACGATTCTTACATCTAAGACTGTGAAATATAAAACACAGTTTTTAGTAAATTTATCCAGCCATGAATTCCCTCATTTATTTGTTTGCTTGTTAATCTATTTATTCAATCTGAGAACCATTGTCAGTAAGATAAAAGACTGTCTTTGAGAAACTTGAGGGAGCTGACATGAAAGCACATCATTACAACACAGGATGATCCATAAGATAATGTGTTGAACAAACCTTTATTGAGCACTGATTATGTGCTATGCATCTGGGGCATACAGATATTCAATACTTTGTGATAACTCTCGAAGAACCTCAGTTAATGATGGAAATAAATGCATAAGTAAGTGCAGTAATTACAGTCCTTTGTGAAAAGCACAAGAACAGGAATACAGACAATGGTAGCACAAAGATGATTTAATAGACTCCAATGCACATTAGAGCAAGTACTTGGCAATTATTAAGTATGCTGGATGAAAAATAGTAATAATATTTTCTAATTTGTCAGGTCAAAAATTTGCTGATTCTAATTTTCCTTTCCAAGCAAATTGTCCCTTTATTAAAAACACTCCCTGGCTTCATTCCCCATGTTATAAAACACTTTACATTAAATAACGTTTAGTCAGCAACCTGGGATAACTTCAAGTTACCCTAGGGGAAGGAATTAAATTCAGGAATTGCATTTAAGATTTGGTATTTACATTTGTGTTTAATGGAAGAGGAGGTAATGAAAGTATTTAGATAAATAATATGCTGTATTATATTATTTTCATTATTTATATTATAAACCATAGAGATAAAAGCCTAATTCCTTCTCAGTTTCAATTGGCTAACCTTATTCATGCATGCACAGATTCATTTGTTTATTCAATAAATATTTATTCTGCATCAGTTCTATCATGGACATTGGTCTCACACAGAAGAATATACTGCAGAACTGGCTTTGAGGTTCTAAGAAAATGATTGCAATATTAAGTGATCAAACACAATAATAATAGTTTGTTTCAAGAATGTGCACATAAGAAGCACCACTGTGCTTAGAAGAGCAGAGGAGTCCACATTTCTTCTGTAGGACTACAGCAGTAGACAGAACCATAATGACTTTTCACTGGAGAAGTTAGGAAAAGGCGGCTGAGAAACAACAGGTAGGAACAGTGTGTAGGAAGCTTGCAGTGAAACAATCACTTAACTGCAGAGAATTATTTAAAAATAATAAAACAAAAAAATAACCATTTAGTCCCTGGAAATTTTCCTCAGGGCATACAGTAAATGGAGACAAATATATTCAAGGAAATCTAAGTCTTGGTGAGGCTGCTGTACGAACCCCTTTTATTTACTCCCAGTTCAGTGTAGCAGGAGCTCTGCTCTGCATGCGTGTGGCCAAGGACATGGGGTTCCCACTCTCACCAGTTGCTAGTCTAGAGCTATAGTTTCAACCTGGAAGGGCAAAAGCCACCGGCATCTCTCACCCTCCCCCAGTTGTGCCTTGTAAATTCTCTAGTATTCCAGGCTGGCCTGGCTGGGGCTCCCTTAATATTGTGAAGATGGCACTACTCCTAAATTAATGTACAGATTCAATGTATTCCCTATCAAATCCCAGATACTTCTTTTGAAGAAAGTGACAAGCTGATCCTAAAATTCATTTGGAAATATAATGGATGCAGAATAGACAAAACAATCCAGAAAAAGAAGAACAAAGTTGGAGGATTCACAATTCTTGGTTTTAAAACTTTCTACAAAAAGTTTTGTAGTGATCTGGTCAGTGAGGTGCTGGCATAAGAATAGATATATAGATCAATGGAATAGAAATGAAAGTCCACAAATAAACTTAGCAATATATGGTCGATTGTTTTTCTACAAGGCAGCAAGACTATTTAATGGATGTATAAATAGACTTTTCAACAGATGATACTTGGACAATTGGCTATACACATGCAAGAGAATTAAGTTAGAACCCTTTTTCACACCATGCACAAAAATTAACTCAAAGCAGATTATAGACCAAAATGTAAAAGCTAAAAATATAAAACTTTTAGGAAAAAATATAGCAGTACATTTTCATGAAATTGGGTTAGGCATTTTCTTTTAGATATGACAAAAAATGAGGAAAAGTTAGATTAATTGGACCACCTTAAAATAAAAAAGTTTGAAGCTGCAAACAACACCATCAAGAATGTGAAAAGAAAACCCACAAAATAGCAGAAAATATTTGCAAGTCATCTGTCTGATAAGAGAATTATATCTATAATATACAAAAATCTCTTACAACCCCAAAATAAATGATAAAGAATCCTAGTAAAAATGGAAATTTCTCCAAAGAAGATATACAAATGTCTCATAAGCACATGAAAAAAACGCTCAAAAATCATTTGTCATTAAATAATCTAAGTTAGAACCACAATTACATACCACTTCCCTCATACAAGAGAGACTATAATAAAAGACAGATATTAGCAAGTATTGGTGAGGATATGAAACTCTCATACATAGCTTCTGGGAATGTAAAATGATATAGTCACTTTAGAAAATAGTTTGGCAGTTCTTCAATATATTAAACATTGACTTACCATATGACTCAGTAATTCCAGTCCCAGGTATATATCCAAGAGAAACGAAAATATACATCCACATAAAAATTTGCACATGGATGTTCACTGAAGTTATTTATAGTAGCCACAAAGTGAAAACAACCCAAGTCTCCATAAACTAATGATTGAATAAACAAAGTATGGTGTATCTATACAATGGAATATGATTGGACAGCAGAAAGGAACGAAGTAGTGATACATGTTACAATATGAATGGACCTGAAAACATTATGTTAATTGAAAGAAGCCAGTTACAAAAATTGCATACTATATAATTCCATTTATAGGAAATAAGAATAGCAAATCTCTAGAAAAGGAAAATAGATTAGTGGTTGCCAGGGACAAGAGAGAGGTATGAGGACATGGCTGCTAATGAGTAAGAGTATTCTTTTTGGGGTTATGAAAATATTCTAAAATTAGATTATGATGATGGTTGCACACTCTGTGTTCTTACTGAAAACCTTTGCATTGCACAATTTAAGTAGGTGACTTACATGGCATATGAATTATAGCTCAATAAAGCTGTTTAAGAAAAAAGGAAAAGTAGAAACTTCTAAGGTACCTTTTGCCAGGTACCTTACTTTGTGTGTGTACATATACTGTCCCCATTTCTTCCACCTTCTGAGATGGGTGCAGATGGGAGTCACACTAACAAACAACCCAGGTCTCCCTGGCTTTAGCCCATTTTCAAGTTGAGCCACGGTCTTCTCCAAAGCCATCCTTCCTGGGTGATATTGATGGATTTCTTTCACATGCCCACCAACAGGTTTGTCCTTGCAGACATCCTTGAGGCAGCGCCCAGGGCACAGTGTTTCCTACTCACTGCTGCCTCTACTCCACAGGGCTCCACTGACGCTATAGTCTGTCTCTTGCTCCACTTGTCACATCGGTGGCTGCTGCTGTTAGCCTGGGAGTGCCATGCCCCGGGGGCCTCTCTGCGGTGTCCGACACCACTAGGCATGTCTGCTGTCCACGGTTGTTCTATCAGCACCTCCCCAGGCTCCCTGGGCACATATACGGTCCAAGCCTCACTGTAATGTTTTGTGCTGCAAAGTGTTGTGCTTGGGGATCAAAGCCTTAGGAAAGACTCTCTCTTTCAAATGTCATGCCATTAAAGTAATCTTTAGTGATTTCTCACTGGTATTTTACACTTTAGTACAAGAGCTCTCTCAGGTTTTACAGCTATCTCTGTACACATATCCATAGAGCTGGGCAGAGCAAGAAATAGCCTGCACACTGCTGAACTCATGACGTGGATCTCAAGGTGATGCATGTGCATAATTCCGGAGACTACAGCTTCGTTTCTCATCTGTCTTTTAGTAGCTGCATCCGTCTTTTAATTTGAGCCCTTTTCTTAAAATTAGCATATAGATGTGTAACTGTCAACAGCATAAGTTCATCAGACACGCCCAGAGCAATAGTAAATAAGGTTTGAATTTTCCAGGAGGCAATTCAGTCCTCCTGCAAATAGGTCCTCCCCTTTCTGCTCCTACATTTGGTATGCACTCTTACCTTAGCATGCACCACAGTGCCCTGTGACTGTTAACTCTCTTCTATGTCTTGGTCTTCTGTACCTTTCCGTAGATCCTTAAGGGCAGGGCCAATGTACTATTTAACTTTTGTTTTTAACTGTTAACATCTATCTTAGTGTTAGGCACTGAGCAAACACTTAGCAAATGTGTCCTAAATAAATGAATCAAGTTATACTCCTATTTATTTGTTTTCCTGCCAGTGTTACTTCTGAAGCTCCTTGAACTAAAAGTATCATACTCATCACATTGCTCCCACAAACTGTAAGGCTTGGGTCCATTTTAGATAATCATTAAAGATTTGTTGAATTGTCTTTTGTGATATTCACAAATGTGTGAGAATGATTCATAAATGAGTGATAATGATTATCAATGGATTATTAGTAGATTATACTTTGAGCCCTCTCCACCATTGTTCGGATCCTATCACATTTCAGACACCCCTTTGATTTTCAAATGACTATTAAAGAAAAATACTTATTTGATGATTCTGAGAATAAAACTCCCACCATAGGCTTTTAGACCCAACTAGAATGGAATAGACAGATGCATTTCGTTTAGAGTGTAAGATAAAATTGCTGCTTGATATTCAGTCCTCTGTGTGGGGAAAGCCTCTTTTGCTTTTCTGAATTCCAGTAATTGTCTTGTTTGTACTCCCTCGCTGCAGACCTTTGCCTCCTGCCAACTGCTCGCCAGACGTGGTCTCAATGCTAAGAAGGGAGAAGTTCCCAGGGAGCATAGGATATATATTGAAATCAAACACTCTTCTAAAACTATTGTTTTCCAATTTCCACTAAATCATCCTTCTGGTGACCCTTCCTACTCAGTGGACTTCAAAACACTTAGCAAAAGAATAACTAAAATAAAAAGTCATTTCTCACAGGCGCTGTGCACAGCTGAAGGGTAAAGTTAGTTTTTCTGCTGTGTGTTATTTATATGAACGACATACCTTTTTTAAAATCTCTTTTTGAATTTCTTTCTTTAGGTTAACTGGCTCCACTTTGATTTCTCCTGCTTAGCTATGACATAACAATTGAGTTTGAGTGTCAGTCTATTACTTCCTCTGCATGTTTCTCAATTCAAGGTCGGACTGAAAGATTAGAAAACAAACGGGGATATCAAGGCTCTTCCTCTGTCTCAGAGTAAAACCTAGTCCCAGAAATTTCTAAATTCATGGAAAATTTTTCAAAACCCCTCTCTGCTGATTACCGTCTGTGTGACCTTGGCAAAGTCACTCAGCCTCTCTTCATCGTGGTTTTCTAATCTGAAAAAAGGTACATTGTTTCTAGTATCTGTGTTATAGGCTTATTTTAAGAATTAATTGGCAGTGATGTCAGCAAGATGGCAGACTAGGAAACTCCATACCCTCACTCCCCAAAGAAAACGTTAAGTAAACAAATTGAGACAGGCTAAAATATCTTTACAGGAGCTCTGAAAATCAGTCAAAGATCTATAGCAAAGAAATGAGCACGTAATTAAGAAAATGCCACTTTTAATATAGTAGAAAATTCCCCCCCCCAAAAAAGAAAGAAAATTCCATGTGTTTTTTATTCATTCCAGCTCACACACTATTATCTGTGGTGTGGCATGGTTTGGGGAAGGGGTGGCCCATTTTCTTGTTTTCTTGGTGAACCAGAAAGAGCAGCACAGACCCCATCTGCCATGTTCTAGCTGCTCTGGGACTGCTTGAGGGAATGGTCTCTGTGTCACCTAACATGAGCTTCCATAGCCAAAAAGCAGCACGGTTTGGATCTCAGACGAGTAAAAACTGCAGGAAGCACCTGGCATTGCTCGCGGAAGCCAAGAAAACCACAGACCTGCGGATCTAAGCAAGAGCTTACTGAATGAGGAACACAATAGAACACCTACAGCCCAGAGAAGAAATATGGGTGAAACTAACAGAGAAAACAAGACATTTAAAAATAGCTGTGTATGGGGGATGGGGAGGGGGACAGACACACAGGCCAGAAAAGACATATACCCAGAAAAGAAGACCTGAAGTCTTCACACTGGGCTGATTACACATCTTAGAATGTGCTCTGCTAATTAACAAAGGTCCTCTTCCCCTACACAAAGCCAATCTGCAATGCCTAGGAGAGGTGGCTGTTCTTTCACATGACCAATTTTCAGTTAAGGATTACAAGGTAAACAAAGAAACAGGAAAACACAGCTCATTCTAAGGTACAAAATAAATTTCTAGACACAGACTCTGAAGAAACACAATCCTTGGACTTCCTAGTAAAAGGCTTCAAAATAATTGTCTTAAACATGATAAACAAGCTAAGTGAAAACACAGAAAAAGAACTAAAAGAAATCAGGAAAATGACATATAAATCAAAGGACTTTTACAAAAAAGGGATAGAAATAATTTTTAAGACCACCAAAGAGAAATTCTGGATCTGAAAAATAAAATAACTGAATGGAAAAGTTTCACTAGAAGGGTTCAACAGCTGATTCAGACAGGCAAAAGAAAGAAAAAGCAAATTTGAAGACAAGTTATATAAAATTATTGAGTCTGAGAAGAAAAAGTAATGAAGAAAAGTAAACATAAAAAATAACTATGACCACAGATTTGTTCATAGAAACATAATACAGAAAGATGTAAAATCCAGCATCTCTTTCATATACTGGGGAGGAAGGGAAGTAAACTCTAGAGTTTCTGTGATTGAAGATAAGTCATTATCAGCACATAAAAGACCATTGTAACTATAAAACATCCAATGCAAACCTTACAAAAACCACAAAAAAAGTACAACAGGTATACAAAATATAAAGAGAAAAGAATTGAAGCACATCAATACCAAAAAAAAAAAAAAAATTCATCAAACCATAAACAAAGACAGAGAAGAAAAGAGGAACAAGAGACCTACAAAACAGACAGAAAACAGTTAACAAAGGGACAATAGGAATTCTATACTTCTTAATAATTATTTTAAATACAAATGGACCTAACTCCCAAATGAAAAGACATAGGGTGGCAGAGTGGATTAATAATCAATACCCAATTATATATACTGGCTGCAAAAAACTCACTATAGATTAGGAACACACATAAGCTGAAAGTGAAAAGACAGAGAAATATATTCCATGCAAATGGAAACCAAAAAGATCATAAGTGGCTATATTTATAACAGACAAAATAGACGTTAAGTTAAAAACTGCCACAAGAGACAAAGAAGGTCATTACCTTATAATAAAAGGGTCAATTCAACAGGAAGACATAATCATCACAAAAAATATGTACCCAACATCAAAGAACCTAAATACAGGTTGAATGTCCCTTATTTGAAAAGCTTGGGACAAAAATGTTTGAGACTTTTTTTTAAATTCTGGACTATTTCATATGCATACTGAGATATCTTGGGAATGGGACTCAGGTCCAAATATAATATTAATTTATGTTTTCTATATATTTCATATACATAGGCTGAAGGAAATTTTGTATAATATTTTAATAAATTTGTGCATGAAACAAAGTTTATGTACACTGAACCATCAGAAAGCAAAAGTGACACTATTTCAGATACCCTTGTGAACTATCTGTGGTTCTTTGGCATGACCATCATTCCTGACTGAATTTTTATGCTACCAATTCCAATTTTATACCTATTCATGCAAGTACTTAACAGTAAAAAATATAACTGCAACCCCTCACTCGAGGTCAGGTGTGGAATTTTCCACCTGTGACACTTGCGGTGTCATATCAGTGCTCAAAGTTTTAGATTTTGGAGCATTTCAAATTTGGGATTTTTAGATTATGGATGCATAACCTGTGTATAAGGCAAATATTGATAAATCTGAAGGGAGACATAGACAAAAATATAGTAATTGTAAGAGGCTTCAATACTCCATTTACTATAATGAATAAATCAGAAAGAAAATCAATAGGAAAAAAGCAGAAAGTAATAACACTATAGACTAAACAAACCTAAAAGACAGAACTCTCCACCCAACAGCAAAAGAATATTGATTCTTCTCAAGTGCACATAGAACATTTTCTAGGATAGATTGTATACTAACGCACAAAATAAGTCTTAACAAATTTAAGATTAAAATTATTCAAAGTACCTTTTTTGATTACAATGGAATTAAAATAGAAATCAATAAAAGAGAGAAAACTTACAAATACATGGAAATTAAACAGCACTCTACAAAACCTATTGGGTCAAAGCAGAAATCAAAGAGAAAATTGGGTAATATCTCAATACAAATGAAAATAAGTAAATCACAACATACCAACACTTGTGGGATGCAGAAAAGCATCACTCAAAGGGAAGTGTATACCAAAAATGCATTTATTAATAATTAAAAAGATGCCAAATAAACATCCTAACTTTACACCTCAAAGAACTAGAAAAAGAAGAAAAAACTAAACCCCAAATTAACAAAAGAAAAAAAAAGAAAAGGACAAGAGGAGAAATAAATAAAGAATAGGAAAAAATATATATATAAAAAATCAGTAAAATCAAGAGTTGATGATTTGAAAAGATAAACAAAATTGACAAATGTTTACCTAGAATAAAAAGGAAAAGAGAGACTCGAAGGAAGAAGAAAACCTAAGAAAATTACAAATGAAACAGCAAACAAACTAATCCCATATGACAAAAAGGATCATAAAGGACTATTATAAACAATAATATGATAATAAATTAGAAAATCTGAATGAAATGTAGTTTTTTTTAGAAACATGCAATCTACCAGGACTGAATCAAGAAGAAATAGAAACCCTGAACATATCAATAACAAATAAGGAGATTGAAGGAGAAATAAAAAAAAAAAATTCCAACAAAGAAAAGCCAGGAGCCAGATTGCTTCAAAGTTGAATTCTACCCAACATTTAAAGAAAATTAATACCAATCATTTTTAAACTCTTCAAGCATATGGAAGGAGTGGGGAGACTTATAAACTCATTTTGTAAGGCCAAAATCAACCTGTTGGCAAAGCGAGAAAAAGACACTACAAGAAAAGAAAACTACAGGCCCATATTTCAGATGAACATAGATGCAAAACTCCTCAGTGAAATACTAGCAAATCAAATGTAACAGTATATTAAAAGAATCAAACACCATGACCAAGTAGGCTTTATTCCTGAGTTTCAGTTGTCAGTGTGATACAACACAACATTAACAGAATGAAGGATACAAATTACATCACCATCTCAATATAAACAGAAAAAAAATTACACAATTTTCAACACACTTTCATAATAAAAATTCTTAGAAAATTAGATCTAGAAGGAACTTATCCCAATATAATAGAGATCATTATGAAAAGCTCCTCATTGATAAAATACTCAATGAAGAAAAGCTGAAAGCGTTTCCTCTAAGATCTGGAAGAAGGCAAAGATGCACACTCTCATCTCTACTATTCAAATTACACTGAAAGTCCTAACAAGGGAATTTAAACAAGAAAAATAAATAAAAACCATATAAATCAGAAAAGATGAGGTGTTTGTAGATGAAATGGTCTTGTATGTAGAAAACCCTAAAGACTCTATAAAAAATTAGAGTTAATAAATAAATTTAATAAAGTTGTAGGATGAGAATCAATATACAAAAATCAGTTGCATTACTATATAGATGACCCTTGAGCAACACAGGGGTTAGGGATTCTGACCCTCCACGCAGTAAAAAATTTGCATATAATTTTGACTCTCGCAAAACATTACTAATAGCTTACTGTTGACCAAAGTCTTACCAATAACTTAAATAGTCAGTTAACACATATTTTCTATGTCATATGTATTATATATTGTATTCTTACAATAAAGTAATCAGGAGGCCAGGCATGATGGCTCACACCTGTAAGTCCAGCACTTTGGGAGGTTGAGGCAGAAGGATCGCTTGAGCCCAGGAGTTTGAGGCTGCAGTGAGCTGTGATCACACCATGGCACGCCAGCCTGGGCAGAGTGGGAACTTGTCTCAAAAATAAATAAATAAACAAATAATAAAAAATAAAGTAAGCTAGAGAAAAGGAAATATTATTAAGAAAATCATAAGAAAATATATTTACTATTCATTAAGTAAAAGTGGATCATCAAAAACAGTCTTCATCCTTGTTATTTTCACGTAGAGTAGGCTGAGGAGGAAAAGAAAGAGTAGTAAGTGGTTGATCTTGCTTTCTCCGGGTGTCAGAAGCATAAGAAAATCTGTGCACAAGTCGACCCATGCAGTTTAAACCTGTGTTGTTCAAGGATCAACTGTATACTAACAATGAACTAAACTATCAGAAAAGGAGATTAAGAAAGCAATCCCATTTACAATAGCACTAAAAAGAATAAAATAAGAATAAACTTAACCAAAGCAATAAAAGACTTGGCCACTGAAAACTGTAAAACATTGATAAAAGAAATTTAAAAATACACAAATAAATGGAAGGGTATTCAGTGTTAACTGATTGGAAAAATTAATATTGTTAAAATTTCCATAATTCCCAAAGCAATGTATAGATTCAATGCAATTGCAATCAAGATCCCAATAGCATTCTTCAGAGAAATTGAAAAAAAAAATCCTAAAATTAAGTTGTAAAATTAATTTGAGCATTGTAAGCAATTTTGAAGAAGAACAATGCTGATGGTATCACAGTCCCTGATTTCAAAATATATTACAAAGCTACAGGAATTAGAACAGTATGATACTTGCATAAAAAGAGAAATATAGACAAATTGAACAAGATAGAGAGCCCAGAAATAAACTCATGCATGTACAGTCATATACAGTCAACTCATTTTCAACAAGGATGCCAAGAATACACAATAAAAAAAGCTAATTTCTTCAATAAACAGTGTTGAAAAAATTGATACCCACATGTGAAAGAATAAAATTAGACCTTCATCTCATAGCATATATAAAAATCAACTCTAAATAAAGACCTAATCCTAAAGCAATAAAACCCTTAAGAAAAAAAATAGGCAAAAACTACTAGACACTGGATTGAGCAATGACTTCTTGACTATGACACCAAAAATACAGGCAACAAAAGTAAACCTAAATATATGAGACTATATAAAAATTAAACACTTCTGTGTATCAAAGTATGCAACTAACAAAGTGAAAAGGCAACCCATGGCAAGCAAAAAATTTTTATAGACTTTTAATCTTATAGGGATTTAATATCCACAATATATTAATATAAGGATCTCTTACAATCTATACAAAGTGTAAAATTATTTTTTCTATGTCTGTGAAAAATGATGATGGTACTTTAATAGGGATTGCATTGACTCTGTAGGTCAGTTTGGGTAGTATAGACATTTTAACAATGTTGATTCTGCCAACTCATGACCATGGTATGTTCTTCCACCTGTCTACATCCTCTGTTATTTCCTTCTTCAGTGTTTCATAGTGGAGGTCTACTAGAGGTCTGTGGAGGTCTTTTACCTCCTTAGTTAAATATATTCCTAGGTACTTTCTTTTCTTTGTTGCTATTTTGAAGGGAATTGAGTCTTTGACTTAGTTCTCGCTTTTACTGTTGGCGTATATGAATGCCTCTGATTTCTGTGTATTGATTTTGTATCCTGAGACTTTACCAAACTCATATATCAATTCAAAAATTCTCTTGGTTGAATCCTTGGGATTTTCTAGGTATAATATCATGTCATCAGCAAACAGTGACAGTTTGATCTATTCTGCTCCCATTTAGACGCCCTTAATTCCGCTCTCTTGTCTGATTGCTATAGCAAGGATTTCTAGCACTATGTTGAAAAGAAGTGGAGATAGTGGGCAACCTTGTCTTGTTTCAGTTCTAAGTGGGAATGCT
>VBSM01003199.1:11454115-11468042 GCA_008086735.1 Cheirogaleus medius | reverse complement strand
GAGCAGGGTTGCCCTCAAGCACACTGATCTGCCCCTGAAGGCACACACACCTTAATGGGCTACTTCCAAATATCCCTGCTGTGCCCTGGGCAATGCGAGACCTGGGTATGGGGGATCTGGTCTGCAGGTCTGACCTCTGGGCCCTGGAGTTCAATCCCTGACCCCACCAGGGAGAGGAGTGCCAGTCCTAATTCCCCCCACAGGGAGCCCAACTTGGTCTATGTCTCAGCCTCAGGGTCTGCCCCGTTCTCCTGGAATCACTGGGCCAGCAGCACCTAGGAGGGATGGCAGGTAGTGATCTCCCCGTCTGAGTACCCCTCAGTCAGCTGTATTGCCCCAAAAGGGAAGGTCTCATTCCCTGGAGATGCCTCCAGCTGGTGACTATATTGTCTCTCTCGGCAGCCGCGGATAGGGATGGGGGAGGGGAGAGTGTAGCAATATGGCGCCTGCCAGGTTGTCGGGTCTGTGCACATGGAGGTGCCCCGAGGAGGTTGGGAGCCTGGTGTCGTGTCCGCTACAGGCTTACTGCTCACTGGTGGCGGTCATCTCTGGGCTGGTGTCCGCAGGTCTCTCCAACCGCTGGGGAGCCCACCAGCAGAGCAAAACATAGTCAACATCAATTTTATCATTACTAACAATAACATCTGATTTAAAAAATGGACAAAAAACATGCACAGACATTTCTTCAAAGACATACAAATGGCCAATAGGTAAATGAAAAGGTTCTCAACTTCAGTAGTCATCAGGAAAATGCAAATCAAAACTACAATATGAAATCACCTCACACCTGTAGAATGGCTATCATAAAAAAGACAAAAAAGAAAATAAGTGTTGGGAAGGATGTAGCGAAAAGGGAACACATACACTGTTGGTGGGAATGTGAATTGTTACTGCCACTATGGAAAACAGTACAGAAGGTCCTCATAAAATTAAAAATGGAATTAGCATTTCATTCAGCAATCCCACTTCTAAGTACACAGTTGACACTTGAACAACACACACTTTATTTACACAATTCTACTTACACATAAATTTTTTCTGCCTCTGCCACGGAGAAGGCAAGACCCAGCCCTCCTCTTCCTCCTCCTCTTTAGCCTACTCAATATGAAATTAATGAGGTTGAAAACCTTTATGGTGATCCACTTCCACTTAATGAATAATAAATAAATTTTTTCTTCCTTATGATTCTCTTAATAACATTTTCTTTTCTGTAGCACATTTTATGGTAAGAATACAGTATATAATATGTGTGACATATGATATATGTGCTAATTGATTTTATGTTATCAATAAGTCTCCTGGTCAACAGTAGGATATCAGTAGTTTAGTTTTGGGGAAATCACAGTTATATTCAGATTTTTGACTATATGTGGGTTGTTGCCTCTAATCCCTATGTTGTTCAAGAGTCAACGGTATGTCCAAAGTAATTGAAATCTGGATCTTGAAGAAATTTCTGCACTCCCATGTTCATTGCAGTAGTATTTATAATAGCTAAAATATGAAAAACCCTCAATGGCCATCAGCAGATTAATGGATAAAAGTGTTACATACATACATAAGTGTTATATACATACATTAAAAGTGTTATCCACATACAATGAAATATTAATCAGCATTTATAAAGAAAGGAATCTTGTTCATTTGAAACAACATAGACCTGAAGGATATCCTGCTAAGTGAAATAAGTCAGACACAAAAAGGGAAATAGTGTATGATACTGTGTATATGTGGAATCTAAAACAGTCAAACTCATAGAAGCACAAAGGAGAGTTTTGATTGCCAGGGGCTGGAGAGAAAAGAAATAGGAAAGTAATGGTCAAGGGTTCAAAGTTTCTGTCATGAGAGACAAACAAGTTTTGGAAGTCTATTGCATAACATAGGACACGTGATTAACAAAACTCTATTGTGCACTTAAAGTTTTGCTAGGAGGGTAGATGTCATGTTAAATGCTCTTACCACAAAAGAAAAACAAAACAAAACAAAAAGTACCAACAACAAACAAGGCAAAAAAAAAAAAAAAAAAAAAGCCAGAAAGAACTGGAGGTGATAGATAAGTTAATGGTATTGATTGTGAGGATAGTTTCATGACTATATACTTGTCTCGAAACACATCAAGTTGTATACACTAATTTTCTTCAGCCCTTTGTATGTCAATCACACTTCGATAAAATGACTTATTAAAAAGGCGAACAGTAACTAAAAGATTCACGGCACACCATCCACAGGACAGGCAGGTAAACATTGCAATTGCAGGAGGAGAAAATACAGAGAAATGGACACAGAGATTAGTGAAAAAATAGTGGCCATATATGAAGAAAGACATAGACCGACAAATCTGAGAAAGTTAATCAAATCCAAGTTAGATAAACTCAAAGATTCCAATACTGGAATACATTACCATTGAACTGTTGAAAGACAACAACAAAGAAAATCTTGAAAGTAACACAAGAAAAATGACTCTTCATGTATGAGCATCCTCAGTAAACTTATCATCGGGGTTCTCAGCAGAAATCTAGCAGCTCAGAGATAATGCACTGATATATTAGAAATGTCAAAAGAAAAAAAAGCCTATTAACTGAGAATTCCATTTCCAATAAAAGTGAGAGAGAAATTAAGACAACCCAAGATAAATGAAAGTTTAGGGATTTTGTTATCACTTGACCTGCCTACAAGAAATGCTAGAGTGAGCTGACATTCAAGTTGAAGTGAAAGGATTCTAGGGAGTAGCTCAAATCCATATAAAAAATTAAAGTTCTCTATTAAAAGTAAATACATGAACAAATATGAAAAGCAGTATTATTTTATTTTGGTTTATAAATACATGTTATTCTATTATAGATTTTAAAGATTAAGTATTAAATATCATTAAAAATCTGTGATAATCTGTGCACAATTATGAAAATGAAACTAGTGATGTCATTAACAGAAAGTGGAAGGTGAAGGGTAGGCTCACCACCTAAACCTAGAGTTTCTACATGTGATCGAAATTAATTGATATCAGTATAAAATAAGTTGTCATAACTTTAGGATATCATATGTAATTTCCATGGTAAATGGAAATTTTCTAAGGAAACTACCTACAGAATATACACAAAAGGGAATGAAAAGTGAATCAAAGCATGTTATTACAAAAATTAAATGAAACATAAAGGAAGGCAGTAATGGAGGAAATGAGGGACCAAAAAAAGTTATAAGACATATAAAAAACAAATAACAAAGTGTCAAAAGTAAACTTTCCCCTCTCTGTATAACTTTATACATGAATGGATTAAACTTCCTAATAAAAAGATGTAAACTGACAGCATGGATTAAAAACAAACAAACAAACCAGGATCCAACTATATGCTCTCTGCAAGAAGCTCTGTTTAGATATAAAGATACACATATAAATTGCAAATGACAGAATGTAAAAAGATATTTCATGTAAATGGTGACTAAAATAAAACAGGCACAGATATACTAATATCGGATGTAATAGACTTTAAGTTAACAACTGTTACAAAAAACATAGAAAGACATTACATCCTGACAATAAGGTCAATACACCAAGAAGATATGATGATTATAAACATATATGCACCCCCCATCAGAGGCTCTAAATATATAAAGCAAATACTACAGAATTGAAGGGAGGAATAGACACCTCTACAATGATGGTAAGAAACTTCACTATCTCACTTTCAATAATGGATAGAACAACCAGACAGAATACCAATAAGGAAAAAAAAAAGGACTTGAACAACAGTATAGATCAGTTGGACCTAACAGAAGACTCTACCCAACAATAGCAAAATATACATGTCTCTCAAGTGTGCATGGGGCATTCTCCAGGATAGACCATATGTTATGCCATGAAGCAGGTCTCAGTAAATTTAGAAATATTGAAATCATATAATGTATCTTTTCCAATAACAAGAGATTGAAAATAAAAAAGAAAAGCAGAAGAAAAATTGGAAAATTCACAAATATGTTGAAATTCAACAACATACTCAAACAATGAATGGGTTGAAGAAAAAAGAAATCAGATGGCTTCACTGATGAATTCTACTGAACATTTACAGAAAAATCAGCACCAATCCTATTCAACTCTTCTAAAAGTTGAAGAGGAGAGAAAACTCCCAAACTCATTATGTGAGGCCAGCATTACCCTGATACCAAAGCCAGAAAAAAATAAAAACACAACAAGAAAAGAAAGCTCAGATCAGTATCACTTAAGAATTTGAGAACATTGATACCAAAATCCTCAACAAAATACTAGCCAACCCAATTCAATCATCCAAAAGCATATTAAAAGCAAAATACTAGCAAACTAAATTCAACAGCATATTAAAAAGATTATACATCATGCTCAGGTGTGATTTATTCCCAGAAAGTAAGTATGGTTCAACATACACAAATCAATCTTTTGTAATGCACATGAACAGAATAATGGAAAAATAATTCATCATCTTCTTTGATTCAGATTCAATACCCTTGCATTATAAAAACACTCAATTAACCAGGAATAGAAGAAAGTACCTCAGCATAAGAAAGCCCATATATATATATATATATATATATATATGTATAAAAACATAGCTGACATTATACACAATGGTGAAAGACTGAGAGCTTTTCTTATAAGATTAGGAACAAGACAAAGATGCTTGTTTTTACCACTTTTGTTCAACATAGTCCTAGAGAGAACAATTAGGCATGTGGGGAAATAAAACAAACATTAAAATTAGAAAGAAAGAAGTAAAATTATTGGTTCTTGCAGATGACACAATCTTCTATGTAGAAAATTTCACAAAAAATGTGTTAGAATTAATAAATTACTCAGCAAAGTTGCAGTATACAAAACCAACATACAAAAATCAGCCATGTTTCTTTATAGTAACAATAAACAATCTGAAAGGAAATTAAAAATATAATTCCATTTTTCACATAATAAAAAAAAATACTTAGGAATAAACTTAACCAAGGATGTAAAAGACTTGTACCCTGAAAACTACAAAACAGTGTAGAAAGAAATTAAAGGACAACAAATAAGCATTCTGTGTTCATGGATTGGAAGAAGATATACTAAAATTTCAATACTACCTGCAGTGATCTGCAGATTTAATCCAATTCCTATAAAAATCCTGAAGGTGTTTTTTTGCAGAAATAGAAAAGTTAATCCTTAAATTTATATGGAATCTCAAGGAACTCTGAATAGCCAAAGCAATCTTGAAAAAGAAAAACAAAGTAGGAGGTCTCACACTTTCAGTTTCAATGCTGACTACAAAGTACAATAATCAAAACAGTTTGGTACAAGCAACAAAACAGACATATCGAGCAAAATAATATAATGGAGAGCTCAGAAATAAACCTTCGCATATGTGGTCAAATGATTTTTGACAAGGAGGCCCAAGGTCATTCAATGGGAAATGGATAGCCTTTTCAATAAATGTCGTTGAGAAAACTAGATAGCCATGTGCAAAAGAGTGGATTTTGCCTCTTACCTTATAACATACACAAAAAAGTGACTCACTATGGATGAAAGACCTAAATGTGAGAGCTAAACCTAGTGAATTCTTATAAGAAAACATAGGGGAAAACCTTCATGATATTGGATTTGGTAGATTTTTGGATAGGACCCAAGAGCATAAGCAACAAAAAAAAATTGATGAATTAAACTATATCAAAATTTAAAACTGGTGTGTATCAAAAGATACCATCAAACAGAGTGATAAATTGACCCATGGTATGAGAGAAAACATTTGTGAATCACATATGTGGTATGGGATAATTATTCAGAATATAGAAAGAACCATAACTCAACAATAAAAAAATCAAATTCAAAAATGAGCAAAGAATGTGAGTAGACATTTCTCCAAAAAAGATAAACAAATGGCCCATAAATACATGAAAAGATGTTCAACATCACTAATCCTTACTTGTTGACAAGGATGAGGAAAAATTGCAACCCTTGTTTACTTTTGATGGGAAGGTTAAATGGCACACCCACTATGAAAAACAGTATGGTGATTCCTCAGAAAAATAAAACTAGAATTACCATATACATTGATATGTATTGAATTGCCAGAATTTTTGCTTTTTAGTATATATTCAAAATAACTGAAAATAGAGACTTGCTATTTGTGCATCCATGTTCATAGTACCATTACTCACAATACCCAAAAGGTTGAAGCAACCCAGTGTCTGTTGACAAATGAATGGATAAACAAAGCATGGTATGTCAATGGAATATTGTCAGGCCTTAAAAAAGAAATTTTGACACATGCTACGACACAGATCAACCTTAAAGATATTACACCAAGTGAAATAAGCCAGTCACAAAAGAACAAATACTCTGATTATACTTGAATGATGTACACAGAATAGCCAGTTTTATAAAGACAGAAGGTATAGTGGGGGGTGGGTTGGGAAATCCTAGGAAAGGGTTATTTTTTAATGGGTAAGGAGGTTCAGTTTAGGAAGATGAAAAACTTTCTGGAGGTGGACGGTGGTGATGGTTGCACAACAATGTGAACATACTTAATGCCACTGACCTGTACACTCAAAAATGTTTGGAGTAGTAAAAACAAAGTTTTAAAAATAAGTATTAGGTAACATTAGAAAATGCTTAGAAAAGCACCTGATAAGTGCCTTATTAAGCATTTATCATCATTTTATTATTACTAACTACTCTAAATAAATAAGAAACACATTAACCCTGCTAAAAAAAAAGCATAACAATTGGCAAAAGTCATGAAAATACAATTTCAAACAGAAAGCCAAAAAATAAAAGAATCAGTTGGAGGAAGGCAGGCAGGCAGGCACTATGGGAGAAAGCAGAGCAGAACTAAACAAAATAGAATATAAAATCCAAAGATAACAATGAAATGAGTTGAGAATGAGTTTGGAGCCAGGTCATACTGGAGAATAATTTAAAGAACTTATAACTAGTGAATAACATTTTTAAGGGATTTAAATTTAAAGAATTTTAAAGTAATCAGTGTTACTTGTTTCAGGAATGTTTCACAGATTCAGGGCAAAGGAGTTGGGATATGTCAATTCTTCGTGACCTTTATATTAGATCTAACTCTAGGGTGTTAGAAGTAAGTTTGCAGAGGGCTGGAGATGGGCGGGCAGGGGGGAGGTGGTAAGAAAGTGGAGAGAACAAATATAAACTCTTTTATTTGTTTTTAGGAGTTTGTAAAATGAAGCAGGTTAATAACAGAGATAGATTCAACCAATGTTCATGGACTCGCAGTTCTTCCTTACTTGTCCGTATGTGATCACATGACTAGTTTTGAATAAAGAAATATGAAAAAAAATTCATGTCACTTCCAGACTAAAGCATTTAATTGTCTGTGTTTGACTCTTCATTTCTCAGAGTAAATGCTATAGTGAAGCTGGAGCCTTGCACTGAGAAAATGACAGGAGATGATCTTGGTGCCTTTGTCCCCTGCACACCCGAGTGGTTTTGCTGAGCAGACCTCCCCGCCATCCCCACCAACTTTCTTTGGACACTAGTATGCGCAAGAAATAATACTTTGATTATTTAAGCTATTAAGATTTGGAAGTTTTATTTTATTGCAGCTTAAACTAGACTAACCTGAGTAATACATTATCCACCATCATCTTTTCATCACCAAAAGAGAAATTCACAGCAGTACCTAGTCTCAGGTGAAGATTTCTTTCAGAGAGATAATATATACTGTGTAATGAATTTCCTTTTCAAGCTTAGAGAAAGAGATGAAGAAGAGAGACCACCAATGGCTCCACGGAGATATAGCTAACAACCACTGTAAAGTCCTTGAGTTTGTAAAATGCCTCTATTGAAATTCTTGCAGAGTTTTACCCCTTTGCATTCAAAGAGAGAAATCAATCTGTTGGTTTTATTTATTATGCAACCAGTATTGGATTTCTACCATGGATATGCAGCTTCTCTCATTTTAGGCAGAAGTAAAGGCAGAAATGTGGAATATGCCCGGAAAAGCAGTATTTGTTCTGTTTGTAGCCTCATATGAAGCACAAACTATGCAGGATCAGAGGAATGTGATTATCATGTAGAACAGCAGTCCCACTGCATGAAGACTGATTTTTTCTCTTGAGATTTTGTTAATTTACGAAAGTTTTCTAATGGCAAGCCAGTTACTCCATCATTAAGGTTTACCTCAATGTTGACAGATGAAATGATGAGGAAAGGATAATATCCTTAATAAGTAAAGACCTTCTACCATTCCACACGAAAGCCATTGACTTCAGTGTATGCACACTGGAAATCCAGCAGACTCATTTCACCAGTCTCCCGTGTAGCTAATGAGGAGTGATCAGAAGTCACGGGTTGGAACCCGAAGGAAGTTTTTACAATGGGGCAGACTAAGCGATATGTACAGATGGTCCTTTGCCCTTCAAATCACACCGTTCCATCTTTCTTCTTTATGCGTTCCAGATATGATGTTCAAAGGTGCTGTGACCAGTACAGAGACTGCCACATGATAAGCACAGATCAGGAAAGCAGACGTAGCCTGAGTCCCTGAACACGTTATTGTGGTATCTGTATCACTTCTGACTTGCCTAAACCCAGATTTCTGATTTTGGGATAACAACTCAGCCTCCGAGTGAAATCACTTCTGATCATGTTTTCTGTTATTTGCAAATACTATCCTAATTGATCAAAAATTACAATGTGACAAACACTATTTTAAGCCCCCCCCCTACACACACATAACTTTTAACTTTTAAAGCCATCTAAAAGATGGGATAATATTCCCTATTACACGGATGGAGAAACCGTGCCCTGGGTGTGGGCGAGGTGGCGTTTAGAGCCGTGTCAGGAGCAGCCACTTCTCTCCCTAAGGGTCGGTTGCTGCATTAGACCAGCGTGTGGCTCATCGTATGCGCCTCCTCAAGCTCACTGGGGAGGCTGGTTTGCAGGCTTGCAGTCTTCTCTTTCAGCAGCCTTGCACTCTACTACCACATAGTAGGTCTCTTTCCTGCCAACTTCTAATTGTGTGGTTACGGGTGACTAAATGAATGACTCCAAGCTTTTGCTTCCTAACAGAGTTGTCACAAAGATTAAATTCGATAATGCTCTCCTAGGCCCTGACGCATGATAAGAGCTAACCCTCGGAGATAGCACTTACCTATCTGCCAGGCACTGCCTTAAACACATTCCATTGACTCAATCATTATTCTTCACAACAGCCCTCTAGGATAAGTACTATTGTTATCCTGACTTTAAGATAAAGAGGGAAGCAGGGAGAATGTAAGTGACTTGCATGCAGTTCTAGTAGTGACAGAACAGGGATTCTAGCCTGCGCTATCTGGCACCAGAATCCATACTCTACCCCTGTGCCACATCTTAGTCTATCCTCACAGCCCCATCCTGCATTTCATTCCTTCTAGGGAATGGCCACACACTGCTAAGAGGCCACATCACCTGCCTGTCCCAGCAGAATGCTCCCTGTGCGACTCATCTCCCTCGCAATGTGCACTTGCGTTTCCACAAGGCTTGCCCCAGCACCCCTTTGCGTCCTGGCCACACAGGACATTCTCTCTCCCAAGCTCCAAGCTAACTATGGCCCGAGTCACCCCCCTGCTTGCATACACTAAGTTAAACCACTGATTACACATTCCCAGCAAGCGACCATATTAGAGTCCCCGCCTAGCACCTCATTACAGCTTTCTAGCCCGACATCTCATTACAAGGCCTGGACACATCTGAATGCCCCCAGAGACACTCGTCTCATTACACATTTTTGAGAAACCCACATATAAACCTAGGGCTTTAGATGCTCATGTCGTTAGACCTGTTCTGTCACATCCCATTTCATACCATTCTTGACAACCCATTCATGCATGCTCCTGAGAAGCAGGCCCCGTCCAGCACTGGGGTGCCTGGGGGAGTTAAATTAGCAAATACTCAGAAAGCATGTGTTTAGAATCAAACTACAAGGTCAGCAATGCTGTATCCGTGGACAGTTATCAAAGTTGAAGAATCTTCATCTGCTAAAAATAGGTAACTCCTACTATTATTTTTTCTGATTTTTCTTCTAACACATACACATAACCTATTCCCTTAAATAAAAAACAAAATTAAGAAACATAGAAAAAAGAATTGCCAGTAATATCACCATTGTCATATTATCATAAATTTCAACTTGAATATTCTTTTGGTTATATATGATAATATGTATGTGGTGGGGCAGAAACATGGCTCCCAAGAAGGCTCCACAGCTTAAAACCTGTGACTGGGAATATGTCATCCTAAGTGGAAAAAGGAACTTTGCAGATGTGATTAAGGATACTGACCAGTTGACCTTAAGATAGAACGATCATGCTGGACTCTCTGGCTGGGCCCAACGTAATCACACGAGCCTTTAAACACAGGAGAGGAAGGCAAAAGGCAGAGGGGACTGAGAGAGCTGAGAAGCCTAAAAAGGATACTGCTGACCTGTGTGGGCTTGGAGAGGGAGGGAGCTGTCTGTCAAGGAAACAGAGACCTAGTCCTACAACCACAATGAACTGAATTCTGCCAACAGCCTTCAGTGAGTTTGAAGAAAGAAATGCAGGTCTGCCAACACCTTCATTCTGGCCTTGCGAGACCCTGAGCAGAGAATCCAGTTTTATCACAGCAGACTCCTGACCGACAGATACATGATATGATAAGTGAGTATTATTTTAAGCTGATAAATTTCTGGGTAATATGTTATGCATCAATATAAAACTAATATAATATTCATATTTTTATAAAATCAAATTATGCTATGTATCATATTTCAGGATCTATTCTTTTTTTATTTTCAGGATCTGTTCTTATAAGAATACATTGGAATAGTTTTTATATCAAATAGTTTGCACTTTGACAAAATATTTAATAGTTGTATAATATTTACTTTATTGTCTGGATTATAATTTGTGTAAATGATTATCTATTCTGGACATATAAATTCTTGTTATTTTTGCTATTAGGAAACAATGGTGTGGTAAGATGACTATCTTTGTACGTCTGTCTTTGTAAAACAAATGGAAGAATGTATGTGTAATCACTGTTTAAATTTTACATGAATTTATGAATGAAATGGATAACTAACACAAGCAATTAAACCATGGCTGTATAAACAGCCTATCATTTGTATGTATAATAAACTCAAAAGTCCCTACATCTTCTTAGACATTCAAATGCATTTTTATAGATACCAAATGAATATGAATCCATTTTTCCCTTTACTTCAGTCCTCAAGTTCCCAACATTTTGCATTTAATAATTGATGCTTTTCTATGCATTTATGCTCTAAATAACTTAAATAATTAGTTAAAACAAAGCATTCTTTTTGAGAACTTACCATGTGTAGGTCCTTTTTCTTATAGGTGTTTACAGAGGCAGAGATGGCTACCTGACCACCACACATACCTGATCCATTTCTATTGCAAAGTGAAGCTTCTGAGAAGTGGCTGCCCAGCCATGAACTTTATTTCCCAGAGAACTGCACATTTCCTTGAGCTCAGGCAACAGATTCTGGCCAATAGAGAGGTGAGCAGAGTGATAGGGGTCACTTTGGGGCTAAGGTGCACCTGCTCCATCCTATCTGTCTTTGTCTGCTCACTAGACGCAGGGGATCCTGCAAAGGACTCAGATCCACGAGGGAAGTGCAGAGTAAGCAGAAGTGCAAAGCCTAGGCCCATGTCACTGCCTGGTGGTGAAGTATATTGACGTGTGTTTGGACTTTTTATGTGAATGAGTAATACATTTCCATTGTATTATTTTGGATTCTAGCGTTTATAGGATAGAGGAGATAGTGCTGCTTTAGCTAATACACTTTCACCCGTTGTTGAGCATAAGCAATAGTTGTGAGTAGAAAATTAGCAAATAGCAAGTAACTGAGGATCAACTACTTGCTTAATGTGTGTGTGTGTTGGGGGCAGTGTGCTGATTGTTCTTATAATCACAGAAAGTTGAGAAAAGGATCAGAGGGTCATCACTTGACAGGATCACATCAAGGTTTGATTATCCATTCTACAAAATTTGCTGAGAGCCTTTTCTCTTCTGGGCCTCTGCTGGGTTCCAGGGATACAGAGAAGACAATCAGAGTGTGGTCAGGTACCCTCAGCTCCGGTGGGAAGGTAGACAAGGATCTAACACTAAGAATTCAAGAATTTACTTGGTGTGATGCAGAAAGAAAACGTTATATCTCAGTTTACTCAGAGAAATTTTGACTTTTTTTCTTCTCAGAAGGGGTACATATGGTAGGGGATTCAAAGAACAGATGAAATTAAACAGGTGGAGGGCCTGGCGGGGAGGCCTCACTGGAAAACTGAAGCATCATGAGGCACGCCTGAGAGTAGAAACGAGTACTTTGTACTGCGGGGGGTCCACCTCATTTCAGGGGAGAATATTGAAGAGAAATGTTATGAAAGGCATAGTATAGTGGGATTATTCCAAGTGGGAAAATAAATCTGATATCAAAAAAACAAAGGTTTTTTTCTAGACCAGAACCAGCATTTCAACTAAAAGGAAAACAGAAAGGAATTTTTGTCAGGAACTAGATAAGGATGGTTACTGCCTCCACTAATAGTTAATATATTTTTTAAATGATTTGCTATTGAATTAAGTAGGAAAAAAAACAATTATAAGCATGACAATTAAAAAGAAAAATATAAAACTTCATTTATACATGATATGATTATGATTAAATATCTTGAACCTCCCTCCCCCCAAAGAAAGCAATGGAAAAGGTACTCATTGGGAAGGAAAAAATACAACATGAGGCTGGAACCTTTTGTCAAACCAGAACATAAGGAATCAAAGACTACAAAGATCGTTTCAAAAAGATGCAGAACCCAGGCTGAATAAACTATAACTGCCAATGACAGGATGATTTGAGTATCTGTGGGTATCATAATAACATTGGATTAAGACTCATTAGATATGCTTAAATCCATGAGCTTCTGATGATAATTTGAAAGCTACTTTTATTGGATATCTTTTGAGAGTACTGAGGAAGCTGATCATTATTTTTGAAATTTGGCAAATAACAGGAAAGAAGCAAGGATGTATCCAGTTTTTACTGTTTGAACTGCACCTTACATGATTGAATAGTTTATAAGGAGTTTCTTCTAAAGAGACATTCTAATTGATAAATGAAAAAAGGATATTAAATTTGAAATATTGCAACTTTCAGTACTTAATCAATGAATTTCACTAATAATTATCAATGACTTCTAATAAAAAGACCAACATACATTAAGTATTTCCTGAATTATCAACAGTATCTATAAAATAGGGTTACCAATGAAAGAATAAATCAATAGTTTAACTAATTAATATGGCTACCTATTTACAGAAGGTAAGACACTGAGAAATACATAAAACATTACCATGTGTATGCATTCTTCAAAATGCTGACTGTTGGCAATTTTATGTAACAAATAACCTGGTTTATTTAACAAAAGATTGCATTGGAAAAATGTAAATGAGGGTATATTAGTTAGGTCTATATATAAACACAGAAATTTAACACTGAGTATTTAATAATATTAAGGAATTATTGTTAATTTTGTTTTGGTGAGATAATACTATTGTAACCATTGTGGTTTTGTTTATAAAAAATCCCTTATCTATTAGAAATCCATAGCTAAATATTTACAAGTGAATGATATGATGCCTGGGACTTACTGCAGGAGGATAAATGAGTGGGAAAATAGATGACATTAAGATTGGCCATGGATGAGTTGGTCCTTACTGAAGCTGGGTATGTTGAGATTCATTGTACTATTTTCTCTTCTTTTATATGTTTGAAAATTTCTAAACTAATCATTTTTGGAAAAAAATTGCAAGTGCTATTTATATGCTAAAGTTAAATAATCAAGATTTGAAAAGATGTGATGAAATACATTGTTGGATGTGCTCTTTGTATGAACTGTAAGATACTTTTAGGAAAGTATTTATTATTGT
>VBSM01003199.1:11425382-11454015 GCA_008086735.1 Cheirogaleus medius | reverse complement strand
GCACCCGGAACTAGGCGCCATCTTGTAATGGCGGAACACCGCGCCCCACATATTATAATAATTAAAAAGTGTTAAAAATGTGTGCCATTGACCTGCTAATGTCTAGATCTAGGGATCTAGATCAGGGATCTAGTCTAAATCTGTAATCAGAAATACATATAAGAACATATGCCACAAATAATTTATTAAAGTAAAATACGGAGGCAATCAAGACATTCAATAATATAATAAATAAGTCAATTAAATCTATCTCATCCAGTGCTTTTCCATAGCTTTAATGGCAAGGGAGGCTCAACTCATCATATAATACAAACTGAAGTAACCTGGATTCAACATGGTACTGCATGATGTTACCCATGTAGGAAATACATGTGCATTCAATCATCCACTCATCACTGATTCAATGCACATTCATTAAGCGTCTTCTGTGAGCTGAACATTGTAAAAGATGCTGGGGATATAACAGTAAGAAAGAGAGATATCGTCTTTACTCTCAGAGAATTTGCAGTCTTTGGCTGGTTTGTTAGTTTGTTTCCATAGCAAAAGATGGCTGCAGTGATAAGCAAAACATAGGCCTTTCTGTTGAGGTCTTCAAAAATGTTTCCATGAAATAGATAGTCTACTACAGAAAGAAGTATTATAAAATGTGTCACCTTAAAACAATGATGGAAGTGCTCAGGAGAAACATTTCCATAAGTGCTATAGGATGATAATGGTGATGTCTGATACTGGGACTCAATCAATAGATAGGATTTCATGAGCCACATGGAGTGTAGAGAGAGAAAAAGAACAAAACATCTAGGTTAAAAAGAAAAAAGTCAGAATAAGCAAAAGAAAAGAGGTCATTGTAAGATAGGTAAAAACAGTTTGGGAAGGTAGTTTGTGACCCAATATTGGCCAGGAAGGCAGGCCTCAGAGGTGGTCTAGCGTGGGGTGTGGGAAGAGGAGTCTGACTTATCCAGAAGCAATGTAAACCACTGGATGGGGAGTAGGCTCTAGAGCAAGGGTACTGCAGGAACCTGGGCGATTTAAACTTTGCTTGTCATACTTTTCTGTGGTTGACAAATTCAGACAAAACATAAAGATGGAGGGATTTAGGTCTGAAGTTCTAGGCTAATGACATTGTGGAGGTAACAAATGAGAAAATGGCATGTAAGGAAGATTAAACAACACCAAGGAATGGGTCAGTAACAAAAGAAAAATAAAGGCAGGAAGGGACACGCATAGCAGACAATCTCACCATTCAGGCAAGAGGTGCGCTTGGTTTGCATGACGGAGCTGACAGAGTGGTAAACGAATTGGTGAAGTTGAGACACTGTAAAGAAAGAAATGGCAAGACAGTAGTAAGTCAGCTGCGAATGACTCCAAGTGTGTAGGCGGATGAGAGAGGATCACACTGTCACTTATTAGGAGAGAGTGCAGTGACAACCATGTGGAAATCACAGGCCATCTAGCACATTTTGAGGAGTGTTATTAAGTGCCTTTTAAGTAGCTTTTGGCTCAACGACACCCCTCCCCCCACACACACACAATGAAATGTTTGTGACTTAGTCGTTCATTCACTTATGCCATAAATATGCATTCATCAACTTCTGGGAGCCAAACCCTCTATATTGGTAAAGTTCTTCAAGGATATCAAGAGCCATCATAGCCTATTTTTTTTTAGGATAAAGTGGTTATTTTTAAAATGTTGTGACAAATTATAAGTCAACATTGGTAAGGAATCTCAAAGATACTCACATTGGAACAACTTATACAGCTCAAAATGCAACACAAATAAAAAAAATAGTTCCTTCTGTATCATTCCTATGAACTCTATCCATTGATGAACACCATTTAAGTGTAACAGTGATTGAATCGGCATCTTTTTTTTGTAGAGGTAAAAGAACTAATTATTTTAGAGCAAAAATAGCTGGGTCTGGACACTGGCACACATGACTTTTGTGCAACTATATTTGCATACATTTTATATGGACAGGTGTCAAATCCCTTGCATATGCTGAATTCACATATGCAAGGGATGAATCAACATTTTAGGCTATCCCAAGTTGACACTTTGCTGCCTATCAGTTAATTTGATGGTTATTTTCATATCCGTTAATACAGAAGTGTTTTGTGAATGTTATTACACCTTACTTTATGGAAACTGGAAAAATAAAAATGTTTATATAAGCAATAAGAACTATGTCTCTTAAACGAATGTGATAGAGAATAACAAATCATCTTTTATGCTGATAAGAGCAACTCTTTGACTTCTATCAAATTAACATCAAGAAACCTTATCCATTAAATAAATTTAGAGAGAAATGTAATGATGGAAGTTAATACTCAAATTTGATATGCCATTAAGTATGTTAGACTATTTTTAATTTCCTGTAACTGAAATTCATGGTTATAATGAGTGACAATAACTTGTTTTTCTCCATTTGATAATTGTGCACATTTACAGAAATATATTGTTATGCAGTTGTGCATGTTCACAACAGAGAGGTGCTTTACATCCATTTTTGCAATCCTGTGAGGGGATCATTTTCATCCCATCACATTGATGAAAAAAAAAGAAATGTGTTGAGATTAATAAATTATTCATGTTCAATAATTTACAAATGGTAGAAGTGAGAGTCAAATCACATACTGACTATATATCTATATCCATATGTAAATTCAGGCTAATAAATGCCCTGGAAAAGTATTTTTTATAAAAACAAAAAATTACTTTTCTGAAAAATTGTATGAAGAGGATTTAACTAATAAAAATCTGCATTGCTTTTCCCTGTTGTGATCATTAGCTACTGTTTCAGCCAAGGTTTCCCAGAAACCAAAGCCTGAGATTATGGCTTAAGTCTGATCATTGGTGGAGAATGTGGTCCCCAGGAGCAGAAACAAGCGATGGGGAGTGATGCAGGGATGGAGGCAGAATGATCTGAGTATGAGGTAAAGGGGTGGCCACCACTGCAGGTGCTCTCATCCTTAGGACTTTGAGAGCACACGCATGGAATGAGGCTTAGTATCAGGGGTTCGTGACGTCCACTATAAAGATAGGGTCCCCTGGAAGACTGTGTTGCAAGAGATGAAAGAAACAAAGACACAGACACAGAAATAGTATTTAAGAGAGTGGGGAAATCAGGGGACCACCAGCACTCTGGTGCCAAGGTGGTGGTGGCGGAAACCCAGAACTTGCTTTTTATTCTCTTTGCCATATTGCAAAATACAATGATCTCGTGTGAAAAAATCACAGGATACAATAATCAAAGTTCTCAGGGCTCCCCCCAAACTCACAAGGTGTCCTAACCAATTTCCTTTCTAGAAGTGAAAAACACATAATTCTTCAGTAGGTACAACCCTTTTGATCAAGGTAAACTGATTTTATCCCAAGCTCAAGCTATGTACATGGATATCAATCTTTAACGTCAGTAGCTGAGACCCATTTGATCAAGGAACAAGGAAACTACATGCTTCCCACTGGGAGACTGGTTTTACATTAACTGAGGCACTGTTGAGAGAAAGGGAGAGAGGGAGCTTGGCCAGGGTTCAAACACTATGGAAGCCTTGAGACCCTGCTCCCGCCTGACATACTGCAATCTACCTCTACAGCCGTGAGAAGTTTTCATGTCAGGCTGCCCACGGCTCTTCATGCATGAGACCCCTCAGGCTCTGAGGTTGGAGCATGCTTTGCTGTACTCCCAGATCGTTGACATATGTCCCCCGAGTAGGCAGTTAACATCTGCCTTTATTTCAGGCTTCTGCTCAGGCAATTCCTTCACCTCCTCTCCTCTCACAGCCTCAGACACAGCATCCCTAAGTCCCAGTGGTCTTACTCCCATCAGCTTAGGTTGGTGCACCCCCTATGGAGAAGGGGACACATTTAGCCATAGACTCCCGTTCTCACTGGTCAAAGGTTTTTCCCATGAGTACTTAGGAAGCCCTGTCCCCCAACACTTCCAGGTTGTACATGCATGGGCACCACACTGGCTTCCACAGTGCGAGACAAGAGGGCCTTAGCCAGGAGCCATAGCAAGTTGCTCCTGGTTGGAGTCAGTCAGAGGCAACACAGAATGGGTGTCTGAATCCCCAGATGGCTGGTGTCGGAGACAGGCCAGGGCAAGATGAGACGAACAAGAGGCGACTGATATGTTCAGATATAAGTGTATGCATAAGACAGTATGTCTTTGTGTGTACGTACATGTGCTCATTCATCCATCCATTCAATAAGGATTTTTAAAACCTGCAATGTAATTAATTGTGTGTTAGGAAATGGCAGCAATTTGTGTGTCCACAACCCCAGCCATCAAAGACATAAAATATCCTGAGGAAAGGAGATAGACAAATACCAGCACTGATGTGTGGTCAATGGTCTAGTAGAATTATGTGAGTAGTCCTTAAGGCACACAGAAGTCAACTGTCCCTGCAGGAAGCTCAGGATAAAGGAGTTGTATCTCCAGGCGAAGGAGGCTCACAACTGTTCAGAGATGATATCATGACAAAGCTCTCTTCTGTGGGTGTGAGGGACTAACCTGAACCTAACACCTGGTACTGAAGGTGTTAGTTAGGCAAATTACATCATTTCTTTTTCTCCTTTTCATTCCGTGGTAGAAACTATTCTCTCACAAGTGAGGTGGGAGATAGGAGAGAGAGCTTGTGATAATAGGGAAGCCACTAAGAAGTAATGACAATTTAGGAAGGACATGATAAAGGTACACAATGTGTCAGCAGCTGAGGTTGGAGATGGGGTTGGGGGGAGACACTGCGGAGATACTTTGCTAGAAGAATAAATAGGAATAGAAGAATAAATAGGAGATGGGGACCAACAAGCGGAGGGAGAGAGAAGAAGCCACAGAGACTTGTAATGTGTTCCTTTAGATAACTGTGTAAATTAAACAGTGACGCCATCCAACAAAGTAGACACCAGAAGAAGCCAGTTTAAAGGGGAGGGAAGGGTGAATCACCGGCGCTTGGTTTTTGTGTGTGCTGTTTGAGGGGTCCTACGTGCGTGTGTGTGTGTGTGTGTGTGTGTGTGTGTGTGAGTATGGCCCAGGAGCAGATGGCAGATTAGCAATGGCTTAGACCAGTGGTCCCCAACATTTCTGGCACTAAGGACTGTTTTCATGGAACACAATTTTTCCACAGATTGGGAATGAGGGGGATGGTTTGGGATGATTCAAGCACATCACATTTATTGTGCACTTTATTTCTACTATTATTACATTGTAATGTACTAATATAATGAAACAGTTATACAACCCACCACAGGTGGGGGACCCCTGGCTTAGGGGCCTCCAGATTCCAGGGGCTTCTTGAAGCCTGGGACAGGATGAAAGAATGTAACAAGAACACAAAAGGTGGAAAGAAATGTCGGGCACAGGATGTGGGGAACCAGTACTGAAGGCAGAGAGAAAAGGACAGACAGTTGTCTGGGGAGGACAATTCAATCAGGGATATTTTCCCAGAGAAGACACAAGGAAGAGTGGCTGTATAAAGACAAGGAAAGAGAACATTTTAAGATGACTGTAGTCAGCATTCCGATGCCATTTAGAGATCCAGAAAGATCTTACAGGTGTGCGTTTGGACATTAGCCATTAACATCCCCGATGGTCTGGGTCAACAAGGAAGGGAGGTGACTCATGACTGGACCCAGTGAATGAAAGGTGCTGGGTGGCAGGAGGAGGAGAGGGCAGAATAGAGTAGCAGGTATTATGTGAGGCATAGAATTAATGGAATATAGCTGGTGGAAGAGGAAACAAGGTCAAGGTTAATTTCCTTCCTTCCTTCCTTCCTTCCTTCCTTCCTTCCTTCCTTCCTTCCTTCCTTCCTTCCTTCCTTCCTTCCTGTTCTTGCTCTGTTGCCCAGGCTGGAGTGCAGGAGTGCAGTGGCATCATCATAGCTCGCTGCAGCCTCGAACTCCTGGGCTCGAACCATCATCCTGCCTCAGCCTTCTGAGTCACTGGGACTATAGGCATGTGTTGCCACCAGGCCTGGCTACGGTTAATTTAACAAGAAAAATTAATACGTTAGAATGCTGAGAAGTCTCTGGCATAGAACTGTGAGGCTCTGGCTCACAGCTACAGGAGAGCCGTGGATAATTAACAGTACAAGATTCCGAAGTAGCAGTGAGGAGGTGCAGCTACTGCTTTGGTTGTCAATGGTTTACATTTTGTCTTGGCTCTGTCCCGAATCAGTTGTGTGCATTTAATATCTTCATGTCCCTTTTACTCATTTATAAAACAAAAGTTTGAATTAGGTGATCTGTGAAACTGATTCCAGCCCTGGATACAGTCACTTTAAGTTTGCAAACTGTCACAGCTTAACAGAAAACTGTGTGCACTTTTGGTACCTATCCCCAGCCAATGCCAAATATGCCAGCTGTTTGGATTGTGGCATGGCAATGAGAGTCCACTGGGGCCTTCATGGACAGTCTGAATTAGGAAAGGCTGTCACCTCCTGATCTTCATATTCATCACCTGGTGACCTCCCCTTGCCATTCTCCAGGGGACAGATCCTAGAAATCACTTCCATCGGCATGTAGGACACTCATTGCTTCCACGGACACCCATCTTATTTATTAATAGAGAAATACCCATATTCTAATGCAAACTAGCATGCCCAGGAAATACTTTTAGTTTTCTTTGTATGATATATGGTGCCATGACTACATTACAGAGATAAGGAGAATGCTCTCTGCATGCTTAGTACAAACCAAAATGGCTCCATGGCTCCGACGACTGTGGGCAACTGCATGTAATTAATGAACAGGAGGCTAATTAGGACCGAGGGTTGCAGCAGGTGATGATTTCCTCCAGCAGACCTTGGCACCTGCTGACAACTTGTGGTGACCCTTTGCTCCTCTGACTATCAACTGAGAATTTGTAGTCTCAGATTGCCCCATTAAAAAACAGAGAATGGAGAGGTAACCACCCTGTTAGGTCATCTTTAACAAGCTTTCACCAGAGAAAAGAGGCCCAAGCCTTGCTGCAGAAACGCTAATGACTTCTCTATTCATTGCATATGCTTAGCAGAGTAGATGCTATAGTAGGCCAGTGAAAGCAACATCAGGATAAAAATGCTTGCATTTTCAATTCACATCCCTGTTTGTTTCCATGCCAAAGGAAGTCTCAAAGTTAATAGGATTATGGCGACTTTATTGCAGTTGCCCAAGTCTATCTTTAGAACTTTTGCACTCAGCATATCCACTTTGGCATAACCATCAATATGGCAAGGATATCGTTTTTCTAAGTTCCTTGCAATTTCTGAAAGGAGTACATTCATTTAAAGTAAGTAGCTAATTTTAGACTTAGAAATGCTGAGAGCCAGAAGCATAGAAACAAATGTGTTAAATAAAATATTACAGTAACTACATTTGAAGTCCACATATGGTCCAAAGTCCTTAGCATTCTGTTGGTTATAAAAGAAACACAAATCAAACTACTTAAGTAGAAAAAGGAATGTACTAAGTCATTAACACAACAAAAGAACAGACTAGACATTCGAGCAGGGGACAGGAATCTAATTGTGTCTTCCTATAGCTTGTCTATGTTTCATTCTTTAACATTCACTTTCTCCGTGAAGCCATTATAGAATCCTAGCTCCCAGAACATCTAGTCTCACACCTTCACAGACTTTCCCCTAGTTTTTTTTGGAAAAAAAAAATGTATATGTACACACACACACACACACACACACAGACATGCATGTAATAAAACTAGCCTATGCTAGTTCACCTACTTATCCCTTGGACTAATCTTTATGGTCAGCGACTGAGGCAATATTGCTTGCACCATGAGGAGGGCCCTATAATTACCAGTCCTCATTAGGACCAAGTAGTGTTGAGGAAGCACAGTCTCCCCCCAAAAAGGAAAGGGTATATAGGTGGAGGGAAACTATAAATATCTACTAGATATGGTTAGGGCATAAAAGAAGGAAAGAGTGACTTTAATTGGCATAGCCAGGACACACAGCGTAAATTAGATGGTGCCAGCATCGAGCCTTGAAAGACAAGCATGTGGTCACAAGGACAGAGCAGGCTGAGGAGGAGGAGGTCCTCTGTGCAGATGAAGTGACACAGGCAGAAATGCACCTTCTCAGGAAGCGCACCTAGCTCAGCATTAATAGGTGAGGAGTGAGGGTCACCATGACCGAGGCTGGAGAAGAAAAAGAAATCAGCCTCCCTTGGGCCCTTGCCTGTGTGCCTAGGAATTTGGTGTTAATCTCATGTTCAATGGGAACACCTTAAAGGATTTTAGCCATGCTACTCCAGTGACTTTATCGAAAATCAACTGAGGAAAAGGTAGGGAGGGAACAGTAGACACAGGAAGCAACAGTAGGAGGCACTTGAAATTCAATTGCGTCATCAATTAATTATTTGTGATGAATATAGAATGGGACAATTCAAAACATTTATTCTATTTCACAGGTTATTTTGGCTGGTCCTTTGTCAATCATGGAAAATACTTAAATCATTTAAGTGCCTTAGATTTTTCAGTTCAGTTTTTTTTTTCTTCTTATTAGGTGCTTGAATGACATGATCCCTTGAGGACTTAAAGATTAAAGCATCGTGGACAACCACTGTAGAGTTAAGGGTGTGGAGCGTCCCGTCTTACCATATATCCAATGTTAGTGTCCGTGATTCGAGGCTCTCTGCATACTTGGATTCATTCTTCTCGTTGACTGTGTCCCACAGGGCGCAAGATCAGACAGTAAGAGGAAAACAAAGAGCAAACAAAATAGAGACAGAATAAAGAAGAAAAAATAAAAGACAGAAAATGGCTGGCCACTACATATTTATAATTCAGACTGCAAAAGAGTTATTATACTATTTAGAGGAAAAATAAATAGTAGCCTTTCTTTTATATTTATAAAACTGTGTCTTATAACATTTAGCAGGCTGAATTTATGTTGTTTTTATAACTAATGATTTAAGTATATTTGTCATCAGAGCTTCCATTGGTAACATAGTCAATGCAACCACAATGACTGTTTTTCATACACTAAAATTTTCTACAATTCTATGCCATTTATGATACCACACAGTGTGATCATCAGCTCTGTGATCTAAAACTACCAGCCTAGGAGTCACAGTAATTGGTCTTGTTCCAGCTCTTCCTCTAATCTGCTATGTGAATTTTTAGTAATTTCACCACTTGTCTCATTTTCTAGTCTACGAATAAAGCAATCAGTATAGAATAATTCTAAAGTCTCTTCCAGCATGGGAATTCTCAAATTTGTACCATCCATTTTTTTAAAGATGTGTAATATTTCTGGAAACTAAAAGCACATGGTGGCTTTTGCCAAGCAAAGGAAACTAAATCATCATTCCAAAAGTCCATTTTGTTTAAAAACAGCCTCATTCCAGATAGGGGCATTAATGGGGCTATTTTAAAGTTGGTCAGCCTCTATATATGTTTTTCCTTCCAAACCACCAGCTGTTACTGTGTTTTGATGCTTGGCTTTTCTTGTTTCTAAATCATGGCTTGGTTTCCAGTGTTTCTTGAAGAACAACCTCTTAAAATGATACTATCTACAATTTCATTGCCACATCATTCAAGTCAATGAATAGCTTTGTAGCAACATCCCTGTGCCACAAACTATTTTTCAGGAACAAAAGTAGATTTTCGGACTGGGAGAGGGTGTCTAGACTCTTGACTAGTACCCTAGTAGAGTATTTAGGGCCAGATTCCAGCATAATGCCAACTGAAGTCATTATCATTTTAAAAGAAAAAAAAATCAAAACTCAACATGCTTAAACCAATTATATTGTTGAATAGGGGACACTAACAGATACGCACTTTTCATCCATTCCTACATCTTCCCAGGTGAAAATACCATGTATTTCCTACATGTTAAATCACTGTTATTTATTTGCCATTAATTGAAAATGATCTCCACTTTGTCCCATTGAATTATTGCTCTCCAACTCTCAAATCTAATGTCCATCCACCATACAGTTCTTCCACAGACATCTTTCTAGAAGTCAAACTTCTCAGATCCAATATCACTTAGAATGAAAGAAATGTACATTAAAATACAATAAATCTACTTTTTCCCTTCTTATTAATTTTGATAAATTTACTAATTCAGGCAGCTTATGAATCTCAGCAAAGGTTTATTTTGTGGATGTAGTTATAGAAAAATGGACACCCTGAGGCACTGTTGTAAGCAAAAATCACAGCAATCTCTTTGAGAGAAAATTTGGCAATATACATCAAAATTAAAACCAAACATCTATAACCCAGTAAAATTTCTACTTTTTAAAAGTTACCCTTCAGGCAATATGTGTGTGTGTGTAGCTTTGCATATCTGTATATCTATATCTATAATGTATATATCTCAACGAGAGGCATAGATACAGGAAGAATGTTGATAAAACATATTGAGATACAGTATTTAGATGAAATACTCAGCAGCTATTTTTTAAAATGAGGTAGTTTATGTTTGCTAATTAGGAAGTAAGTACCTCTAGGATAAAACCCAGATGGAGAGCAGAATTACTGTACTCTCTTATTGTGTGCTATGGGGATACATAGATATATATGGGGGCATATTTAAATATTTCTAATTTGTTAAATGCTTGCACTATCTCTGAGAGAATAAATGCTTAACTGACCACAGGAGTTGGCTCTGGAAGTGGAACTGAGACACTGGGCTACCCAGGAGGAAGGCTGTGTTTTCATTGCTTGCGTTTTTGCCGTTTGGATTTTTGCCACATGAAAATATTACTTTCATTCCATAAAGCTCCTGAAATAAAAAAATGTTACAATCGAAACAGATCATATGGCTTTCTCAATTGCAGTGTCATTTTGATAATTCTTGTAATCTCAACCTTGACTCCAGAAGTTTACTACAATAGTTCCCAGAACCTTCCAGGGATTTCTCCTTTCTTTGTGTAAAATGTCCTTCATTCATTGTCCTCCCAGCTGATACCTCCTCAGCTTTCAGAACTGGGCGCAATCCCCTCCTCCTCTCTGCACATCCTGTGTTCTTTGCCGTGGAGGTGCTGTGGACTGCTGGTGCCTGCTCCCTCCTGCCCTCCTTCCCGGGGCCTTTCTGTTGCTTCAGAGAATGGGGTGTTAAAAACTGGGCTTCCCAGCCCCCTTGGCAGCTGTGCTTCTTGATGTCGTCCTGGTTCTGCTGCCTAGATGCTCTCCTGTGCTTCTCTGTGACGCGTTTCTGGAGAGTGTTGCAGCATTACAGCTTCAGCCTCCTTTCTCCCGGGACGTCCAAGAGGCACTGAGGTAGTGCTGATGGTGATTGCAGTTTGCTAAATTAGCCTTTTTCACTCTAAGATCTAAGCTCTAGTAATTTGTTCTTGGACTCAGTTTTTTGAGTGATACATTTCTGTGGTATCTACCCTCCCGGGTCAGTTCTGGAGCGTTTTGTTTGTCATTCATAGAGGTTTTACTACATGGAAAAACAAAGATGATCTCATAAACATAAAATTCAATGAAAGTGCTCAAAAACAGGAGTAAATATTGTATTGTTCCATTATAGAAAATGCAGAACAGGCAAAACTACCCCATGCTAATTGAAGTCAAGATAGTGGCTAACTTTTGCTTAGGAAGAACGTGCCATAGCAGAGACCACTCAAGTTCTATTAATGTCCTTCTATTTTTTTTAATCCATGTTAAGAAACTATACAGTGACAATTTTGGTATTTTTTTGTCTGTAAAGTTATATTTTAATGAAAGAAAAATTTTACTTAAAACTAAATTTGATAAAAATCATTTTGCTAAATACTTGGCTTGGCTCATGTGTGTTGGGTTGCAAAAGAGATGTGTTAAAAGTCCTAATCCCTGGTACCTGTGAATGTGATCTTAACTGGATATAAGATCTTTCCTGATGTAATCAATTTAAGTATAATCATGTTAAATTGGCCCGGCCCTAGATCTAGTAACTGGAGTCTTTATGCGGAGAGAGACATTTAGACACATAGGGGAGAAAGCCATGTTATGACAGAGTCAGAGATTAGAATGATACATCCAGAGACCAAGGAATTCCAAAGATTGCTGATGACCACCAGCAGCCAGGAAGACGCCAGGGAAAATTCTTCCCTAGAGCCATCAGAGGAAGAATGTCCTGCCAGCACCTTGATTTCAGACTTCTAGCTTCCAGAACTGTAAGAGGATAAATTTCTGTTGTCTGCTATCCCTGGCCCATTCACTTTTCTACTCTTGTGCAAGAGGAAAACAAAAGTCTGTCTCTCTTGGAAAATCAAGTCTCTTCATGTGTGAAACTCTTAAGAGTGAGTTCTGTTTCCCTCACGGAGTGCCACATGATATGATCAACCCTTGTCAAGAAGGTGGCCCTCAACATAGCCTCTCACTCTGCTCAAAGTCTGTCATGACTCTTTCTTTTACGTTTACTAGTCTCGTTATCCATATCATACTGTCATTCTAAGCATTTTAAGAGTAAAATAAACTTATATTACTAGGCTTTACTCCTAAATGTACCTATCATTTACTAAGTACTCACTGCATATTGGTTAGAGGCTATTATGCCTATGTTATATATGAATAGACTGAGATTTATACAAGTACCTTGTTCAAGCTTTCTCAGTTAATAACTAGCAAAGCCATATTTGTATTATAGATCTCCAAATTTAAGAGCTGATAGCCTTAACTCCCAGGCAATACAGTTATACTAGCCAGTGAAATCCCTGCTCTTTTGATTAGTATATTTAGAGCATTTACATTAACGGTAATTATTGTTAGTGCTTAAGTTTTCTATTTTATTGTGCTTTCTTTGTTTCCCATTTCTCTTTTCTTGCCTTCCCATGGATTGTACTTGGTCTGCACATAGCATTTTCTGTGTGGCTCTTTGCGTTGCTCAGAAGCAGTTACTCTGCATATTGCAATATACGAATTTAACTTAGAACAGCCTGCCATTATCAATATTTTACCACTTTGAATAAGAGTGGAAATTTCACTTCTATTTAGATACCTTCACCTCTTTTAAATACCTTTTTTTATTAAGTTATATTATTTTTATTGCTATACTCAAATGTGATTTTTTTTAAGTCAAGAGGAAAAAAATAGTTGATGGTATATCCCCTATTTTTGCTCTTTTTGTTGTTCTTTCTTTATTCCAGATGTTATAAGATTCTTTCTTTTATCATTTTCTCCCCACCCTCTTCTTTTTTCAAGAACTTCCTTCTACCAACCTTTAAGGGCAGGAAGGATTACAACAAGTTCCTTTAGTTTTCCTTCATCTGAGAATGCTTTTAGTTCTTCTTTATTCCTGAAGGATAGTTTCACCAAATAAAGAAATCTGTATCTTTTCTTTCAGCACTTGAAAAATGTTATGCCAGTTACTTCTGGCCTTCATGCTTTTAGTGGAGAAATCTGCTTTCATTCAAATTGGTGTTCCCCTGTATGTGCCATTTCTCTCCAACTGCTTTCAAAATACTTGTCAGATAATTCCAACATCTGATTCATCTTGCTGTGGTTATCAATTGAGTGTCGTTTTTCATTCAAATAGTGATTTTCTTGGGTCTTGGTGGAATGTTGGGTTATTTTTTTTCATATGTCTTAGATATTCTGCCTACTACGTTAGGAGACTCTGGGTGCTATTTATTTACTTATTTACCATTGAGCTATAATAGACAAATAACAATTGTATATATTTACAGTGCACAATGTGATACTTTGATATATATGCACATTGAAAAATAATTACTAAAATCAAGCTAATTAACATATCTATCATCTGGGTGCTATTTAGATCTTTTATTTTATCAAGCAGTCACACTGTTTAGGTTACCATGAGGGTTTTGATCTACTTTTAAGGGCCGTGGTTGCAATGACAATTGAATTTTCTGAGTCTGTGAGGCGTTGCTGTAATGTGGGTGGTTTATCTGATGCCTCTGGAGCTCCTGCTGCTCCCCCCTTGTGCTGCCTCAGGGGGTGGAAGGGGTTTCCACAGGCCGTGCAGCCAGGTGTCTGTCTGTAGGAAGTATGCCTTAGGGTGGTAGGATCTCCCTAGAGGCGCACCCTTCCCACCCCTCTCCTCTCCTTCCCACTGCCTCATTGTTTCTAGGTAGAGGAGAGTCATGTGCCCCTGGGGACAAAAAGGCTTCCCCACCTTGGCTGCTTGCTGTACTTGGAACCTATTTTGTGTCTCACTTGCCCACCTCATCTCTCAGCAGGACAGGGGATCTCAAGCCCCTGAGAAAAGAGAATGCTTCCCTGGCTGCTGCGTATTGGCAGGGCTCCTAATCAATCTCCCTTTGCTAGTGGTATTGGACTCACCTGACATTGTCAGAGGCACAATTGTTAGATTGGAGGTGCGAGGGGCTGAAGATTGGGGGCAGGGATGGAGGAGCCTGCCTGGGCTATCTTCCATTGCTGGGTCAGGGCACAGAAAATGCCAGGTCTTGGCAGCCTTCTGTGTGGGCAGATGCAAGACACACTGCTGATATGCTGTTCCTCCATTCCTGGGGTCTCAAAGTATTTCTCCTTCTTATTACCACCTGTTACAGTTTTCCTTTGGTCGTCTCTCACATTATTTCCAGGGTTCATAGCTGTGTTTAGCAGGAAGGGAGGGGAGAAATATTTCTATTCCATCTTGACTTACACTGGAAGTCATCACTGGCTGGATTTTTATTGCCTTTAATACTATATCCAAATTGGGTTTTCACTCATATTGTCTTTACAAAATGATACATAATAGCCATAGATATTTGGAGGTACGTGTGATATTTTGATACATGGATACAATGCGTAGTGATCAAATCAGGGTAATTGGGAGAACTATCACCTCAAACATTTGTCCTTTCTTTCTTTATGTTGGGAACATTTGAATTTTTGAATTTGAATTTGAATTTTTCTCTTCTAGCTATTTTGAAACAGAAAAAAATCATTGTTAGCTGTGGTCACCCTACTGAGCTGTCAACACTAGGTCTTATTCCTTCTATCTAACTGCATGTTTGATTAATGGGTACAAAAATACCAATTGTTGATTGAACAGGTATTTATAAAAATCATTTAACAATATATCATCACATATAATGCTATTACTACAATACTAAAATGGAAATACTACTATTCCCATTTCAGAAATGAGGAAATGGAGACCTTTGTTCAAGGGCACATGACCAAGAAGTGAATAAATCAAAGATGTGTGTGTGTGTGTGTGTGTGTGTGTAGCAGAAAGATAAATTGTGTACCCAATTATTTTTAACTTAGCTTTGTGCCAAAAATTTAGAATGATATATTTTTCCATAATAAAATATGACTCAGTTACTCAAAAGTATGCTACCATTGATTTTTATCACTGTTCTAATTATGCTGCAGTGTGATTATCTATTTATTTGTAATCTATACACTAGACTCTAAGCCATAAAAGTGCAGGGCTATATTTTACACTTTTTATTTTTCTGTTCCCAGTATCTAGCATTAAACCCACTTGTCTTTAGCATTTATCTCTAAGAATGACAGTCCCCAAAATAAATGAGATTTGTTATTACCACCCAAGCTTGGATAGAACACTTCATATATATCCTGTGCATGAGCTCTATTTGTCCCTTGAGGCTAATTGATGACCCTTATGGATGGTGACCCTATTTCTCATATTGTCCCTTGATGAAGTATCAAAAAGAAAAACACAAGCAAAAACAGAATTATGAACATAATGAAATGCTTTCTCATTTTCCAATGAATAGTATGTTCATGCAAATAACATTCATTCAGTAGATATTACTAAGTTTCTCTAAACAAGAGAATAGAACAGTAAAACATGCCTGTGTTGGCTCCATCTGTAATATCCGCGTGACCTAGCTTCTCTGTGTCCCATTTACCTCACCTGCCAACGGGGAGTAGTAAGGATGCCTACCTCCAGGATTCGTGGGAGGATTGAATTAATGAGTACATGTGAAATACTTATAACGATGCCTGGAACAGAGTAAATAATACACAATTATTATCATGATTATTGGTATAGGCGCAGAAGAAAATGAAGTCTATATAGTCTAATAAAGGCCTAGTAGTAGTCTTAATGTATGGCTAATGAAGGAACATGTTAACAACTCCCCCATGCATGGGGGATTCTATAAGGAAAGCTATCACAGAGGAGTGATTCAGGCTGAACCTGAAAGATTGGTATGCTGTGAATACAAGAGGGTGTGCCTGTATGCATGCAAAGCAGAGAGAACTACTTCTGCAGACAATTATTGGGGTGTTACTAGCTACCAATAAATATGACTGTGTTCTGTACACAGATAAATCAAGAAGCTATGATAATGCACTATACATGTCTTGATTTTGGTAACACAGGTTGGTGGGCCAAAACGGGGAAGACCTGCTCCAACTTGTCAGAAAAGGAGGAAGAGAAATTCCAGAGGAAGCTCTCCACACAGCCTCGTGTCTAAGACACCTGCATGATGACCTGGGTCTTCTCCCTTAAGTTGCTCTTCTGCAGGTGCTATCCCCTGCATCCGTTTGGATGAGTGATGATATGTATGTTGGCCCGTGATTGTAGGCATTCTCCTGGGAGCCTGTAGCCTGCCCTCCATTTAAAAATAAGAGCCAGATGAACAGCCAAGATCAAACCAGGTGAAGACAACAGCAGTGAACTAACACGTGCCATGGACTGAATGCTCATGTCCCCCAGAACTCACATGCTGAAATTCTCACTCCAATGTGATGGTATAAGAAGGCGGGGCCCTTGGGAGCCCCATGTGAATTAGGGCCATGAGGTCATAATTAAGCCATGTGGGTGGAGCCGTGATGAATGGGATTAGTGCCCTTCTAAAAGGGACCCCAGAGAGCTCCCTTACTCTCTTTCTGTCTTGTGAGGACACAATGAGAATAGGGCAGTCTGCAACCCAGAAAAGGGCCCTCACCAGAACCTGACAATGCTGGCACCCTGACCTTGGACTTCCAGCATCTAACATCACCAGGAAATGTAAATTTCTGCTGTTTCTAAGCCACCTAGTCTATGGTACTTAGTTACAGCAGCCCTGACTGATGAAGACATATTCCAACCCCACCCCTCTAGCAGGTGGAAAATCCCAAACTCTTAAGGGAAATGAGTTGAAGAAGGCAGAGTCACAAGATGGAAGAAACCTCAGTCTTGAATCAATGCATGTGGGAGAACTGGCTGACCAAGAACATCTATACCATATTCTTATACAAGCAAGGAATGAACATTGACTACGTTATGCCACTGGATCGTCTAGGCTTATCAGCTAGGGCAGCTTAGTGTTTACCTTAAAGAAAAAGCCATCTAAATTTTAACTTAATATTCCAGTCCCCTCAAGACAGGAAATAATAATATATAATAATATTATGACACATATTTATGAATATATATTCCTTAAAATAATGTTTATTTTATGAAAGTAATAAAAGCACATGGTTACAAAAGAAAATTCTTGTAACAAGTAGTAATAGCCTCTCTTTTAGCCCTCTCCATCCCTGAGCTCTTCTGACAAAACCACTGCTAGTTTTCTAGGCAGTTTCTTTTTATTTAACTCTCATTTCTAAATATATACTTATATTGCCATTCTGTATTAATTTTACACATTATTTACTGACTTGTTAGGAAGAAAGATGAGAACTAGCACTTCAATGAGACTACTATTCCACCCACACCCCATCTCCAATCAAATTACTATATCCCAACTTCTTATGAATTTATTATAAGTCAATGTTTACATTATGTAATAAATGGAGGAGGATACACCATAGTGCAAAATTAACCCCCGTGACTTCATACATTACAGATTTATAGCCTAGGGTATGGTGTTTATCCAGCAAAATTGATGAGAGGTGAGGAAGTGGTTTCTTATGTTAAAGTCTTATCCTTTAACATCTGGAGCACACGCGACTTCCTCAAGCGCCACAAAAGGGGAAGAGAGAAATTGGAAAGTTACACAGATCCTCCTACCGCCTCATCGGGGAGTCAGTGCGGCCCATTACTTCTGCTTGGGATTTCTTGTTCTAAACTGAATACATCGTCTCTCCTAACCACAAAAGGACTGGGAAGGGTGGATTTTTACACAACCAGGAAGAAAAGGACACATGGATTTTAGTGAATGTTAGTAATATCTCCTTCTTAGCGTGCCGACAATGTAAGTATTGTTCGATGATTGGACAGGGAGAGTCCTCTGCCGACATCCCTCACCCGCGCAGCTTTTCGCTTTATCAGGAGTTTTGCTCAGCGCTCTAGTCCTTAACCACTCTTTCTTCGCTAACTAGTAGAAAGAACCCTACGGCCTCTTTCAGTAGAGCCGTGTGTGGCTGAACGTCATTGCCGTGTACCTTCCTCCATCCCACTCTCTTGCTCTGGCTCGCGCAGGTTGATTCAGTGCCCCGCCGTGGACCCTGAGGCTTTCCTTGGCCCTGCTGCTGGGGAGATCTGCCCTGTCCTGGGTTCTCCCCTCTGTCTACTGGACCATATGCCTTTCTGCTTCCTGAATTCCTCCCTTGTTTGGGTGGACACATCTACGTGCATGTTTAAAAATTCCATTTTTATACTTCATGCTTCACCAATGATTTTGTTGCATTGATATTGTAGAAAATTATTTCCCTTAAGAATTTTTAGTCTCTTTTCTCTGGCTTCCAGTTTCTCTGGCATTAAGACATGTGATGTCATTTGCATTCCTTCTATATTCTCTGGCTTTCTTTGTGTATTTTTTTTCTGAAAATATGTAGCTTATTTTCTTTCATTCTTATATTTTGAAACTTCATGATATTATTCTGAAAACATCTGGAAAACCAGATCCTACATTTCCGCAAACTTTTTAGTATTGTTTGACTACCTTTGATCCCGTTCCTACTCCTCTGCCTCTGCCTCTCCCTCAATCTCCTTTCGTTTATTTTTAAATGACCATTAATATATTAATTTTACTTATTTTCTTTCTTTTTTGATGATATAATTAGATGGAGGTTATATTGTCTTGATTAATATGCAATGTTTCTCATATGTCTCTTTCCTAATTTTCATATCTATGTTGTTTTCTTTCAGTTTCTAGAAGATTTCTGCAATGTTACCTTCCAAACATACAACTTCTTTTAACATTTTGGCTGTTCTATTATAATAACCGGGACTTGTTCTTGTTTTCTAATTTTTTTTCTCTGCCATCTGTTCTTCTTTTATCAATTGTGGAGGATTAAAATGGCCACAAATTCTTTGACACTGTTTCCATTTAGAGAAGAGGTTTATATCCCTCCCTCTTGGATCTTGGCATGCTCTGGGATGGCTTTGACCCGTAGAATATGGCAGAGGAAACACTGCAAGTTTCTGGGTCCAGATCCTAAGAGATTGGAATTTTCATGTTTTGTTTCTTAGAACGCCTGTTCTGAGTGATGTCGGCATAGTGTAAGTCTGACTGCTTTGAAACCAGCAGACCACATGAAGCCCAAGACAGCCACATGGAGCAGTTGCATGAAGAGAGGCCCCACCAGCTCCCAGTGTTCAGTGAAGACACCTTCTTGAGTCACAGGGAATCCTCTGTGGACGGGAAAGGCTTGCTGGTGGATTGGTTTCACTACAACAGTTTTGAGCAGCTCTTCCATGGTGCTTGGCGTCTCTGAGCCCACACCTGCCCTGGTTAAGGGTCTCTAGAGAATAAGCCTTTGTTGTCTGCCATGGTGGGAAGAGGAGACCTGGGTTTCTAACTGTTCTTTATGCAGAGTTTAATTCAATCCCCCGACCCCAATTTTCAGCCTTATCCTATCCATGCTTCGCTAGTTGCATGGTGTCTCTGCCTCCTTTGGCTTCACAGGGTTTGTTCTGGAAGCTTCACACTTCTCTTTTGAATTCTGTTCTGCTATGTTATTTACTCACCATCTCTCTTTTACATTTTCCAAAAAAAAAAAATAGGTTATCTTTCATCAGTTGTTACACATCCTATTCTCTTAGTCTATGTAGATTTATATCTTTTTTTTTCTTTTGCTAATATTTTAGAGGTTTTTCTGGAAGGAGTGAAGATCAATACATGTATTCAATTCACTCCACTTAACAAAAAATCCTTTATTGATGTTTATTTATACCAGTTATTATGTTCCAAAAATATTTTTTAGACCTTAGATAAATTTTTTTAAAAAGTGTGTTAATGTCTTAAAATAATTGAGAAAATCTGGGCAAAGGTAATATTAACATAAATGTAGAATCCAGGACATTGGATAATATGTAAAATGCATATATATGCCAGTTAAAGGTAACATTGAGCTTTCATGTTCCCACTATAAAGAGTGAAAGAAGATTAAAACATGAATTTTTTTAAAAAAGAAAACTTATGGCTGAGTAACAGCACAACTATTTCTACTAATGATCCCTAAGAGAAATTGATATCATGGTCTTCTTTTAAGAGAAGACTAAAATTTTAAAGATTATCTTCAATAAGACCCCTAATAAAATAATAGACACCGAGGCTTGTTCATATAACTCTCAAGGTAAGCCAATAATATAATTCCAAATAAATTAGTTCTAGTGTATGTCTGTACAGCACATTCTATTAATTGGAGAGCATCTACAAATCATGACATTTCATGACATAATGAGAGGAATGTTGCCAACTTGAATTATTAATAGCTTTTGGCTTGGCTATGAAAAATAGTCATTTTTATTACTGTTATTAATAATACTTATTAATATTAATTTTATCAATATTCATTATAATATAAATGTTTTAAATTTGTAAATATAGTTTTATCCCACCCTCTAATATAGATAGATATTAGTTCATTTGTAATGCCTACTCTGTGGTAAGAAAATCTAACATACTGAATCCTGTAAAAAGTTTAAACTAGTTTATTTAGCAAAATACTCAACACGAGGTATAGTCAGCTCTTCATTTTGTTTGAATAAAAATTGGTTTTTATGCACACATTTATCATGAATAATACTTCGGACATTATTTCAGAGACAGTTTGGATAATCAACACTCCAGAGACCTTAGTTCTGGCCTTACTTCTGCCAGTAGCTTCCAGTGTGATGTTAACAAGCATCTTTATCTTATCCTTTGTAAGAGAAAGGGTGTAAATAATTTCCAAATTTCATCTGACTCTTCATTCTAAGAGTATATATGATGATAATATTTTCCATATATAGAATGATATTAAAGGCCTTTCGGCTTCCTCAATGAGTCACTGCAGGAAGGTTTAATTGCTGTATGTTCTCTTGTTGTGCAGTATATACGGGGGGGGAAACTTGACAGGATATCATGAAGGATAGAATGACCAGTATGTTAAGTTATTGTTGGCTCGGATCCAACAAAACAACATAATAGCCAGTAATCATTTCATCTAGTAAATGTAGCTATCTGTCATGCATCTCCTCATGCTTGTTGGCATTGATGGACATAATGACCTTCAGTTCATTTCAGTCTCTTTAGCCACCTCACTCCTGATCAGAAAACACTACATGGAAGTCGTGTCGGGGTCAAGACTGTCAAACTGCTACTTCCAAAGGACATGGCTTGAGTGTGGAGCAGGAGAACCGAGCTATCCTCAGAGGTGGTCCGCATCTTTCTCCTTCACTATACTCTCTGCGTGTGTTTCATGGCTTGCTATGAATGGGAAAAAAACCAAGGACATTGCGTGAGAGGAGCCAGTGTCCTTGGGCAAATAGGAGTTATTGTTTACACTTGTTGGTACCATGTAGGCTGGATTGAAGGGCTCCTAAATCATTGTGCCGATCATCTCTCTGAGGAAGTTGCAGATAGACGATGGATTTCTAAGTAAGGCCTACAGACTGCTGGATGAAAAGAAAGTCTGGCTCAAGTTGGTCTTCTTGTTATCATGGAAGAAGCGTTCCACGAAGATGCATGGGGGGATTTCTGTCAGCCAAGCCTCTATCATGACACTTAATCACAGTGTGACGTTAAGCAGACAGTTTGTCTCTATGGGATTCACGTCGGCGATGGGAGAACCTTCACTTGTCTGTTGACTCTGACAAGGACTCTGAACCAGAGGAGCCCACCGATAAAACTTCTGATTTTTTTCTTTATATTTTATGTCACACTTCTAATACTCTTATTTAAAAATAGTATTTTTGCATACCAATAATATTTTGTGAAAATATATTATCATGTAATTATTCAAGTAGATGAGAAAAATGCAGAAAATTATAAAGATAAAAATTACTCATAATTCTTGCATCGCAAACTAACTATATTTAGAATTTAATTTCTCAATTTATTTCAATGCATAGGTAATATTGTTCTTTTACCAAACAGGATTCAATTAGTCAACTTGTTTTTTAACTTAACAATATATTGCAGACATTATTCAAGGTGAATACATTTAATTCTAAAACATTGTTCTCAATTATTGCATAACATTCCAGTATATGGATTTTACTGTGCTACATGTGACTGATCTGCTGTTGCTGGACTTTAAATGTATTTCTAGATTTTCATACTTATAATGATATTTTTAACATTTTATTGAGGCATAATTAACATACAATAAACTGCACATATTTAAAGTGTACAAGATGGTAAGTGTTGATATATGTACCCGCCCATGAATGTGTTACTATAGTCAAGATGATGAACACTTAAATTATCCCTAAATGTATCCTCATGAGCCTTGTTAATTACTCCTGCCTTTCTCTGCTCACCTTCCCCAGGCTGGGTCTTTTGTCACTGAAGAACAGTGTCTCACGGAGGTTGCCATTCGCATTTCCCTGATGACGAATGCTGTTGCACATCTTTGCATGCACAGCACTTACCTGCCAGGCAAAGGACTCCTCTCGCCACTTCTTACAGTATGGGTCTTATGGTCATGGATCCTTACAGCTTTGTATGTATGCAAAAGTTTATTACATCTCCGTTTTTGAAAATACTTCTGCTTGTGTAGAACTCTAGTTTGCGATATTTTTTTCTTTTGGTACTTAAAAGATACTGCTCAAATGTCTTCTAACATGCATGGTTTCTGGCCTGAAAGCCACTGTCATCTCCATCGTTCTCCCTCTGTATGTGATGTGTTCCCCCTCCCTGATGACTCCTTTAAAACTTCCCTCTTGTCGTGTTTTTTGAGCATGATATGCTTTGTGTGGTTTTGCTCATACTTCTCATTATTGGAGTTCATTAAGCTTATTGTCTTATGTTTATAGTTTAATCAAATCTGGAAATTTTCAGCTATTATTTCTTACATACTTTTTTACCACATCCCCTCTCCCATAGGCTCTAAATACATGTACATTAAGCTGCCTGAATTTGTTCCATTGCTCAATGATGCCCTTTTCATTTTTTTAATTCATTTTTTTCAATCTGTACTTAACTTATTATAGTTTATATTGTTGTTCTGGGTCTTATTTATAACTTATATGTTTTCACTTAACTCCTGAATGTCTGGGATACAATTATAATAATTGCTTTATTGCCCTTCTCTGGTACACTAACATCTGTGTCTGCTCTGGGTTAGTTTTACTTCTCAATGTGAACTATATTTTCCTGCTTCTTTGCATTGCCAGACCTTGTGAATATCACCTTTTGGGGTGGGTACTAGCTATTTTTACATTCCTATAAATATTCTTGGGTTTTGGTCTGTGACACAGTTAAATTATTTGGGAACAGATTGAGCTTTTGGGATCTTGCTTTTAAGATTTTTTTAAAGAAGGACCATAAGTATGTTTAGTTTGTGACAAATTATTCATATCTTATGAGTAGAGCTGAGACTATTGTGAGACAAGTGAGGATCCAGGGTGCAAATTCAGGGAGGAGCTTACACTTGGGCTCCTGTAAGTGCCTGTCTGGGCAGAAGGGCCTGCTTAACAGGAGGATGATCAGCTGCATAATTTAAGGAGGCCCTTGCCCTCATGTGCCAGTCCCGCGCTTAAATGGACTTGAGATTGAGTGCCTCCTTACATTTGTTTCCTGAGTGCCTTGCTTCTGTCACTCTATTTCCATATTGCTTCTGTGTACCCTAAGCATAACTGTATAATTTTTACCAGTCTGGTGGGCACAGGCACTATTCCCAGTCCTACATAAGCACCAGGCTCTACTCCCTCTACTTCTCCCAGATGGTTCTTTTTTGGCTCTGAGCAGATTCCTCACACACATGCACCGATTAGTTTTCTGCTGAATAATCAATGGGACTCTCCACAGCTGTCCAGAGTTCTCCTTCCGTGCATCTGCCTTCTCTCTAGTCAGTTTAATCTCCTAGACTTTTAGCTCTGTCTCCTCAACTCAGTGTAATATCTGAGTCCTGCCTGGGGTACCCCTCCCTGTGCCACAGTCTAGAAACTCTCTAGAGGCACTAAGCTGGGCAATCAGAAAGTTCACATGATTCTCTTCTCATCTCCCAGTGGTCACTATCCTTCATCGCCTGATGCATGATGTCTTAGAAACCATCGTTTCATATATCTTGCCCAGTATCTGCTGTTGTTGATTCACGTGGGCTGGCAAATGTGGTCCCTGCTAGTTGATCTCAGTTAGAAATAAAATATCCTATAAATAATGTCTGAAAAACATATTTATGTTTGTATATTTCCACACATTGTTATTTTAGATAGTAGAATTGCTGGTTTTGGAAGGAATCTATGCCACTCTGAGTGTCTGGCATGCACAAAGCCCTCTTTTCAGTTAAGATGAATGTAAGTGCCACATGCTGGGGTAGCCGGTAGCCTCTGAAGACTAGATGGGAGATTTGACAAAATCGGCACTCTGACATAAATATTTGGTGTGATTGCTTATTACAACAGTGTAAAGAGTGCAGCCTGAGGGACAAGACAAGATGGCTGACCAGAGACACCATCTGCCATATCATCTCAGAAAGAAAGAAAAGTTTTAGATGAAAAAGCAAAAACAAACAAACATAGATTGGTGTCATTCCAAGAGAAAAGTGCCAGAACCTACCAGAGATTGCATAGGAAGAAGTTGCAGAGCAGAACAAGAAGGAGCAAGATATTGGGCCCCTGAGAGGCTTGGAGTCCAGTGAAAAGGGTAGATGGGTGGTTTGTTTCTCCCTCCCTCACCTCTCTGGCAGTCAGCAGGTTCCTGAGCTGCTGGAGAGCCTTTGAACACTCACAAGCCCAAAAGCTGCTGTTGCCAGTGAACTGGGAACTTCTTGGATCTGTGTGACCCCACAGCCTGGACATTCCAGGTGGACTGCCTTTTAGAGAGAGGGACAGGGATGATCAGAGTGCTAGCTTTCTTCCATCTAGACTCTTTTTCTCCGTTCCCTCCACCACACTTGGCTGCTAAGAGAGACGATTGAGTCGGGGCTCTCAGGAGCTGCTGCTTCTCCTCTGTTGGAGCATCCACCATACCAGGGCTTCCACAGAGAGTAGAGCTCAAGCCTTTCCTGTTAAAGTCCTGCAGCAGACTAAGGGACGCTTGGACTGTGAGCTACCTGCTTACCAGCCCTCCCTGGTACTGCTTGCCCAGCTGCTCCATCAGAGCAGGGCACAATCCGAAGTGTAGGGACATCAATCCTGCTTAGCACCCCATAGGCAACTCAGAACCAGCATGCTTCTCCTTGACACAGTCACCAGAGGACCCAGGGACAGGTCTGCAGGCCATATCCCAAACCCCCAGGACTCAATCATGTTGCTTGGGGGCACAGAGGGGAGATTTGTGAACTAATCTTAGGAGGCAAGGGAGCCCAAGTGAGCAGAACTGAAAAGAGAATGCAGTGTGAGTCCCAGCCATAGCACACTTGCAGAGGACCCCCTGACCCCAAAGGAAGGCCATGCTGTCAGCCCAGGGTGGGATACTGGAAAAAGGTCCCATCCCACAGCGTTATCATGGGGGAGCTCACCTAGTTTGAGCTCCTGCCTACTGGCAGTGGCTGGAGGGAGACTGTGGAGCATGACGGGGGAGTGGGGGGTGGGAGAGAAAAACCTGCTTCTAACAGGCAGATTGTGTGGCTCTGCCTCCACAGTCAGACTTTCTGGCTGTGTGGGGCCACCTCAGCCCCTCCCTGTCAACTTTCCCCAGCAGCTGGGAGCAGATCTTTGACCCCTGCAGAAGCAGCTACTTTACCAACTTTTGTGGAGCTTGAGGGAAGGCCCACCCAACCCAGCCTCACCCAGGCTCATTCCCCCACACACATCTGCTATGGTGGAGAATAAGGACTCACCTGGAAGTTCCAGGGCACCACACACCACCTGGGGCATTTGAGTGCTTCCCTTGAGGGTTGAGAGTAGGGCACAGGTCCTAAAAACAACACTGCAGATTTTTCCATCTGGAAAGTACCACCTATGACAGGGAAGTCAATTTGCACTATCCTTTACAGAATTTACTGACTCAGTCATACAGGTTGTGGCTGATTCTTACCCATAAGTATACCTGTCTCAGAGCTTAAACTGGGTGTACCAATGCAATTCACAGTTAAGAAGACCATAGGACTGTGGAAAGAGAAAGGATCTCAAAGACCTCCATCCTCCCTCATCAGAGAGAGACAGAGAATCTTCCAACACATATAGCTCACCACTGCTACAGCCTATAAACAGCTAGCAACTGAGAACACCACCACACTAAGGCTATGTATAACAAAGTATCCATCCATATCCTAGATCACCATCAAAGCACCCACAAGCAAAGCCAAAGGTCCTTACTCAACATGTGCAACTGGCTCACATTTACAAGTGAGGGGAGGAGAAAATCTCCATCTAAACAAAAGAAAATCCCCAAATAAGAAACAACAGCTGCTCCAGATTAGAAGGAATAAGCAAGGGAACTTTGGAAATATGAAAAATCATAGCAAAAAAGAATACCAGCTCTCTTGCAATGGATACCAACAAAAATGAAAATATAGGGATGACAGATAAAGAATTCTAAATATGGAATGTAAGGAAGTACAATGAAATCCAAGAGAAATTGGAAAACCCACTCAAAATTTTTTTCAAATGGAAAACAATTCAGAAAATAAATGAAACATTCACTAAAGGCATCAATATATTAAAAAATAGAAAATCTGGAAATGAAAAATTTATTTAAACAAATACAAAACACAGTAGAAAGTTTTAAGAATACACTAGACCAGGCAGAAGAAAGAATCTCGAGCTTGAAGATAACTCTTTTAAATTAACTCAAACATAAAAACAAACAAAAAAACTATGAGAAATAAATAAAGTCTACAAAATATGAGATTATGTAAAAGGGGCAAATATAAGAACCATAGGCATCCCTGAAGGGGAAAAAAGAAAATGCACAAGACTGGCCAGGAAACACATCTAAACCACAAGGATGCACACAGGGTCAATATGAAAGGATGGAAAAAATATTCCATGCAAATAAAAAACAAAAGGAGAGTAGGTGTGGCCATTCTCATATCAGACAAAATTGACTTAAATTAACAATGGTACAAAAAGACAAAGATGATCATTAACTAATGGTAAAGGCAACAGTTCAACAAGAAGACATAACAATTCTAAATATATGTGCACTTAACACAGGAGCTCCCAGATACATAGAAAAAATTTTACTAGAGCTAAGCAAGGAAATAAATAGTAGCCTCATAATTGCCAGGACTTCAACACCCCATTGTTAGAGCTGGACAAATCGTCAAAACAAAAAATAAAAATAAAAATAAAAAAACACTGCACTTCAATGAGACCCTAAAGCAAATGCACCTAACAAAATTTAAAGAACATTCTACTGAAAGACTACTGAATATATATTCTTCTCAGCAGCACATGGATTGATCATATCTTAGGCCACAAAACATGTCTTCTCACAAATTTTAAAAAAATTGAAATCATATGTATCTTTTGAGACCACAGTGGAATAAAACTAGAAATCAATTCCACGAGAAGCACTCAATTCTACACAAAATCATGGACATTAAACCTGCTGATGAATGATTATTGGGTCAGTAATGACATTGAGATGGAAATCAAAAGATTCCTTCAACCGATTGAAAAAGGGGACCCAAGCTATCAAAATTTGGGAGATTCATCAAAAGCATTACCAACGGGAAAATTCATACCTTACATGCCCACATCAAAAAGTCAAAAAGAGCACAAAATAACAACCTAATATCACATCTCAAGGAACTAGAAAAGGAAGAGCAAACCAAACACAAAGCCAGCAGAAGAAAACAAATGACAAAGGTCAGATAAAACGAAGTGAAATGGAACACATTTATTACCAGGCAGCTTTCCGACTTGATGGTTTAAGTTGTTACTAGATTGTTATTGAAGAGCATGGAGCTCCTGTGCCTTGAATATTTCCCCAGACCTGTTGAGTGTGGAAAACTGTTCTGAATTCTTCATTCTTTTGCCATGAGGCCTTTCTACCCCATGGCTGGGAGGGACTGTCTCATCCATTGGCTCGTGTCCAGCCCCAGCTTGCCTTGTGGGGGCTTCGGCCCGTGTCTATTGGCGGGCACAGTCTGCTTCTGACTCACTTTGTCTACGCTGTTGTCAAGGGGGGATGGAAGAGTCCGTCTGCCGTCTGCAGTCATCTGGACATTCTTCGTAAGCTCATGGTGGGTATCAGGGGGTGAGTGTCTTAGGGCACCCTGTCCTCTTTACCCACAGGTGAGGTGGCAGGGAGCAGATGATCCAGTCTGGGGACTGAATTAAAAGCTCTAGATCTTCTTCTAAGGGGCCTGGAGACTCCAACTTTGGAATCCACCCCAGAAATAAGGTTGTCGGAAGCAGCAAAGTTAGATAGAGTAAAAGACTTGAATGAGTCCTTTTTCAAGTCGAAGATTTGCCTGGATTTGAGGACCTTGGTGGGAAGACCCCA
>VBSM01003199.1:11391999-11421724 GCA_008086735.1 Cheirogaleus medius | reverse complement strand
TGGTCACGTATAAGGAAGTAACTTTGATTTTTAGAGTATAAAAATAAAATGACTAGTGCTTATAGCGCTGCAGTCTTGTACCATCTTTATGTGTGTCCGTGTCTTTCTTTGTGTGTTTCTTTGTGTTCTGTGTTCATCCCCTGTCCTGCAAACAGGCCATGACATACACCAATAACCGTCAAGAGGAGCATCAAATCCAAGACTCAGTGCCATTTACAATAGCTACAAAAAAAAACCCCCCAAAACTAGGAATATACTTAACCAAGGAGGTGAAAGATCTCTACAAAGAGAACTACGAAACACTAAGGAAAGAAATTGCAGATGACACAAACAAATGGTAAACATATCATGCCCGTGGACAGGTAGAATCAACATTGTTAAAATGTTCATGGTACCTGAAGTGATTTACAGGTTCAATGCAATCCCCATCAAAATACCATCAGCATATTTCACAGATCTAGAAAAAATAATTCTATGCTTCATTTGAAATCAGAAAAGAACTCAAATAGCCAAAGCAATCAGGGGCAAAAACATCAAATCTGGAGGCACCACATTACCAGATTTCAAACTATACTACAAGGCTATACTAATCCAAACACATGGTTTTGGCACAAAAATAGACATAGACAGATGAAGCAGAACAGACAACCCAGATATAAAACCATCCACATGTAGCCAATGGATCTTTGACACAGCATACAATATACCCTGGGAAAAAAGAAGCTATACTCAATAAATATTGCTGGGAAAATTGGATAGCCGCATACAGAAGAATGAAACAGGATTCATATGTCTTACTACTCACAAGAGTAATTCAAGATGGATAAAAGAATTAAACATAAGTCATGAAACCACAAGAATTCTAGAAGAAAATGTTGGAAAAACTCTAGATGTGAGCCTAGGCAAAGAATTTATGAAGAAGACCCTAAGGGCAATCACAGCAACAGCAAGAATAAATAAATAGGACTTGGTTAAATTAAAAAGCATTTGGATAGACAAAGAAACAATCAACAGAGCAAATAGACAATCTACAGAATGGGAGAAAATATTTTCAAGCTATACATCTCATAAAGAGCTAATAACCAGGATCTACAAAGAACTTGAACAAATTGGCAAGGAAAAAACCAAACAATGCCATTAAAAAGTGGGCAAAAGACATGAGGAAAAGCTTGTCAAAAGAAGACAGACTAATGGCTAACAAACACATGAAAAAATGCTCAATATCACTAATCATTAGGGAAATGCAAATTAAAACCACAATGAGATATCACCTTACCTCAGTTAGAATGGCTTTTATTAAAAATTCCAAAAACAATAGATATTGGTGTGGAATCAGAGAGAAAGGAGCAATTATACACTGTTGGTGCTACTGCAAATTAGTACAACCTCTATGGAAAACAGTATGGAGATTTCTCAAAGAACTAAAAGTAGACCTACAATTTTATCTAGAAGTCCTGCTACTGAGTATTTACCCAAAGGGAAATAAGTCATTTTATTGAAAGGACACCTTCATATGAATGGTTATAGCAGGACAATTCACAAATGCAAAGATGTAGAATCAACCCAAGTTTCCATCAATTCATGAGCGCATTACCAAATTTGGTCTATGTATACCACAGAGTACTACTCATTCAGGAAGAAGGATGACTTTGAATTTACTGCCTTTGCAATAATTTCGGTAGAACTGGAGAACATTACACTAAGTGAAGTATCTAAAGAATGGAAAAACAAGCACCACATGTACTTGCTATTAAATTGGAACTGACTGATGAGCACACGTGCACAGAGGGAAGTAAAATTCAGTTGAAATCAAGCAGGTGGGAGGGTGGAGAAGGGGATGGGTGAAAACCTACCTAAGGGGCACAGTGAACATTATCTGGGTGATGGGCACACTTATAATCCTGACTCATACATACAAAAGCCATTCATGTGACCAAAAACATTTATACCCCTATAATATTTTGAAATAAAAAAATAAGATAGAAAGAGAGAAAGAAGGAAAAGAAAGAAGGGAAGAAAGCAAGAAGGGATTAAGGAAAGAAAGAAAGAAGAAAAAGAAAGAAGAAGGAAAGAAAGAAAGAAAGAAAGAAAGAAAGAAAGAAAGAAAGAAAGAAGAAAGAAAGAGAAAGAAGGAAGGAAGGAAGGAAGGAAGGAAGGAAAGAAAGAAAGAAAGAAAGAAAGAAAGAAAGAAAGAAAGAAAGAAAGAAAGAGAGAGAGAGAGAAGGAAAGAAGGAAAGAAAAGAAGGCAGGCAGGCAGGCAAGCAAATGTGCATTCTTGGCAAAGCAGAGACACACGGCAACTTATAGCAGGCTGGAAGATATCACATGATCAAGATTACATGAGTCTACACAATTTCTCATGGGAGAGGAGTTGGAAAGATGATATTCCTTCTAAACAGAGTGTAATATTGCCAGTTCACAGGGAAACAGCAGTAGGAATTTGTGAAACCTCCTTTATCCTTAACCATTTCACCCAGAATTACCAGCATCATAATCTGCCATGGTTGCAAAACTGGCTTCTAACAAGGATGAGAGCACTGCCATCCAGGTCTGACATTCCAGTTCTAGACGAATTTGTTTATTTTTCACTCTGCCACCAGCACCGTCTCACTGCACTGACTGCAGGTTATTCAGTAGTGATCAAGCATCACACAAATGCAGTCGCATTGTGACTGTGAGGTAATGACAGATGAATGAGCTCAAGGCGTAGGACAGCCAGAAGAGGTGACGGGTGTCATAAGTCCTGAATGGCAGCACTGGAAGGGCATCTAGTAGCCTATGTGGTTGCTTGTTAAGGCACAGACAGTTCAGACAGTTCAGGGCGATGGGGTCACAACAGTCCGATTATCTCTTTGGGGGTTTGAATCTGAGGCAAACACCAGGAGTTAATAGCAGCAGGCACGGTAGACAGGGAGACAGAGTGACCCGGTCAGTGCAGTCATGAGAACAGGAGCGGAGCAGCGACGTGGCTGTGTGGACGGAGCGGGGACAGGGCACTGGAACTGCGGGCTGCCGTGGGTCTGCTCTCCCCGCCCCGGCAGCACAGTGGCTGGAACTGCAGTGACCTTGAATTCCTTACTTCTCTGCGTGTCTTAAATAAATGTCACAAATCCTGAATGATCATGATTGGGTGCTTATTTACCCCACAATATTTATATTTATGAGTTTAGCACCTGGTTTATTCCTTCATCGTCTGAGATGCAGAAGGTTGACCTAATCATATTTTTTTTTGTTCACGGGACACAATCAACACGTCCATATCAAACAACTTTCTTGACCTTTTGCTCATCCACCCTGGCTCCGTACCCACTCCTCCGCTGCGCTACCCCATCAGCACTTGACGTGTTTAACATATGTCTGTGGAAACATATAAAACTTGTAAAGAAATAGTGTTGTTTTGAGTATTTATTTTTAATTTATCTAAATGATACTGACTGTAGGACATCTTCTATTTCTCATTTTTTCATCCATCATTATGTTTAAGAAAGCATGAATGCCGCGCCGTGTGCACTGAGGTCATTGCTTCTAAGTGCTGCATTCCATCCCACAGCGCCTCCTGCAACTGCCATGTATCGATTATCCAGTCTCCAGATTGCCCTGAGCTCACCACAGACACAATGCCTTAATCAATATCTCTGTTCAGTTTCCATTACAGACATCTGGTATATAGTTGGGATTTATTTTCAGAAATGGAATTGTTGGGCCATAGATTCTGAGCATAAGCAACAAAATTATGGCTAGAATGGCTATACCAAATTCCTCTCCCTCCACCGCTGCACAAATGCCCTCAGTTTCCCCACCTTCACAGACTCTGGCATCACTCGTCTTTCTGATTTTCACCAACCTGATGGCAGCTATGTGGCATCTCATTACATTAGTGCACTTTTATCTTATTTTTAATGAACTAAAGAAACCCTGCTTATGTGTTTGTTACTTATTTGGATTTTCCTTTTTGAAACTGCTATTCCAATGCCTTGTTTTAAAAACTAGTTTCCTAGCTTTTTCTTGTAGCTATAGAAACGTTTATGACATATTTCAGTCATTAACCCTATTTTAAAGGTATTAATTGTTAGTAAACACTAAATAAGCACTATCTCTTCTGGGCTAGCTATTTGATAAATTGTTTTCTGAAATACACACTTACACACACATGCACACAGATATTTTTTAACCTATCTCTTGTCCGCTGTGTTCTCCACATTGAGTCTGTATTGTGGTTTCTGTGTGTGTGTTTGTTTCCTCTTTCCTACTTTATTCCCACTGAAGTGTTAGTGTTTATCTAAGGCCGAGTATTTCTCATACCAGTGGGAGGGGACGTGTTCCTGCAGATCCTTCCACTTTTGACTTGAACACTGTTAGAAATTTCCTAATAGGTATCAACACTGGGAAAAACTTTGCTATCTTACTGGTCTATCCCTTTGAGGGAAAGATAAATCAAGCCCAAATAACGTGCAATCCACAGAAGGAAAAATGCCTTCTGTGTGAAAACATTTTGCAATTTATAGAGAGGGCTCTCATGCTGACGACCAAGCCCCTGCAGCTGGCAAGGTTTTCGGGTCAGTACAGGGCACAGGCCCTTCACTAACCTCTGCAGAAGCACCGTGTGGATGCCCACTGCTCCCGCCTCCCACCTGGGCTGGCAAAGCCTCCCTCCCACACCACAGCAGCCCCGGCACAGGGTCTGCATTGTGTCGACACTTCTTGGATGAAAAAATGCACAATTCCTCCCCATTTTTACACTTAAATCACTTAAAGTGTGGACTCAAGTCACATATTTAATTCACTCTCTTTATTGCACGTATATATTTATTCAAGAGTTTATTTACTGTCTTCTAATTAAGAGTTAATATAAGGAAAGTTTTATTCAACTCAACTAGGAAAAGCCTGGAGATAGGAAATGGTGATGGGAAAAGACATACACACACACACATACACATAGGTAAATACATATATTTTATATATATATATGCCTTTAGGAGAATACCAGAAGAGCACAGGTGCCCACGAATATATCATGGTGGTCTGTTCCTTCTTCCAAACTCGAAAAATCATCCTGAACTATGCAAAAGGATATTTACAATATGAAAAGTAAGTCTTAGGATTCAGGATCTTAGAGTTAATGGTTGTCACCTGCATATGCATTTATCCATCCTTCTATTAATTTTTGATGTTCTAGAGGGACCAGTTTTATATATCTTCCACTTTGCTTAGTTAGAAACCTGACACATAAATGGGTGTTTTTTAAAACACTTGATCTGAAAGGTGCTATGTGACCCTCCTTGACTTGAAGTATCTGAGATTCTAACCCTGTCTCCTGACCTGGGGGTCAGGTCCTGATGAAGTGCTCATTTCTAAAGTCAAACTGCCTGGATTTTTTTAAAATCTCAAGATTGTCCTCTGACTAAATTGTCTCTTAGGAAATGTAATTATATATCTCTAAGCATTGTTCCATTAGATAGTATTCTTATTACTATTTTACTATCACCACCATCACCATAATCCTCATCCTTTTTCTCTTTAGCTAAGAGAGGAAGAAAGACACCACAATTTGTTGAGGGATGATGTGCAAACCTTACAGACCCTCTCTGTTTCTGCTATGACACCTGCCCCACTCCTATTCTCCACTTCCAGAAGTGGAGAAATTTCAAAAAAAAATTATTTTATTTTATTTTTTTGTCTGTGATGAGTGAATCAATGCCCGGACCTGGAATCCTGCCTCCATGAAGTGTCATGTAAATGTGCATTTCCTTAAAGCCAGTGTGCCTATCCGAGTTCATTTCTGCCTGCTTGTAAGCCTCTGTGTTTACAGACTTGAAGAGGATTTTGCACACAGAAAAACAAATCAGGAAGTTACCCAGATTTGCCATGGCTGAAATCAGTGTGCTCCATGACAGTTCATTCACATGCATTCCTAGGGATTCATCAGTTTGCTATTTAGAAAGTTAAATGCCTGACTCTTATTGATCATCAAGCCCAAAAGTAATCTTTGCAGCAAGTAAGGTACATTTCTTTATGCTACAGAGAGGCAAGAGAAAGCCAGAGATTATCGTTTATTTTAAATTTCAGGAACGGTATATTAAAGAGCTGCACTGTGTGAGCACTAGCGCAGTGGCAACTTAGCTAATTAAAGATTCATTTACAAGGAAAAGAATCAGATGGATTGCAATAATAACGGTAAGTCTAACTACTTAGTATTTCCCATAGTTTGTCTGCTGATATGAAAGTAAGAACAAATGTGATTGTACACTATTAAAGATTATTAAGCATGGAAAGTATAAAATTACCTCTGTAATGCATGTTTTCCCTTAAATTTACTGAGTGCTCTTGATGGCACAAGGCTTAAGGCACTTGCTAAAACACATCCATCTTAAAACACCACCTGTCAAATATGGCTGCCTCATGGCGAGGCCTAGCAAACGCAAGGCCGCTACCGCCTGTGCACACAGAGGGAAGCAGGACACCCTTAGTTGAAGCCCACATTGACCCAGCTGTCTTTGGCTTGGAGAAAGCCTGAGAGAGCTTGCCAAAAAGTTATAGGAGACAAGTTCGAGCTGTTCTAACTACTTCAAAGAGGATATGAATTTGTTTGTATAGCCCACTGTGGGCATGGTCTGCCTCTTACCATGAAGGACAATGGAAATAACTTGCTCTAACAGTGGCCCATGGTTATCTAGCTACACACTCACTGCTGCCCCCATTTTCAAAGAAAGCCAGAGAAAAGCATTTCTGCCCACCTACAATGCATTCTTAGAGGGGAAAGGGTTTCCAGGAGAATAGCAGCCCTTGGGAGATTCAAGTTTAATGTTGCCTCTGGAACACATATTTAGTGATCTAGTTCGAGGATCTGACTTTATGGCTCAGGCCCCATTTGATTATTCCAGAAACTCCTATGGAACTGGTGAGTGAAAGCTGCAGGGATATGGATTTGGCTTTGTATAAGAAAGGAATTCCTGCTGAACATAACTGCCTATCACTGAAATTTGCTTCTTGGGAAATATAGAGAGTTTTAATCATCATTATTTTAGAAATCACTGTCTTAGAAAGGCATAAGTTGAGCCAAGTTAGTAAAAACAAAATAACTCTGAGTATAACACTTTTAGGAGTTTTATCTCAGTTAATTACCTCTGTGGCAGATAATATCATCTTTACTTTATAGATGAGCAAACTGGAGCACAGAGACAGTTCTCACAGCTTTTAAGTGGGACTTTATTTGAGGTCAGCTCATATATGCATTTTTTGCCCACTGCACACAGATGGTTTCGGACAGCATCCCTAAATGACGCAGAAGTAAGTCTAGGCAATACATGAGTGGCATGGGGCCTCTTTCTCTTTAGTAACTTAGGATATAACTGTCCTAATCCTTTGTTCCAATTTTTGAATAAGCTTAGGGCCTCTCTGCCAATTTTACATTTACACCTTATCTATTATAATTATGACTTATTTTCTGCTTTCTTGCTTCTGAATCACATAGTAGCCAGACACAAAGATTTCCCCACTCAGTTTTCTAGAGCACATCAAGCCCCCGTCTGCCCTGAAGATCCAACATTCCCTGGCTGGCTACCTGACACTCCTCAACACTCCGTGGCCTTCTGTCCCTCCCACTCCTGTCCTTTCCACTCTCTTACAGGGCAGGCTTGCTAAACCTGTCCACTGCCCTTAATTCCCTCAAAATCTGGGGGAAAATGACTTTTCTTTATCTCTCCATGCATAAGAATCTCTTAATCAGAGGCTACAGTTTGTGATGACTTTGTGATATAAAAGCAGGCAAAACATAATTGGTTTGCTCTTTGTCAATAATAATTTTGGCATCAGTTTTTCATATGGGTTAGCAGGGGTATGACTGGAGCCTGAGAGACAAGTTAAAATCATTTCAATAGTCCATAAAAAAATAAATAAATGAAAAAACGTAAACTGATTTACTGGTTGAGTTCTCAGTCCTCAGATAACTGCCTGGAATTGCTTGAAAGTCAGCCTCTTCTCTGCCCTCCAGCCTGTCCTCCATCCCCCCATCACATAATGAGGCTCAGGAGAGGTTAATGCACCGATAGCCACCTCCAGAGCAAGCCCTTGTAGCAACAGAAATTGAAAAGAGATTGAAATCTGCCACAGAGGTTGTTCTGGGGAAGAGCCAAGAAAAAGGAGACAAGCTTAGATACATGAAGACAGATGAAGATTAAAAACAAGACAATAGGTGAAATGGAGGAACGGTACAAGACTGTGCCACAAAGGACAGATTAGATAAACTGGCTGGTAGGGTGCGGTGAATGCACCACATACCGGAAAGAGAAAGTGAACACAGTTCTCACAGGAGGGTACAGGACTCAAAATACAAATTCTTAAGGACTTTGATCCCCCAGCTGCCCTTTCAATAAGGACTGGGAAGGTTCTGGCAGTTAATAGCAGCCTGTTCTATAGCAGAATTCATATCCCTTTGCAATGAAGCCTGCGGTGGGGGAAGGAATCCGAAATCCAAGGCTCTGTTAGGAAGATTGGCTATGTCATGTAGCTCAAAGAATGTGGGATCACTGGCACAAGACTAAGTCTGAGCCCTGGTGTGAGGCCAAGGCCAGAGACACAGGAGTATGATTTCAAAGGGGGATGGAAGCACAGGACTGAAATATGGAGAAATACATATAGTGGGAGTAAATCAGAGACAGGAAGGATGAGTCTAGGAAAACACTGTAACATCAGAGCCATGACCTCATTGCACGGACAGAAAAGGAGGGATGGGCGATAGTTGCCAATTCCTGTGGCCACACCTCAAAAGTAGCTCTCCATCTCCCTGCTCTCCGTGTCCACACCTGCGCTACTCCTGCATAACCCCGTCAACGTCCTCACTGATCGCCCCTTCTCCACTTCCGCTCCTTCTTTGTATGTTCACACTAACGCTGGAAGCATTGCTCAGATGTGAGTACAAGCTTCTAGAACAAGCTGGGAAACTGAGCTCATGTCTCTGACTTGCTTTTCTGCTATTATCATAATACAATAATAATAAATAATCCAAAAATGTTATAAGTGTAAAGGCAAGGAAAACGAACCGGACCATCAGCAGACAATAGAAGTCTAAAACTTTTTGGTAAACAGAAGGAACATGGAAGAGTGCTGACTGATGAAAGACCAGAAACCACTGCATTCTAGAATCTTCCTATGGGAATTAATGCAGAAATGAGTGGAGACTTTAAACAGAAATCTCAAGAAAGATTCTAGTCTTGGCAAATAAATACCAGCCTCACGAAGCAGCAGTGAGCAATTAGGGTTCATGAACACAGGGTAACATTGAAGAACTTAATATCAAAAAACAAAATTGTACTACTTTCCTCTGTAAATGGAGATAGACACATGCTCTCAGTAAATAGTGAGGTACTAGTATACAGATGCAAGTAAACCATATGGTGCAGGAAACACTCTAGGCTAGAATCAAGGTCCCTTTCCCACTGCCTGAAGCAAAACATGTCAGTAAACTAGCCAAGACCAAGATAACAGAGTTCACAGTCAATGATATCTCGTCAACACCTACATTAAAATAATTGAAAATCATCTCAAGTCTGAAGAAAATCTGAAGTATAAAAGAAAAATGCCATAATCAATAAACAGAAAAACTTACATTAAAAAATGTTGTATCATAATTATAACTTTTTGCATTCATAAAGTTTCAGTTAGAAAATGCATAAAACAAACACAAGACATTGGACAAAAGAGAATTCTCAAGAAATAAGACTGCAAAAAATGACAAAAGAAATTAAAATTTAAGTAGATGGAATGAAATACAATGATGAAGAAATCTTCCATAAAGAAAAACTCAAATTTATCTCAAGAATGGAAAAACAAGCACCACATGTACTCACCAGCAAATTGGTATTAACGGATCAACACCTAAGTGGACATAAAGGAATAACATTTATCGGGTGTCGGGCAGGTGGGAGGGGGGATGAGGGGATGGGTATATACATAATGAGTGAGATATGCAATGTTTGGGGAATGGTCACGCTTGAAGTTCTGACTCAAGGGGGGAGGGGGGCATGGACAATATATGTAACCTTAATATTTGTACCCCCATAATTTGCTGAAATAAAAAAAATACTTAGAGCAAAAAAAAAAAAAAAAAGAAAAGAAAAACTCAAATGAAGAGATGTGGAAATATGACCTAAATGACATGTGGTATGGAAGATCAACTTCGGAAAGCCCGTATATGACCAGTAGGATTTCCAGGAAAAAGAGAAAATTTAAAAAATATGGAGTGAAATAATCAATGAAATAAAAGAGGAAACATTCCAAGATCTGAAAAGATCATGAACCTGAAATGTGAACTGACCTCCCAAATTTTTAACACAGTGAATTTTAAAAAGACAAGTGCCCAGTCACTATCTTCTTCAAATTTCAGAACACCAAGGATAAAGGGAGGATTCTGAAAGCTTTCAGAGAGAAGGAAATATAATTGGTTTCCTCCTGAAGCAGCACAGATGGGACTGGCATTAAGTTTCTCTTTGACCACAGTGATGCAAGCAGAGAGGAGACAGGGGATGTCGCAGAACCAAGGGAGTCTCCAGCAATCTGCAACCAGCTAAGCAGCAAGTACACAGGTGAGGAAAAAGTCAACACGGAAGTACTCTGAAATTTAGATTTGATTTCTGACAGAATTAACTGGGAAACAAATAAAACAGAAAACACCAACAGAGGGAAAAATATGGAACATAAGAAAGAGTAGAGCTAACTGAAGAGAACAATGAAACTGATCTCAGGAAAACAGCAATGAAATAGGTATAAAATGCAGGTGGCCCGAGGTAGCACAGGGAGTCAATGGGACCCACAGAGAAGACGTCTTTCAGGTGCAAAAAGAAGAGGGAGGATGTCAGCAATAGAGAATTTGGATAAGAAGACAGAACATTAAGTAGGTGATGAAACTGGCATTTGTTTCTCCTCTCATCAAGATGAGAAAATCAGGTTTTCCAGGGAAATCCATACTCAAAATGTGAAAAACAAAATGTGGCAGAATTTTGAGGAATGAAGAATGTACAAAGTAGATGTCACCTGAATGGGATGTTTGTATGAGTGGTACAGGTGTGATCAGATCAGGTCATTAGGCAGAGGACATAGTATGATAACTTCCCAGCATTTCAGGGAAGAGTATCTGTGAAGTCAAAATGATATGAATATAAATGTTGCTCATTCGATTATAACTTTTAGAATAAACTTGTAGATAAAAGCTTGGGTAACTAAATTATAATTATAGAGCAGAAAGTGACCTTTTGACTTCTCCTTCCTATACCTTCATGACATGTAAGGCACAGTATAACTGAGACCCACCCAGGGTGGGACTGGGGCAGGAGAGAAACCTACAGAAAACAGGTCTCAGTACATAGGCCCCAAAACAAAAAATACTGTTGAAGGTGTAGAAAATTGAGGTTACAATTAAAAGTTACATATTTAATTAAAATAAAACTAAAACTAAGGACATCATTTTCAAAAATTCAAAGCAGAACAAAGGGAAGAGTTGCCGTATAAATGAGCTACATTTGGCACTGTCATCTCAGACCATAAATTTGCAGTGTCCAAGGTTTGTAAATCATAAAATAAAGGGATAGGCACATTTTCAGACATAAGTAGATAACTGTAAAAAAGAAAAGCTAAATTCAGTGCAGAAACAATTAAAGCTGGCCCATCTTTGGGTGTCATTCTGGGGGTTGTGTATGGTTTTCATCCTGATATCCTGGGGCAATAGATAGATGAAGGTTTGAGACAAAAGACTCTTGATTTTTGTTTGAAACACTTGTTTTCCATTTTATTAATTTATTTATTTTTGCAGGGAGAGGCAAAGGGTTGAGGGTTTAGTTGTATTTTCTGAGCCAGCACAGTGAAGTAGCAGGAGACGCAGGAAGCCCAGCACCCTCGTGGCCGTCTCTGTGTTCTGCCCACCGCAGGCACTGCCTCCCGTTGTGCTAGAATTATATTATTTTGGGAAGTGGCCCAAGTGCTTTTGATGTGCATGATTAACATTTAAAATAATAATGCCAACTCATTTTGTAACTCATAACCGAATGGCTCTCTCTTACACGCTGTGACATGGTGGCTGAGGGATGTCCGGGCTTCCAGAGCCTGTGGATGAGGGCAGAAGGAGCTGCCACTCCTTGTTCTGCGTATGGAATGAGTGTCCATTAAGCTCATTAATTCATGAGCACTCTTTATTTTAATACTCTTAGGGTGCCTTGGCATTTAGGTCACCTTTAGTTTCAAGCTGACTTTTACCTCACACCAAAATTAATGAGCATTCAGGGATAGTTCAACAAATGCAAGAATTCCCTGAAAAGGAGAAACACTTTAGGGTCAAGAGAAGGCTTACATTATTTTTGGCAAAATAGTTCTGGCTAAATGAAATTCATATTCAATCAAATGAGTAGCAAATTGCCAGAAGATCATTTGTCAGCTTGTCTGCTTAGGCTTGGATCGTCTCCCTTCCCATACACTATTCTTTTGATAACATTATAGGGCTCAGGGCTTGAGGGGTAATATCTCAATTCCAACTTGGGAGAATTCTCTGTCTCTTACTTACTCCCCAAATTCACAGGATATATAATATAAGGCAATATTGGAACCAGAAATATTATGGTAATTGAAACGGTTTCTTTGTTCAATACTTAATTGGGCCAAAATTACCATTAGCAGAAGTATAATCTATTTCTAAGTGGCCTTATATTTTGCACATATTTTAACACTTACCATCTTGTCTTATTTTGAGCCTTATAACAATGCTGCAAGTTGGGCTGGGAAGATCTCTTTCTTAGTCTGTTCATAGCACTATAACAAAATATCATATATTAGATAGCATATAAATAACCGAAATTTATTTGCCACAGATTTGGAGGCTTAGAAGTCCAAGTTCAAGGCATCAGCAGATTTGGTGTCTGGTGAGGGCCTGTTTTTTGGTTCATAGAAGGTGCCTTTTCACTGGGTCCTCACATGATAGAAGGGGCAAGTCAAATCGCTGGTGTCTCTTCTTTTAAGGGCATTAATGTTTTTTATAAGGGCTCTGCCCTTGTTATCTAATCTATTCTCAAAGTCCTCACCTCTTAATACCATCACCTTGGTAATTAGGACTTCAACATATAAATCTTGGGGAGACAAACATTCAGACCATAGCAATATCTCTACCATTTTAAAAGTGAGGAGACAGGAATATTCACTGCTGAGAGACTATGGTGAGGATCCTCATAAATGATTCCAAGATCCATAGGAAGTGGAGACTGAAAGAATTTTGTACAAACAGACCCTATTAAAATAATTCTTATCTTCCTTTAGTCTTTCTACATAATTCATTTACTTTTCCTTACACGGTTCCCATGTCATGTAAAACCTATGTTATTATAAATAAATGAATATGCTTTTATCCTATTAGTCTGTCTTACATCAGTTTAATTTTAAGGCTCAGCTGAAAACCCCAAGCAGACAGAGAGGTAAAATTTCGCCTTCTGTATAAGAGTGAGTGCGGGGCCACCATCCTGGTCCTCCTGACTACAGAGGAAAAATTGCTTATTGGAGTCTGATGTGAGTCACGAGCCAGGAGAGAGCTTCAAACCACAGACTCATTCTTTGCTGTGTGGCACTGAGCAAGTCCTTGGTTCCTTCTTCATCAAATCCAACTCAACACCTAACGCTCAAGTGGAAGTTGGATAAGGTAATATTTGTGATCATGACTAGCCAAGGGCAGAGATTAATATATGTAATTTTTCCCCTTCTTCGCTGAAGATGGTTCAATTGCACATTTATTTAAAAAACGAAATAGTGTCTTTAATCCCCTACCTATTAATTGGTTCCACTGATGACTTTTTAAAAAACAGTCAATTGCTATTTCTGTTTTGAATAGCTATGGTTAAACTGAAGCCCGTGGAACTGTTTCTGAGTTTGAATTTAGGAATCTAGTTGGCCTTTTCTACTCAGAGGAAAAAATTATCATCTTCATCTCTAATAAATGGCAGCACCTTAATTTATAATTCAAAAGGGGAAATAACATATATGTGGCTGTCAGGAAAGGGGAAGCACTTTAGAAATGGCTTTTGTGAAAGATTATGCAGTCAACCTACTGTACCTTATCACTGCAGAGGGAAAATGATGTTTCTTTTGATCAAAACATGACAAGGAGCACATCCAAATCAATACAGGGAGAATTTAATCCTCTGAGCTGTCAGAATCACAAACAGAGAAAGTGAATGTTAATGACAGGAAAGCAAACATGTTTATTGTGGAAAGGTTACTGGTGAGAGGTCTGTTTGGCCCTCTTAGAAAAGGCAAGGGAAAACATTACCCACGGACTTTAAATCTTGTCATCAATTTTTCTTGAAAAATAAAACGTGGTATTTAACACATCAAGTCTCTAAATCTGAAAGAAAGAGTACATACTCATGACTTTATTCAACAAATGGGACAAAGGATTTACACCTGTAGAAAATATATTTTAAAAGTCTACTCAAATACTTATGAATTTTTCAGTGTATTTCAAAATATATGTAAATATTGGAAAACATACAACAGTGGAGAAAGTAATAAAATAAATCCCCATAAACGCATCAACTAGATCTAAAATAAGTGTCATGATTTTGTCATTTTTGCTTTATCCATTCTTTTATTTTTCTTTTCTGCTATTTTTTTCTTTGTGGAAACATTTAAAACACAGACTAAAAAAGTCATTGACTCCTAAATATTTCAGTAAGAATCTGTTAAAAACATGGGCTTCTTCTTAGGAAACCACAATGGCATTATTTTACCTGACATAATTAAATATTGTTTTCTAATGACATCTCACATTTATTCCATAATAAAATGTTTCAGAATATATTTTTATAGTTAGTTTTTTTGAACCAGGATCCAGACATGATTATAGAAGAGTTACAAAAGATAAATTAAAAATGGTTTGAAAAATGAACTCAAACAAGACTATTTTAGAATGAAAACTGTGGTCACATATTCAATCCTTGTAAATATCCAGTTTAAACAATATTAAGGTAGGCCGGAAGCAGTGGCTCACGCCTGTAATCCTAGCACTCTGGGAGGCCGAGGTAGGAGGATCGCTCGAGGTCAGGAGTTTGAACCCAGACTGAGCAAGAGTGAGACCCTGTCTCTACTAAAAATAGAAAGAAATTAATTGTCCAACTAAAAATATACAGAAAAAATTAGTGAGGCATGGTGGTGCATGCCTGTAGTCCCAGCTGCTTAAGAGGCTGAGGCAGAAGGATTACTTGAGTCCAGGAGTTTGAGGTTGCTGTGAGCTAGGCTGACACCACGGCACTCTAACCAGGGCAACAGAGCAAGACTCTGTCTCAAAAAAAAAAAAAAACAAAAAACAAAAAAAACCAATATTAAGGTAATATTTATGTTATTAAGGTAGCCTATGTTAAAGTTTGCTTATGAATGTCTATGATATTTAGCTTTGGTAAGGCTTTGGAGAGCTGGATACAGTTTTGCATTGCCAGGAGTGTAGTGAATCAGAGCAGTGGTCTTCGACATGAGAGTATTGTGATAGGAAATGAAAGTCAGAAGAAAATGTTCTCTCCCATTTAACATCACACACCCACTCCTGGATATTTATTCTAAGGAAAGAATCTGGACAAAGTAACATAAATTATATTTACATAAATTTTCATAGCAGGTTAATTTTTACAGGCAAACACATAATGGGAAAAACAAGTAAACCTACAACATTACATAAGTTAAGTAAATATCTTATATTGACTCAAAGTGGTATTATGTAGTCATTAAAATGATGGATATAAAGATTGAAAAGCAACAGAAAATTTTAAAGATGCACAATACTAACAAGCATAAACTATATATGTATATTTTAACTGTATCGACATAAAAATATGTAGGAACAGAGATTAAATATTTAAAGGGAACACAAAAATGAAAGCAATTATATTAGGATTGGAGTGATATGAATAAACATTAAGAAATGACAACTAGAGACAGCCCAATGAAGAGAACAGAGAACCCACATATAAAACCACCCACATACAACCATCTGATCTTTGATAAAGTGGACAGCAATATACACTGGTGAAAAGAATCCCTATTCAATAAATGATTTCTACATGTAGCTATCCATGCCATATGTGGAAGATTGAAACAGGATCCATATCTCTCACCACTCACTAAAATTAAGTCAAGATGGATAACAGACTTAAATCTAAGAAATGAAACCATGACAATTTTAGAAGAAAATGTTGGAAAACTCTTCTATATATTGGCCTAGGAAAAGAATTTATGAAGAATACCCCAAAGGCAATCACAGCAACAACAAAAATAAATAAACGGGACTTGATTAAATTATAAAGCTTCTTCCTAGGCAAGGAAACAATCAACAGAGCAAACAGACAACCTGCATAAAACATTTGCATGCTATACATCCAATAAATGGCTGATAACCAGAATCTACAAAGAACTCAAACAAATCAGCAAGAAGAAAACAAACAACTCTATTAAAAAGTGGGCAAGAGACATGAACAGAAGCTTTTCAAAAGAAGATAGACAAATGGCCAATAAACATATGAAAAATTGCTCAATGTTACCAATCATCAGAGAAATGAAAATCAAAACCACAATGAGATATCACCTAACCCCAGTTAGAATGGATTTTATCAAAAAGTCTCATAATAATACATGGTGGCATGGATGTGGAGAAAAAGGAACACTTATACACTGTTGGTGGAACTGCAAACTAGTATAAACTCTATGGAAAACTGTATGGAGATTCTTCAAAGAACTAAAAGTAGTCCTACCATTTGATCCACCAATCCCACTACTGGATATTTACCCAAAGAAAAAAGTCATTTTATCAAAAAGACACTTTCACTAGAATGTGTATTGCAGAACAAGTCACAAATGCAATGTTGTGGAATCAACCCAAGTGCCCATCAATTCATGAGTGGGTTTATAAAATGTGGTATATGTATACTATGGCGTACTATTCAGCCATAAAAAATGAATTAATATCTTTTGCAGCAATCTGGATGGAACTGGAGACCATTCTCCTAGGTGAAATATAGCAAGAATGGAAAAATATTTTATAGGCTTTGTTATTGTTGTTTTATTTAAATAACAGAATTTATTGGAACAGATAATCAAATCATACAGAATATATAATTTCAAATATGCACATGTTCCATAATTTTTATGAAAAATAAAACAAAATAAAAGAATGGAAAAACAACTACGTGTACACACTATTACATTGAAACTAACCAATCAGCATTCATGTGCACAAATGGAAGTAAAACTCAATGGAAATCAAGTAGGTGAGGGGAAAGGGGATGGGTGAAATCATACCTAATGGGTACAGTGAACACTATCCAGGTGATGGGCATACTTATTAATATAACTTTGACTCAAGCAGTACAATAGCAATCCATGTAACCAAAACATTTGTGCCCCCATAATATTCTGAAACAAACAAAAAAAAGAACCACCCCCTTGCCCTATATGTATGTACATATGCCCACACATTAATTATATACTATATTATCTATGATATATGTAATCAGTGTGTGTAAATATATATTTATATATGTATATGTCTATATATACATATAAATTAAAATATGTTTTAAATTTCATATTATATAGTTTGTAGTATATATTATGAATATATTATTAATGTTATATACATACTATAGACTATACAATATAATATGCAATTGAGTATGTGTAACAATGTATTGTATGCATATACATATATACACATACATATACATTATATATACATCTCTAAAATGCTAATAATGTTGGGGAAAAGCTTTGTCATAGTTGTCTTCATTTTTCTTCCTTTTGACAGTTAGAATAATTGATTTTTCACATGATCATTGGCCTTTGCATTTCTTTCGAGAATGCTCACTATAGAAAACTTGTAAAACTTAGACAACCAAAAATATTTAAACAACATCATAAGTAAGCACTGTTAACAATTCCAGCTAAATTGAACTTGGCTTTTATTTATTTTAAATATATACTGAATGAGTGTTATGTCTGTACATATATGAAGGCAATTTTTTAAATTTTTGCTTCATAAGTTAATTGATTTTATGGATAAATACTAGAAAATGCAAGTATAGCACCTATATAAAAATGCATAATCATGAGAAGGTGCTGTGCCAGCTATTCTGCAATAATTTATTAGACTAAGTTTTTCTATGAGGCACTTTAAATAGCCTCATTTTTAAATTTTTAAGTATAATGTCAAATGTCTATTATTACATTTTCTGGATTTTTTTGTCAATTATTTGATCAACTCTCCATTTTGGACAATTAAGTTGCCCCCAATTTATCACTCATTAATTATCCACATGAACATGCTCACAGCTGAATCCTTGCACACGCATTTTGGTTTTTGTGAATTTCTATGTTCTAGAAGTTTAAATGCTGAGTCAAAGAAGTAAACAAAGAAAAAATGTTTAATCATTATTACCAAATTGTCTTTCAGAAAATTTATATTGTTTACTCAGAAAGTTTGTATTTTTTTAATCTCATGCCTATTATTTATGAAAGTGCATATTGTCATGTGATCTTGTGAACATTGGATTTATATTGGGAGGATGGGTCAAATTTGACAGTTACAAAATGGTAACATTTTGTGGAACTATTTTTTTTCAATTGATGGTAAGAGTAAATATTTGTATATGTATAAACAAACCATATTCTCTTTTGTAAAATGTGTATTTATTGCTTTTGTTACCTTTTTATAGTGAAGATAATACTATTTATTTATCCATTCATACAAGCTATTTGTGAATTTATAATAATTCTTCTTAACTTTTCTAATTTATTTCTCCTAGTTACTTAATTTTTGATTTTTTGGTCATTTACAAGAACAAACTTTAAAACATATAATTAATTATGTCCTCATTTTTTTTCTATTCTTTTAAATTTAGTAAGTCCTTTCTCTTTTGTTTCAAATAGGTATTTATCTGTATTTTCTACTTTCACTCATTAATACATCTAAAATATATTTTCATCTTAAATTTTAGCTAAATTCATAATGAGTCTTTTTAAAAATTACATTTTTGTACTTTATTTAATTGGCTGGGATTTCCAGTCCAGTATTTAAGACTCAACACAAGTAGAAGCTCACCTCTTTGTGTTTTTTATTTTAATTGCAGTGGTTTTAGTATTTAACTGTTCATTTTGAGATTAGTAGATTAATTAAATTTTGTTTATCATGTTCAATATGTGCTATTACATTATTAAGAATTTTGTAGATTAAGAGTTAAATTATTGCTAAGAGTTATAAAAGAGATGACATATGATTTCAATATAAGAGGTATTAGTAGTGCAGACTCAGACTGCCTGCATTATTTTTTCACCTCCAGCATTCTCCATGTGATCTATGAGTTACTTAATTTCTCTGTGCTGTAAGGAGTTACAGTAAGGAGAAATTGAGCTAATTATGCAATGCAATGTGATAAGAATTACTGTTATTACTATTTTGTGTATTCACGTGATATAATGTCACCTATTGTAATATTAAACCCTGTTTGCATTGTTGTCTTGAATAGTACTTGGCCATGGTGTATTAGTATTGAATTTAACTTGTTGTATTTTATTTAAGTTATTATATCCTATAGGTTTATATTATTTGGGAGTTACAAGGTTGCCCTCATTAGATTTGTTATGGAGGTTATAATAACAGTATAAGATAAATTTAGAGAATCTGCACATTTATATTCTAATATAGCTTATTTTAAAATATATTGTATATTCTTATGAAGTTTGAAAGAATTTCTTGGTAATATTTAATAGTAATATTTATAAGAACATTTATTTAATATTATATTAACAAAATATTTAAAAGATTAACTGTTTATCTAAAACTGGGCATTGACTTATTTTTTTTGAAAATGTGAAATTTTAACATTTCTCAATTTCTACAAAGCAAAGTATTTGTGTGTATGCTAGCATGTTCTTGTCATGTTTAGATTATTTAACACATTAACTGCATGTGAGCTGTATTTAACTACTGCTAGTTTTGAGCCCGGGGCCTCATGAAGCACATGTAACTCACGTGTCTCTTCATCTTGGGAGATGTGTGAACTATTTTTCAAGTTGCCTATAACTCATGCACAGAAAACAATAAAATAAATTTTTCATTAAATTAGAAAGGGTCATTTTGTTTTCTAAGTTTTTATTCCATTTTTGTAATAAAACCTCATGGCCCCAAGGAAAATTTTTTTTCTAGTGTGGCAGTCAATGTGTTAAAATGAGAGAGAGAAGCTTCTAGAGCCATTTCTTCCCTCAGGGCTGGAGTCGGCCAGGGACATCAGGAGTGGGTGTCAGAGTGAGACTGCGTGTAATGAGGAACAGGGGCAGTATCTTAGAGACCAAGGAGCTATACGTATAGCATGTTTTGCAATGCACATCAATTGATTGGTTTCAATAAAACCATTCAGTTGTGCCCTCTGGATGTATTTAGCCTGATTTTGTGTTAGGGTCTTTGGAATTTGAAATGATGCCAGGGTAAAGGGAGAGGGAAAACTCACAGGCACACAGCAGCTGGTAGTATAATAAGGACATGTAATTAGAAGTGCAGAGTCACAGTTCCTTACACATTTCCACTCTGTACAAGCACAAGTACAAGTGATTTCCTATCTGACAAGTCTTGGATCCTTTTCCAACAGATCACTGCCCAAACTTCATCATGCCACTCAAGAGTCCTCACTGCACTAATGTCAGTGCCATCATTTGTATTGCCTTTCTCCAGAATTTAACTTTTTGGTCTCTTACACATCATTCAAAAAAATAAAAAATAAAAAGAATTGATAGAACTGCCATGCGGAAATCTTCCTTTGACATTTGAGGATCTTCTCATTTTGGCTTTTATATGTAATAAAAAAAGTATTTGTTATCATTTAGTTGTCAAAACTGCATTCTATCTGGCTGGTACGTTTTGTGGCTTTAAGTTATGAGCACATTTCATGTGATTATTGGCCATTTGTATATTATTCTTTGTGAAGAATGTGTTAATATCATTTGCTCATTTATCATCTAGTTATTTGTCTATTTTTTACTTAGTTATAGGGATTCTTTATATATTTTGGATGTATCCTATGTTAAATAAATATTTTCCCTTGTCTAATTCCTTAACAGAGACATCTGATTACCAAAATAATTGAAGGCAACATTTCACACATATATATGTAGAGAGAGTGTGTGTATATATATATACATATATATAAACTACGTGTGTATTAATTTATATATATTTACGTATAAAGAATAATAATTTACTTAGACTACTCACTTGCGAATTCTGTATTGTAGTCTTTTTTGTGCCAATAATGTCACTTCCAGACCAAAACAAAATCAAAACAAAGAACAATACTAAAAATTTTAGTCTGTGTGCATAGTTTAATAACTCATATTGAATATGCAAAAACGTATTTCTGCATTACACACATGGAACCTCATTTGACCCAGAATAGTTTAGATGATCCACAATTTTCCAGTATTGCCTTACTCAACTTCTAAATCCCATTTGAAATTGTTGACCAGAGTCTATTTTTGTACATTTCTTGCTGTTCGTTGATGACACCATACTCTCTGGATGGTTTAACCCAGTTAATTCCTCTTGTCAATAACCTTTATGGCATTTTATTTCTCTTCTACATATTGATGTGGTGAAGATTCCATCCAGTGGACCATTCTCTTCCCCATCTTCATTATCCTCTGGTGATGTCCCAAGGTTGTAAATGTCATCTGGTGTGCCAGCAAAGCCCAGCTATGTATCTCCAGCCTGGACAACTTATCTTTGAAGCAGTTGTAGGTTTCTAATGGCTTTATTCACTTATTGTATAAAAGGCATTTAAACTTATGTTGAAAATGGAGCTCTTGAATTCTAGTTACCACCAAACATGTTTCTACCTTTGTCATACTCATCTTGCTAAAAAGCCACAATGATCCAGCTACCAGGGACAAAAAACTAAGATCCTACTTGGTGCCTTTTCCCTCCTTATCCTCCCACATCATTCCTATCAGCAAATTCTCACTGTGAGAATTGTTAAATAGTTAATCAATCACCTTGTATTAGCTTGAATTGTGTACTCCTCCTAAAAGATATGTTGAAGTCCTACCCCACAGGACCTCAAAATGTGAACTTATTTGGAAATAGAGACATTGAAGATGGACTTAAATAAGTTATGATGAGGTCATAATAGGGCAAGGTGGGCTCATAATCCAAAATGACTGGTGTCTTTATAACGAGACAAGGATGTGGTAACAGAGATATGGGGGGAGGGTGGAGCCATGTGAACATGGAGTATTGCTCTGATGTGTTCACAGGCCAAGGAACACCAAAGGTTGCTAGAAAACAACCAAAAGCTAGGAAGAGGCAATAATGCATTCCCCTTTATTTCAGAGTGAGCATGGCCCTAGTGACACCTTGATTTGGGAGTTCTAGTCTCTGAAATTCTAAGACAGCAATCTCCTGCTGTTTTAAGCTACTCAGTTTTTGTCCCTTTGTTCTAGCAGCCCTAGGAGACTAACCCCCATGCTGCACAATATTCTGCAAGTTCTGGCTCCTGCTTCCTCTCTGAACTCATCCTGTGTCGTTCTCTTTATAGCTTGTTGTGTTCTCTCCATACTCATCTACCTTCTGCTCCCTGAATAGTCCAAGATCGTCCTGACCCTGGCATCACCATGTGAGCTTCTCCTGGTGCCTGAAATGTTCCTTCAGATCTTTACACAGCTTGCTTTTCTTTTGATTCAGGTCTCTGCTAAGGTCATCTATTCACGGAAGCTTTAGTCATTGTCCTCCCCTAGCTAAAGCACCAATCGTGTTTACTTACATTACTGTTTTATTTTCATTACAGAATTTTATTTTTAAAAAATGTCTTATAGTCTATGTAGTTTACCAGGTGGTTATGCGTCATGATAGCAGAGACCTCCTCTTGGTTACTACTTTGCTACAGTCCAAATGTTTATGTTCCTCCAAAATTGATATGTTAAAATCCTAATCCCCAAGGTGATGGTATTTGGACAAGGGGCATTTTGGGAAGAGTTCTCATAAAGGAGATTAATGCCCATATAAAATAGACCCAAGGGAGCTCATTTACCCCATTTATCATGTGAAGATACAATGAGAAGGTACTGTCTATAAGCCAGGAAGCAGATCCTCACCAGACCCCAAATCTGCAGGCACCTTGATCTTGGACTTCCAGGCTCAATAACTGTGAGAAATAAATGTCTGTTGTTTATAGAGTACCTAGTTTATGGTCTTTGTTATAGCAACCCAAAAGAACTGAAACACTGCCAAATCCTTTGTGTTTGGAATTGTGCCTAACATAGAAAAGATATTCAGCAAATGTTTATGAAATAAAGAAGTGCATATTTCAAGGATATACAAATCAAAACCATAGCAAGTTTCTACTTCACAGTATATTAACTGTATTTTCTTATATATTCTTATGCTTTATGTATATATTTTATGTATTCTTCTAGGCCCTTGCTGACCCAGGAGAGACTGTGCTTCTCAGGGTGAGCTAATTCTTAGAGACAGCAAACAACACCCCTGTGAGCATCCTTTTCATATACAAACCTACCAATCCAGAGCCCATATGCCCAACCACCTCCTCTATTTGGCCCTTACACTCCAGAATGCAATATTCTCCCATCTAATCATCCCTGGACCAGGTACTAAACAACTAGAAACAGTCCCTATTCCCCAAAGAAAGCCTCTGAAATGTATTCCAGCTAGCCAGTGGTAAGCTTTCTCACCCTTCCCTGCCTTGCTTTTCCCTGGAAACCACAATAAAGTTTCCTTCCCATGTGCTCCCCTATCCCCTCCTGCCTCCTGACCAACTCTGGCTCTTTGCCATGTGGCCCTGTGTGGCGTACACGCCTCCTCCCCTTGAGAACTGTGAGTAAGAAACTATGAATAAAACTATCTTTTCAACATTACAGTCTTCTGTCTCCTGATCTATTGGCTTCACCACATCTGAAAAATAATAAAACCTACATTTTAAAATTCACACCCACTAGGATGGCTATAATAAAAAATTTGGTAATAAAAGTTGGTGAGAATGTGGAAAACGTGGAACTCTCATACACTGCTAGTGCAAATGTAAAATGTAGAGCCACTTTGGAAAATGATCTGTCAGTTCCTCCAAAAATTAAACAGGGAGTTACCGTTTGACCCAGTGATTCCATTCATAGGTCTATATCCAAAAGAAATGAAAATATATGTTCACGCAAAAATTTGTACATGAATGCTCACAGCAGTATTATTTATAATATCCTACAGGTAAAAACAACTTAAATCTCCACCAATTGATAAATAGGCAAACAAAATATGGTATAACCAGACAATAGAATATTGTTCATCAATAAAAATAGATGAAAACATTATGCTAAGTGAAAGACACCAATAACAAAAGATGACATATTATATGATTCTATTTATATTAAATGGCCAGAATAAGCAAATCCATAGAGACAGAAAGTAGAATAGTGGTCATTTAAGGTTAGGGGTGGTTTAGGGAGTAGCTAAAAGGTGCAAGGTTTCATTTTAATTGTGGTAATAGTTGTATAGCTCTGTGAATATTAAAATAATTTATTGGATTATTTACTTTAAATGAATTAATTATATGGTATGTTGATTATATATCAATAAAGCTATTATAAAAGAAAAGAATAGTTAACATCTATGCAGGTCAAAGTATGCACCATTCTAAATACTTTATGTGTAGTAACTCAGATGATCTAGCCCTTGAGTCTGAGTTCTGAATAACTTTGTTACACTGCCTTTGTTTATATTGTTGTCCCTTTAGCTTACTGATCACATCAGATGAGGAAACATTATTGAGTATTGTAGAGGAATACAAAGTTTAAGGAGAAGGACTATGCTAGCAACTGTAACCAATAACCCCTACTAAATAGGATTGATGAAAAACTTAGAAAATTTAGAAAAAAGGCAAACAAAGGAACAAACAAAATTCTAATGTATATATTCAGATAAGTTAAAAGGCTACTGTATTGTCCAAACAAAAGTAGGCTTTTATGCAAAAGGAACATTATGATAAGCATAAATAACGATGGACAAAATTAAAACAAAAGACACAAAAAACCTTCCTAAAACCATCCAGTAGAAAGGAGGCAGTGTGGGATACAAAACTACCAGTGTCCCACATATAACTTTTATAAGGACAAAAGGTATTATTCAGTTTATTGTTTGATAATGAAATATAAAAATTATAATTACAGGAAGAAAAAGGACTGAATAAAAAGTATTAAAACCAATAACTAACAGAAATAGCCATCAATAAATGATTATTTTTTATTTTATTTCTAAAAGCAACTAAAAAAGAAAATCAGAAGTTGAGTGAAAATGGAAGAAATACATCAGTTGTTAAAGCAAAACAACTGTAGTTTAAAAAACTTAGACTCTCAGATTCTGTGAATTAATATATACCTCTATGCTTAGTATAACAAATACATTAGAAGAAAAATGGCACATAAAGGCTGAACTAAACAGATAGTTAATGAGGACTTGCAGTTTAATAAAAACTCAAAGGAAGAAAGGAAAGAAAGAAAGTGTGGTTATATTGATAACTTAGAAAGAAGCTTTTGAGGTGAAAACCATTAAAAAAAGACAAAGAGGATATTTTATAATCATGAAAGAAAAAAAACTCTAAAAAGATACATGTTTGCCCTGAAGAATATAACAGTGAAATATATAAACTAAAACCTGCTAGAACCACAAAGCAAAATTAAAATAACCATAGTCACTTGTAAGGAGGAATTTCAATATATTTTTCTATATTTCTAATACTTTAGATCTTTAGTCCCCAACCCTCAGGCCATGGACCTGTACCAGGAACTGGGCTGCACAGCAGGAGGTGAACGGCAGTGAGTGAGGGAAGCTTCATCTATATTTACAACTGCTCCCCGTCACTTGCATCACCACCTGAGCTCTGCCTCCTGTCAGATCAGCACAGGGCATTAGATCTCAAAGGAGCGCAAAACCTACTGTAAACTGTGCATGGGAGGGAGCTAGGTTGCACGCTTCCTATGAGAATCTAATGACTGATGATATGAGATGGAGCTGAGACAGTGATGTTAGCACTGGGGAGTGGTTTTAAATACAGATTATCATTAGCAGAGAGATTTGACTGCCAAGAGACCATAATAAATCAATTGCTTGCAGACTCATATCAAAACCCTATCAGTGTGTGGAAAGTGACAATTACATTGCATCTGGTGGCAGGCTTTATAGTGGCAAGTGAGTTGATGTACTTCAATTGTACAGTTGCATCTGGCAGCAAGCTTTAAGTCAGAATGTGACACTTATTTTAGTCCATGTGTGGCCCACCCATTATTTTATTTATGACTTCCATCTGGGCTTCTTTCCCACACAGCACACTTGTCTCAGTCATGGTTTTGGTAAGTCCACAAGCTAACCCTAGCAAAAATGAGTAATAAACAAATGTCACTGGAGAGCTTCTTCAAAAACAGGGAAAGACTGAATGACGGGCAAAGAAAATAAAATACCTAGGAATATATTTAACTAGGGAAGTGAAAGACCTCTGCAGGGAGAACTATGAAACACTGAGGAAGGAAATAGCAGAGGATGTAAACAGGTGGAAAACCATACCATGCTCATGGGTCAGTAGAATCAACATTGTTAAAATGTCTATACTACCCAAAGTGATCTACAGATTCAATGCAATCCCTATTAAAATGCCAGCATCATTTTTTGCAGATCTAGAAAAAATAATTCTAGGCTTCATATAGAACCCAAGAAAACCCCTAGAAGACCCCGTATAGCAAAAGCAAACTTAAGCAAAAAGAACAAATCTGGAGGCATCACATTATCAGACTTCAAACTATACTACAAGGCTATAGTAACTAAAACAGCATTTTCCTGGTGCAAGAACAGAGACATAGAGCAATGGAACAGAACTGAGAACCCACATATAAAACCATCCTCATATAGCCATCAAATCTTTGACAAAGCAGACAAAAACATACACTGGGGAAAAGAATCTTTATTCAATAAATGGTGCTGAGAAAATTAGATAGCTACATGTAGAAGACTGAAACAGGATACACACAATTCACCTCTCACAAAAATCAACTCATAGTGGATAACAGACTTAAACCTAAGTCATGAAACTCTAAGAATTCTAGAGGAAAATGTTTTAAAAACTCTTACATATATTAGCCTAGGGAAAGAATTTATGGAGAAGACCCCAAAGGCAATCACAGCAACAATGAAAATAAATAAATGGGGCCTGATCAAATTAAAAAGCTTCTGCACAGCCAAGAAAACTATCATGGGTATCAGCTGGCAAGCCAATGAAGTCATGAAACCTTCAAAACTGCTTCACGACATGGACACCCAGCACCTTGCATTAAAAGACAAGCCTTTGGAGTTTTTCAAAAGAAAAAAAAATGAACACAAAGAACAGAAGCAATTACTGAAGGCCACCATTTCATCAACTGTGTCTGCACTGAGAACATCCTTCTTAGTGGCTAACTGCATTGCTAAAGCTAAGAAGCCCTTTATTATTGGTGAAGCGTTGATCCTACCTGCTGCTAAGGACATTTGCCATAAATTTTGAAGACAGGCTACCGTTCAAAAGGCATTCCACTTTTGGCTAGCATCCTAAATATTCGAATTGGTGAAATAGCAGAGGATTTTGAGGCATAATCATTAGAGAGTATTAATGAGTCGCTGTGGTACACAATCCAGGTTGACAAGTCTACTTATGTTGAAAACAAGGAAATAATATTTGTTTTGTGTGATATATTTTTCAAGAGGATATACATGAGGATATATTATGTGGACTTTCATTGCCAACCACACCACAGCTACAGAACTATTCAAGTCTTTGAATGATTACATATCAGAAAAACTGAATTGGTCATTTTGTGTCAGTATATGCATGGGCTGAATAGCTGCCATGACTGGACAGCTTCCTGGTTTCAGTACTCTTACCAAGCAGGTTGCTTCTAAATGTGAGTCTATGCACTATGTCATCCATAGAGAAATGCTGGCTAGCCTAAAAATGACACCTGAACTAAACATTTGCAGACAAACGTTGCAGGATGTGATAAAAATTATCAACCACATTACAGTACGTGCCCTTAACTCATGTCTATCTGTGCAGCTCTGGGAGGAGATGGACGCAGAGCACACACATCTTCTCTTATACACAGAAGTGGGGTGGCTTTCTAAAAGTAGGTCACTGGCCAGAGTTTCTGAGTTACTAGAGCTGCTCCAGAGATTTATTTTAGAAAAACAGTCACCACATTTCAGTGACAGAAAATATGTTGCAAAACTTGCTTACTCATCTGACATATTCAGCGTGCTCAATGAACTCAATCTGTCACTTCAGGGGAGAATGACAACTGTGCTCAAGTTGGCAGACAAAGTGGCTGCATTCAAAGCCAAACTGGAATTATGGGAGAGATGAGTGAACACTGGGATTTTTGACATGTTTCAAACATTAGCAGAGATTTTGAAAGAGACTAACCCAGGGCCTTCTTTCTCCCAACTGGTGTATGATCACCTATCTCAGCTTTCAAAAGAGTTTGAGCATTTACTGGGGAGTAAAAGACCCCAAAACTGGGAAGGAGTGGATCCTTGACCCATTTGTGAATAAACTAGTTAAATTGACTTTGTGCTGGAAAAGGATCAATGGCTTGAGATTGCAAATGACTGTGGCCTTAAAAGTATGTTTGAGACAATCTCAAATCTCCATATGTCCCAGATTAAAGTCAGGGTGGAATATCTTGAGATTACCATGAAAGCACTGAAAAGCCTGCTTCCATTTCCAACATCCTAGCTTTGTGAAGCTGGGTTTTCTGTAGTGACAGCAACCAAAATGTGATTACAGAGTAGACTGGACATGAGAAACTCACTTTGGGTATCACTGTCTCCCATCACCCCCAGATGGGTCTGTCTAGTTGCAGCAAACAAGCTCAGGGCTCCCACTGATTCTGCATTATGGTGAGTTGTATAATTATTTCATTATATATTACAATGTAATAATAGAAGAAATAAAGTACACAATAAATGTAATGTGCTTGAATCATCCCTAAACCATTCCCCCTATCCCCGCCTGGTCCATGGAAAAATTGTCTTCCATGAAACCAGTTCCTGGTGCCAAAAAGGTTAGGGACCGCTGCTTTAGACCATTTAAAAGTATTAGAATAATAGGTAAAAATACATTAAATTATAAAGGAATATAAATTATCAAAATACAATATGCATGATATAATATAAAATCTATGCCAAGAATATAGACTATAGTTTAAAATACTAATTATTTAAAATATTTTTTAAAATTTAAAACTATTGATAGTGAGAGAAGCTGTGTATATGTGGAGGGAGGAAGTACATGTGAAACCTCTGGACCTTCTGCTCAAATTTTGCTATGAACCTAAAATTGCTCTAAAAAATAAAGTTTATTTAAAACCTGCTAAAATAAAAACCTAGAAATAGCTCAGATTCTGAATACAGTTCTATGCCTTAGGAATATAAACATTTTTAAACAACAAAAAGTACCAAGGATTATCCAGTTGGCAATGAAACATGTATCTCCTCATTCGATGACAAAATCAAAAATCAAATTAAAGACTAGGTACAAAAACAATCACAATAAAACACTCAAAACAAATGAAATGTGACCAAAGTAGTGAAGCAGGATCCCTACCTCTCACCTCTCACAAAAATTCACTCAAGATGGAT
>VBSM01003199.1:11355743-11369891 GCA_008086735.1 Cheirogaleus medius | reverse complement strand
GAGTGGTAGGGGCAATGTATGTAATCCTAACAATATTTGTACCCCCATTATATAATGAAATATAAAAAAATAAAATGATAAGAATGTTTGTGTAAACTTTCATGCACGGCACATTTATCACATTAAATAATGAAAAAAAGCAAATTTTTTCCTCATATATTGTAGTATAAATTTAGAGATTTAGTATTGGATTTGTGTGTTACAAATTGTTGTTAGTGACAACCATGCAGCTTTAGAATCAGCAACAGACTACTCTAAAAGTTCCTGCAACTATGGAGAGGGTGCCATGAATAAACTTTATGTTAGATTGATTCTATGAGCTATTTTTTATAAGGGATATTCTTAATCCTATGTTGACACTTTACATGTTCCTAACAATCTGTATGCCACAGTGGTCTTCTCAGGTGAGCCCTCCCCTGAGAGAGCTTTCCTGACTTCTGTCCCACAGCGCCTCTCCTCTGTATCAGAGCCTTCCCACCTGTGGAGGGATTTGCTTATTTTTATACTATAAAGGTCACAAGTTCCATGAGGGTGGGATTCCCATACACATACCTGGCCCAAGGCACTCAGTGAATAGTTATTGGAGGGGTGATAAAACAATCTGCAAAACAGATATTATTACCTCCCCACTTCAGGGGAAGTTCTTGACATTGCACTCCTACCAGGGTCTCATCTTGTGGGAGCATTTCTTGAATTTTTGAAGACTCACATGCCCCAGTGTGTGGGGGTGTGGACTGGACAGCAGCACCTACCTGAATAGAACAGGATCTGGGTAGACTGTGCAACTACTTCTGCTGCTGAGGACACGTTGTTTCTCCTTCAGAAATCTTTACCTTCTTCATCGGGGCGTCCTGTCCATCTTCAAGTTCACAAAATGCTCCACAGCCCTTCCTTGTGGCCAATGGGGAGTAGGCCAGTTACACCTGAATTCAGGGAGGACCTGAGAGGAGGTCACAGCTATAGACTCTCTAGGACCCTGAGACCAACTGTGCTGATCTCAGAAGGACTCATGGAGATCTGCCACCAGGAAGACAGTTTGCAAGGAGGTATCAACAACAGGGCACATCCCTTCACAGAAGTTCTCCTCCCCGTAACAGTCATTCATCCCTTTCCAGGAAGGCATTTTTCAGAAATTTAAATGAGGTTACAACTAATTGATCATAATCAGTTACAGATTCCTTTGTTCCTTCTCCACTCCCACTGCTTCACTTGACCAGCCTTAGGGAAAAAAAAGAATTTAAATGAGGACCAAAATGTTCATCTGAACATTTTTTATAATCACAAGGATTTGGGAAAACACAACCGTCCAATAATGGGGGATAGGTTGAGTAAACAAGGTATGCCTTCAGTGGAACTTTAGGCATTTATTAAAAATAGGATTTACAAAACTTTAGAACATGAGGAAATGCTTATGAGAGAGAATATACTCTTAAAAGTAGCAGTTAGATGCATACCTCAAAAATTATAGCCAATGTTAAACAGAATGAGCTCAAAATTTAAAGTGCATAAAAAATGACTGAGAGGAAATATGCCAGACATTAAGTGTGGGGTTTTGCTTATAGGGAAAAAGATTCTGAGGAATTTGGTTTCTTTATACATTTACAATTTTCAAAAGTTCTACAGAGAAGAAGCAAGAAAGCCCAGGAATAAACCCTTGTATATATGATCAAATGAACTTTCAAAATGTTGTTATAACCACACAGTGGAGAAAAAAGTGTCTCTTAAATAAATCATGTTGAAAAATTGGATATCTTCGTGGAAAAAATAAAGTTGGACCTTCCTCTAGACCATATAAAATAAATATTTTAAATGGATTAAGTAATGAAACACAAGAAATATAACTAACAAAACTCAAAATAAATATACAAAAAAGAACGTCACATTTATCTTAGCACTGCTTTATTGGCTATGACATCAAAAGCATAAGCAACATAAATGCCTCAGGAATTGGATACCCCAATTACCCAGATGTTATTAAATCACATTGTATGCCTATATTTAAACAATACATGTACCCTATAAATATATACAACTCATATATATCCATAGTAATTAAAAATTTTGAATAGTGAACATGTACATAACAAGGAAAAAACAAAAATAATACTACATCAAATTTCAAATTTTTCTACACAGAAAACATTTAGTGGAGTGAAATGCCACCAATAAAACGGAAGAAAATGTTTGCCAATTACATATTTGATAATAGTATCCAAAATGTATAAGTAATTTCTGAAACTCAACAAGAAAAAGTAAGTAACTTAATTTAAAAGTGGACAAAGGATTGGACTGACATTTCTCCAAAGAATATGTACAGATGGTCAGCAAGCAGTTGAAAGATGCCCCAAATTACCCTTTGGATAAATCCAAAGCAAAACCACGATGAGTTATCACCTCACATTCATTAAAATGCTTATTATCAAAAAATAATAATAATGTCAAGGATGTGGAGAAATTGGAAGCCTGGTGACCGTTGATGGAAAAAATTGATGCAGACACTATGAGATGTAGTTTACAGGTTCATCAAAAAATTAATAATATAAGGCCAGACATGGTGGCTCATGCCTATAATCCTAGCACTCTGAGAAGCTGAGGTGGGAGAATCGCTTGAGCTCAGGAGTTTGAGACCAGTCTGAGAAACAGCGAGACCTCGCCTCCACTAAAAATAGGAAAAATTAGCCTGGTATTGTGTTGCACACCTGTAGTACCAGCTACTCAGGAGGCTGAGGCAGGAGGATTACCTGATCCCAGGAGTTTGAGGTTGCTGTGAGCTAGGGAGCTAGGCTGACGCAATGGCACTCTAGCACCAGCAACAAAGTGAGAGGCTCTGTCTCAAAAAATTAAAAATATAATTCTCAAATGACCAAGCAATTCCATTTCTGGGTATATATACAAAGTACACAGTGTAAAACATAGAAGAATATTTGCAAACTCATATTTTTACAGCATTAATCCCAAAAGATTAAAAGTAACTGTAACCTTTGGTACATGAGAATTCTTTATGAAATAACTTAATATTTCTCATACGCATTTATAAATACTCTTTACACCCTGCTTCTATTCTCAGAGAAGAACAAGCTTATAAGCAAGGGACTTTGTATCTCCTTTGTCTAAGTCACTGTAAACATTTGTATATAGAAGTTCTTTAGGAAAGAACCTAATGTTTCCCATATGCGTTTCTCAAAACACTCTACATACTGCTTCAGTTCTCAGAGAAGAACAAGCATAGGACAAGGGATTTTCTATCTCCTTTGTCTAAGTCACTGGAAACGTTTGTTCACGGAAGTTATCTTTGAAAGAATTTAAGGTTTTTTCTATGCATTTGTCAAAGGAGATTACACACTGCTTCAAGTCTCAGAGAACAAGGGTATAAGCACAACACCTTCTATCTCATTTGTGTAAGTCATTGTTAACATTTGTATACAGAAGTTTTCTTTGAAAGAACTAAAAGTTTTTTACATGTGTTAGTGGAAGCAATCTACACACTGCTTCAGTTCTCAGAGAAGAACAAACTTTTAAGGAAGGAACTTTCTATCTTTTTGTTTTAGTGACAATAAACATTTGTATATAGAAGTTCTTTATGAAAGAGCTTAGTGTTTCTTACTGCATTTATCAATACTCTCTAGACACTGCTTCAGTTCTCAGAGAAGAAAAAATGTATAAGCCAGGCACTTTCTATCTCCTTTTTGTAAGTCACTGTATATATTTGTATATAGTCGTTCTTTTTGAAAGAACTCAATGTTTCTCATTTGCGCTTGTCAAAATGCTGTACATACTGCCTGATTTCACAGAGAATAACAGTCTTTTAAGTAAGGCACTTTCTCTCTCCTTTGTCTTAGTAACTTTTACATTTGTATATGGAAGATCTTTATGAAAGAAGTTAATATTTCTTATTTACGTTTGCAACAACACACGACACACTGCTTCATTTCTCAGAGAAGAACAAGTGTATAAGCAAGACGATTCCTATTTTCTTTGTCTAAGTCACTGTGCACATTATATATAGAAGTTCTTTATGAAAGAACTTAATGTTTCTTAATAGCGTTTGTGGAAACACTCTACACACTGCTTCAGTTCTGAGAGAAAAGCAAGTGTATAAGCAAGGCCTTTTCTATTTCCTTTCTGTAAGTTTCTGTATACCATTATATAGAGAAGATCTTTATGAAAGAATCCAATGTTTCTCATGTGCCTTTGTCAAAACACTCTACACTCTGCTTCAGTTCAAAGAGAGGAACAAGTGTATAAGCAAGGCACATTCTATCTCCTTTATCTAAGTCACTGCAAACATTTGTATATAGAAGCTCTTTATGAAAGAACTTAATGTTTCTCACATGCGTTTCTGGAAACACTCTACACTGCTTCAGTTCCCAGAGAAGAACAAGGTTATAAGCAAGGGAATTTCTATCTCCCTTGTCTTAGAGACAGTAAACATTTGCATGTGGAAGTCATTTGTGAAAGAACTTAGTGTTTCTTATAGGCATTTGTCAATATTCTCTATGAACTGCTTCAGTTCTCGGAGAAGAACAAGAGTATAATGAGGTACTTTCTATCTCCTTTTTGTACTCACTTTATACATTTCTATATAGAGGTTCTCTATGAAAGAACTCAGTGTTTCTCATATGAGTTTCTCAAAACACTCTACACACTGCTTCAGTTCTCAGAGAAGAACAAGGTTTGAAGCAAGGGAGTTTCTATCTCCTTTGTCAAAGTCACTGGAAACATTTGCACATGGAATTTCTTTATGATAGAACTTAAGGTTTCTTATTTGCATTTGTAGAAACTCTCTACACACTGCTTCAATTCTCATAGAACAACAAGTTTATAAGCAGGGAACTTTCTATCTCCTTTGTCTAAGTCACTGTATATATTTGTATAAGGAAATCTGTAAAGAAAGAACTCAATGTTTCTCATATGCGTTTGTCAAAATACTCTACAAACTGCTTCAGTTCTCAGAGAAGAACAAGCGTATAAGCAAGGCGCTTCCTCTCTCCTTTGTCTTAGTCACTGAAAACATTAGTATATGGAAGTTGTTCATGAAGGAACTTCATGTTTCTTATTTGCATTTCTAGAAACACTCTACACATTGTTTCAGTTCTCATAGAACAAGCTTATAAGCCAGGTACTTTCTATCTCCTTTTTCTAAGTCACTGTAAATATTTGTGTATGCAAGTTCTTTATGAAAGAACTTAATGTTTCTTATATGCATTTGTAATACTGTTTACACACTTCTTCAGTTCTCAGAGAAGAACAAGTGTATAAGCAGAACACTTTCTATTTCCTTGTATATGTCAGTGTAAACATTTGTATATAGAACTTCTCTATGAAAGAACTTGTTTCTTTAATGCATTTCTCAAAACACTACATACTGTTTCAGTTTTCGGGAACATCAAACTTTTAAGGAAGGAACTATCTATTTCCTTTGTCTTAGTGACAGTAAACATTTGTATATGGAAGTTCTTATACGCATTTGTCAATATTCTCTATACACTGCTTCAGTTCTCGGAGAAGAACAAGAGTATAATGAGGTACTTTCTATCTCCTTTTGTAACTCACTGTATACATTTCTATATAGAAGTTCATTATGAAAGAACTCAAAGTTTCTCAGATGCGTTTGTCAAAACACTCTGCACACTGCTACAGTTCTCAGAGAATAACAATCTTTTAAGCAAGGCACTTTCTATTTCCTTTGTCTTAGTAACTGTAAACATTTGTATACGGAAGATCTTGATGAAATAATAAGTGATGAAATAATAAGTGACTTAATGTCACTTACTTGCATTTGCAGAAACACTCAACACACTGCTTCAGTTCTCAGAGAAGAACAAATATATGAGCAAGGTGATTCCCATCGTCTTTGGCTAAGTCACTGTGCACATTGTATATAGAAGTTCTTTATTAAAGAACTTAATGTTTCTTAATTGTGTGTGTGGAAACACTCTACACACTGCTTCAGTCTCAGAGAAGAAGAAGCGTGTAAGCAAGGCACTTTCTATCTCCTTTATGTAAGTCGCTGTATACATTTGTATATAGAAGTTTTTTATGAAAGAACCCAATGTTTCTCATATGCTTTTGTCAAAACACTCTTCACACTGCTTCAGTTCTAAGAGAAGAACAATCATGTAAGCAAGGCACATTCTATCTCCTCTATCTAAGTCACTGTAAACATTTTTATATAGAAGTTCTTTATGGAAGAACTTAATGTTTCTCATATGCATTTCTTGAAACACTCTACATACTGCTTCAGTTCTCAGAGAAAAACAAGTTTAGAAGCAAGGGAGTTTCTACCTTCTTTGTCAAAGTCACTGGAAATATTTGTACACGGAATTTCTTTATGATAAAAGTCAATGTTTCTTATTTGTGTTTGTGGAAACACCCTACATGCTGCTTCAATTCTCATAGAACAACAAGTTTATAAGCCAGGAACTTTCTATCTCCTTTGTCTAAGCCAGTGTATATATTTGTATATGGAAGTCTGTAAGGAAAGAACTCAAACTTTCTCATATGCGTTTGTCAAAATACTCTACAAACTGCTTCAGTTCTCAGAGAAGAAAAAGCGTATAAGCAAGGTGATTCCTCTCTCCTTTGTCTACATTACTGAAAACATCTGTATATGGAAGTTCTTCATGAAGGAACTTCATGTTTCTTATTTGCGTTTGTAGACACACTCTACACACTGCTTCAGTTCTCATAGAACAACAAGCTTATAAATCAAGGACTTTCTATCTCCTTTGTCCAAGTCACTGTAAATATTTGTATATGCAAGTTCTTTATGAAAGAACTTAATATTTCTTATATGCGTTTGTGGAAGCACTGTACACACTGCTTCAGTTCTCAGAGAAGAAAAAACTTTTAAGGAAGGAACTTTCTATCTTTTTGTTTTAGTGACAATAAACATTTGTATATGGAAGTTCTTTATGAAAGAGCTTAGTTTTTCTTACTGCATTTGTCAATACTCTCTAGACACTGCTTCAGTTCTCAGAGAAGAAAAAATGTATAAGCCAGGCACTTTCTATCTCCTTTTTGTAAGTCACTGTATATATTTGTATATAGTACTTCTTTTTGAAAGAACTCAATATTTTTCATTTGCACTTCTCAAACGGACTACATACTGCCTGATTTCTCAGAGAATAATAGTCTTTTAAGCAAGGCACTTTCTCTCTCCTTTGTCTTAGTAACCATAACATTTGTATATGGAAGTTCTTTATGAAAGAAGTTAATGTTTCTTATTTGCGTTTGCAATAACACGACACACTGCTTCATTTCTCAGAGAAGAACAAGCTTATAAGCAAGGCGTTTCCTATCTTTGTCTAAGTCACTGTGCACATTGTATATAGTTCTTTATGAAAGAACTTAATGTTTCTTAATAGCATTTGTGGAAACACTCTACACATTGATTCAGTTCTGAGAGAAGAACAAGCATATTAGCAAGGCACTTTCTATCTCCTTTCTGTAAGTTGCTGCATACCATTATATAGAGAAGATCTCTATGAAAGAATCCAATGTTTCTCATGTGCCTTTGTCAAAACACTGTACACTCTGCTTCAGTTCTAAGAGAAGAACCAGTGTATAAGCAAGCACATTCTATCTCCTTTATCTAAGTCACTGCAAACATTTGTATATAGAAGTTCTTTATGAAAGAACTTAATGTTTCTCATATGCATTTCTCGAAACACTCTACATGCTGCTTCAGTTCTCATAGAACAACAAGCTTATAAGCCAGGTACTTTCTATCTCCTTTGTCTAAGTCACTGTACATATTTGTATATGCAAGTTCTTTATGAAAGAACTTAATGTTTCTTATACGTGTTTTTAAAACCATTTACACACTGCTTCAGTTCTCAGAGAAGAACAAGAGTATAAGCAGGACTCCTTCTATTTCCTTGTATAAGTCAATTTAAACATTTGTATATAGAAATTCTTTATAAAAGAACTTATTTCTTATATGCATTTTTTGAAACACTCTACACGCTGCCTTTGGTCTCAGATAAGAATAAGCATATAAGCAAGGCGTTTCCTATCTTTTTTCTCAAGTGAATGAAAACATTTGTATATGGAAGTTCTTTATGAAAGGACTTAATGTTTCTTTGCTTTTGTAGAAACACTCTTAACACTGCTTCAGTTCTCAGAGAATAACAAGTGTATACACATGGCACTTTCTATCCCATTTGTGCAGTGACTTAGATAAAGGAGATAGAATGTGCCTTGCTTATAGGTCACTGTATACATTTGGATATGGAAGGTCTTTCTGATAGAACTTAAAGTTTCTCATATGCATTTGTTAAATCAGTCTATGCACTGCTTCTATTCTAAGAGAGGAACAAGGTTATAAGCAAGGCACTTTCAATCTTCTTTGTCTAAATCACTGCAATTATTTGTATATGGAAGTTCTTTATGAAAGAACTTAATGTTTCTCGTATGGGTTTGTCAAAGCACTCTGTATTTTGCTTCTTTCCTCAGAGAAGAACAAGCATATAATCATGGCACTTTGTGTCTCAATTATAAAAGTCACTATTTACATTTGCAAATGGAAGTTCTTTATGAAAGAATTTATATTTCTCATATGCGTTTGTCAAAACACTCTACACAGTGCTTCAGTTCTCTGAGAAGAACAAGCTTATAAGCAAGGCATATCTATCTCCTGTTTCTAAGTCACTGTAAACATTTGTATATAGAAGTTCTTTCTGAAAGAACTTAATATTTCTCCGATGCGTTTTTCGAGACACTTTACACACCACTTTAGTTCTCAGAGAAGAACAAGCTTATAAGCAAGGAAGTTTCTAACTATTTTGTCTAAGGCACTGGAAACATTTGTATAAGGTCTTCTTTAAAAAAGAACTTAATGTTTTATGTATGTGTTTGTCAAAACACTCTACACATTGCTTCAGTTCACAGAGAAGAACAAACTTTTAAGCAAGGAACTTTTTATCTCCTTTGTCTTAGTAGCTGTAAACTTTTATATATGGAATTTCGTTATGAAATAATGTTTCTTATTTGCGTTTGTAGAAAAATTCTATACACTGCTTCAGTTCTCAGAGAAGAACAAGCATGTACAGAAGATGCTTCCTATTTCTTTGGTCTAAGTCACTGGAAACATTTGTATATAAACATTAATTTTTCAGCATATTATGGGGGTACAAATATTAAGGTTACATATATTGCCCATGCCCCCACCCTCTCTAGTCTGAGCTTCTAGCATGACTATCCCCCAAACCTTGCAGATCTCATTCATTATGTTTGTAAATCCCCATCACCTCCTCCCCCCTCCCGCCTACCCAACACCCTATAATTGTTATTCTTTTATGTCCTCTTAGGTATTGATCTGTTAATACCAATTTGCTAGTGAGTACATGTGGTGCTTCTTTTTCCATACTTGAGATACTTCACTTAGCTACAGCTCTATCCAGGAAAATATAAGAGGTGCTATATCACCATTGTTTCTTAAAGCTGAATAGTACTCCATGGTATACATATACCACATTTTATTAATTCGATCATGTATCAATGGCACTTGGGTTGTTTCCACAACTTTGCAATTGTGAATTGTGTTGCTATAAACATTTAAGTGCGGGTGTCTTTTTTGTAGAGTGTCATTTGACATTATGGGTAGATGCCCAGTAGTGGAATTGCTGGATCAAATGGTAGATCTACTTGTATTGCTTTAAGGTATCTCCATATTGCTTTCCACAGTGGTTGAACTACTTTTCAATTCTCACCAGTAGTGTAGGAGTGTTCGTATATCTCTGCATCCATGCCAACATTTATTGTTTGGGGACTTTTTGATAAAAGCCATTCTCACTGGAGAAAAGGGATATCCCATTGTAACTTTGATTTATATTTCCCTGATGATTAGAGATTTTGAGCATTTTTTCATATGTTTGTTGGTCATTATTCTATCTTCAATGGAAAAATTTCTGTTCATGCCTTTTGCCCACTTTTTGATAGGGTTGTTTGATTTTTCCTTGATGATTTTCTTGAGTTCTAAATAGATCATAGTTATCAACCCTTTATCAGATGTGTAGCTTGCAAAAATGTTCTCCCATTCTGTGAGTTGTCTGTTTGCTCTCTTGAGAGTTTCTTTGGCTGTGCAGAAGCTTGTTAAATTGATCAGGTCCCATGTATTTATTTTTGTTGCTGCTTTTATTGCTTTTGGGGTCTTCTTCATAAATTCTTTGCCTAGGCCAATTTCTAGGAGAGAATTTCCAACGTGTTCCTCTGGAATTCTAATAGTTTTGCACCTAAGGTTCAAATCTGTTACCGAGAGTGAGTTGATTTTGTGAGAGGTGATAGGTGTGGGTCCTCTTTCAGTCTTCTACATGTGGCTATCCAGTTTTCCCAGCACCATTTATTGAATAAGGATTCTTTTCCCCAGTGTGTGTTTTGTCTGCTTTGTTGAAGATTAGATGGTTATATGAGGATGGTTTTATATCTGGGTTTTCTGTTCTGTTCCACTGGTCAATGTCCCTATTCTTGTGCCCTTCACAAGCTGTTTTAATTACTATAGCCTTGTAGTGTTGTTTGAAGTCTGGTAAATTGATACCTCCTATTTAGTGTATATTGCCTAGGATTCATTTTGCTATATGCAGTTTTCTCTGGTTCCATATGAAGTGTAAAATTACTTTTTCTATATCTGTGAAAAATGATGATGGTATTTTAATAGGGATTGCATTGACTCTGTAGGTCACTTTGGGTAGTATAGACATTTCAACAATGTTCATTCTGCTGACCCATGAGCATGGTATATTTTTCTGCCTGTTTACATCCTCTGCTATTTCCTTCTTCAGTGTTTCATAGTTCTCCCTGTAAAGGTCCTTTACCTCCTTAGTGACATATATTCCTAGGTACTTTATTTTCTTTGTTGCCATATTGAAGGGAATTGAGTCTTTGATTTGGTTGTCACTTTGACTGTTGTTGGCATATATCAATGCCTCTGATTTCTGTGTATCGATTTTGTATCCTGAGACTTTACCAAATTAATTTATCAATTCAAAGAGTCTCTTGCTTAAATCCTTGGGGTATAATATCATGTCATCAGCAAAGAGTGAGAGTTCATCGCTTCTGCACCCATTTTGACGCCCTTAATTATGCCCTATTCTCTGATTGCTGTAGCAAGGACTTCCAGCACTATGTTGAATAAGAGTGGAGATAGTTTTCTTGTTCCAGTTCTAAGTGGGAATGCTTTCAATTTTTCCCCATTCAGTATGATATTGGCTCTGAGTTTGTCATATATGGTTTATATCATTTTTAGGTAAGCTGTGTCTATGCCTATTTTGTTGAGCATTCTTATCATAAAAGGATGTTGAATTTTGTCAAATGCTTTTTCTGTGTCTATTGAGATGATCATATGGTCTTTGATTTTGCTTCTGTTATATGGTAAGTTACATTTATAGATTTGTGTATGTTGAACCATCCCGGCATCCCTGGGATGAAGCCCACTTCGTTGTGATGGAATATTTTCTTGTAAAGCACCTGGATTTGATTGGCTAGGATTTTGTTGAGCATTTTTGCATCTGTATTCATAAGGGATATAGGTCTGTAGTTTTCTTTTTTTGTTGCATCCTTTCCTGGTTTTGGTATCAGTGTCATGTTCACTTCATAAATGTGTTAGGGAGTATTCCATCCTTCTCAATGTTGTGGAATAATTTCTGCAGGATAGGCACCAGTTCTTTTTTGTAGGTGTGGTAAAATTCGGGTGTGAAACCATCTGGTCTAGGACTTCTTTTTAGGAAGGTTTTTATTGCTGTTTGAATTTCGGTACTTGATATTGGTCTGTTCAGGAATTCTATTTCTTCCTGTTTGAGACTAGGGAGGCTGTGTGTTTCTAAGAAATCGTCCATTTCCTCCACATTTTCCAGTTTGTGTGCATAGAGGTTTTTGTAGTATTCATTAGTTATATCTTGTATCTCCATGGCATCCGTTGTAATTTCTCCTTATTGTTCCTGACAGAGCTTATTAGAGATTTTTCTTTTCTGCTTTTTGTTAGTCTAGCCAAAGGTGTGTCTGTTTTATTTACTTGTTCAAAGAACCAACTTTCTCCTTTATTAATCTTTCATACAGTTTCCCTGTTGTCAATTTCTTTTAGTTCTGATTTGACCTTATTATTTTCACTTCTTCTGCTGGGTTTGGGGTCAGTCTGTTCTTCTTTTTCAAGCTCTTTGAGATGATTCATTAGGTTGTCTATTTTTGAACTTTTCGACTTTTGGATATAGGCATTTATGGAAATAAACTTTCCTCTCAGAACTGCTTTAGCTGTGTCCCACAGGTTTTGATAACTTCTGTCTCCTTTGTCATTTAGTTCAAAGAATCTTTTGATTTCCCTCTTGATTTCCTCATTTATGAGGTGATCATTCAGCAGAAGGTTGTTTAGTTTCCATCACTTTGTGTAGAAATGAGTTCCTGTTAGGGTTGATTTCTACATTTATTCCATTGTGATCTGAAAAGATGCTTGGTATAATTTCTATTTTTAAAAATTGTTTGAGACATGTTTTGTGTCCTAGGGTATGGTCAATCTTAGAGAAAGACCCATGAGCTGATGAGAAGAATGTATATTCAGTGGTTTGTGGTAGAATGTCCTGTAAATATCAGTCAGGCCCATTTGTTCTAGAGTTCTGTTTAAGCACTTCGTTACCACCCTCACCAGCTGCGAAACCTTGCCCACAGCTGGCACTCATAATCCACACAATAGTTTGTGCTAAGCATGGACGATGAATCCATTTTGCTCTTGTGTGATGAGGAAAGCTTTAAAGCAATGAAAGGTTGTTTTTCTTTACAGGTAGCTTTATGAAAATAACTATAATACCTCCTACGAAGGACTTGTTTAAAGGTCACAGTTTCATAGTAACTTATTAGCAGAATGTACACACTGCAACTGCAGAAATAAAAGTAAAACTTTTGGCTGTCGCTTATCATCGACACCGGGCTATGCGCGTTCATCTGTGGCTGACGACTATAGTGAATGCTGGTACCAAGGTAGTTAAGTCCATTATTTCCTTGTTGATTTTCTGTTTGGAGGATCTGTCCTGTGCTGTCAGTGGGGTGTTAATGTCTCCTACTATTATGGTATTGTTTATCCATTTGTTTAGATTAAGTAGAATTTGCTTTATGAATCTGGGTGCACCCAGGTTGTGTGCATATATATTTAGAATTGTTATGTCTTCTTGTTGAACTGTACCCTTCACCATTATATACTGACCTTCTTTGTCTTTTATTACTTTTGTTGATTAAAAAATTAAGTTATCTGTAATCAGCACTGCCATGCCAGCTCTCTTTTGGATTCTGTTTGCTTGATATATTTTTCTATACCCCTTTACCTTTGGTCTAACTGCATCCTTGCATGTTAGATGTGTTTCCTGAAGGCAGCACATACTTGGCTTGTATTTTTTTATCCATTCGTCCCACCTATGTCTCTTGAGTGGGGAGTTCAAGCCATTCACATTTATTGAGATAACTGATAGGTGGGGCAGATTTCTGTTCATTTTGTTGGGTTGAACTTTGTTGCTTTGTTTTCTCTCTTGAGCCATTGTGGTATCTGGCCTTTAATCTTTAGCTTTTGAGTAGATTTACATTCGTAAGTGTTTATTGGGCTGATCCGTGCATAACACCGTTTTGAGTCCTTCTTGAATGGCTGGTATTTCTTGGTGAATTCCCTCATCTTTGCTTATCTGAGAATGTCTTGATTTCTCCTTTGTATACAAAACTTAGTTTTGAAGGGAATAAGCTTCTAGGCTGGGCATTATTCTGTTTAAGAGGAGTGCAAATGGGGCCCCAGTCTCTTCTTGCTTGTAAGGTTTCAGTAGACAAGTCTGGTGTTATTCGGATTGGTTTTCATTTGTATGTTACTTGCTTCTTTCATCTTACAGCTGATAGAAGGTCCTCTTTAGTTGATATGTTGGTCAGTCTGATGACTGCATGTGTTGATGTCTTCCTGTTTGTGCTGAATCTCCCAGGGGTCCTTTGAGCTTCTTGAGCTTGTATATCCAGATTTTTAACAAGGCCTGGGATATTTTCCTCTATATTGTATCCTCAAATAGCTTATCCAACCCTTGAGTGTTTTCTTCTTCCCCTTCTGGTAACACTATAACACTCACAATTAGGTTTCTTCACATAATCCCACATCTATTGTAGGCTTTGCTCTTTTCTCTTGTTTCTCTG
>VBSM01003199.1:11324557-11355508 GCA_008086735.1 Cheirogaleus medius | reverse complement strand
TTTTTTCAAGTCATTGAATTGTCTTACAATCCATGTTCTAAATTCTTCTTCTGTCATTTTAGTGGTCTGATTTTTGTTGATGTCCATTTCTGAGGGGCTGGTGTGCTTTGGTGGTGTCCTTTCCATTTGAGTCTTCATATTTCCAGAGTTCCTTCACTGATTTCTTCCCATCTGGATTAGTTGTTGCTCCTTACCTTTAGGTTTTTGTTTGGATAATGACATGTCCTGTTTAATCTCTGAGCCATCAGGTGGTGTTTTTGGGTGAGATTCAACCACACCCTGTATGATGAGTCAGTAGATGCCATAAAAGGGTGTGTAGAATGACCTCCCTTTCAGTAGGTGTCACTTGCTGGGAGGAGCAGTCTACACTGTCCTTTTTGGGTCCTGTAACCAGCTCTTATTCCTCTGGAGAGGCACTCTAGTGTCTCATGTGGTGTGTGGGGCCCTGGGACTTCCAGGTGTCTCCTTATTCTCCATCTCAGTGAGGATTGGCCTGGGAGTGAGTCTGGGCAGAGCTGGGTTGGGTAAGCCTGCCCTCAAGCACCACAAATGCTGTTAGCAGGGGTCAAAATTCTGTCCTCTCCTTCTGTGCAAAGCTGTCAGGGAGGGACTGGAATGGTCCCACTGAGCCACAAAGTCTGCCTGTCAGGTTGGGCTGTCTGAGACCTGCAGTCTGGAGCAGGCCTTGCTCCTTTCCAACCTCCTCAACTTCGCAGCTTCTCCTGGGCCTCTGTGAGCAGGCCAGACCTCATGCCAGTGGGCCTCCCCTGGCTGTGATGCAGGCTGGGAGGTTCCCTGCGCAGGGTGGCCACCTGAGCTGGTCACACGGGCTCCCCTTGGGAAGAGGGTTGCACTCAAGCATGCTGATCTTCCCCTGAAGGCACGCATACCTTAGTAGCTTCCTTCATGAATATCCCTTCTGTGCCCTGGGTAATGTGAGACCTGGGTGCATGGGATCTGGTCTGCAGGTCTTACCTCTGGGCCCCAGAATTCAATCCCTCACCCCACTAGGGAGAGGAGTGCCAGTCCTAATTCACCCACGGGGAGCCCAGGCTGGGTCGATGTCTCTCAGCCTCAGGGTCTTCCCCATTCTCCTGGATTCACCAGGCCAGCAGCACCTGGGAGGGCTGGCAGGTAGGGAGGTCACCATCTGAGAACCCCTCAGTCAGCTGCAGGGCCCCAAAAGGGAGGGACTCATTCCCTGGAGATGCCTATGGCTGGTGGCTATGTTGTCTCTCTCAGCAGCCGTGGAAAGGAAAGTGGGAGGGGAGAATATAGCAATATGGTGCCTTCCATGTGGCTTGGGTCTGTGCACACAGAGGTGCCACAAGGGAGTTGGGAGCCTGGTGCTGTGTCTGCTATAGGCTTACCACTCACTGGCAGTGGCCATCTCTGGGCTAGTGTCCACAGGGCTCTCCAACTGCTGGGGAGCCCACCAGCAGTCTGAGATGCAAGGGAGGGGAAAGTCAACCACTCCACCTACCCTTGTCGCTGATCTCCAAGTTTCTTGGGAGTTAACTTCCAGTTCTCCACAACCTCCTCCCGTGGAGTATCCCATAGTCTCAGGTACCCCTCCTTCTGACCCTCATCTGATGTATGCTTGTCTGCTTGCTTATTTCTTCTTCTTTCTTCTGAGACCTGTCTTTTTTGCAGAGACACTCTGGCTGGCAGTGTTTCTCATCCTCCATCTTGCTCTGCCATCTTTAAGTTTTTAATCCATGTTCAGCAGGTTTTGGTTTATGGTATAAGATAAAGGTCCAATTTCATTTTTTGTATGTAGATATCAAGTTCTCCATCACTATTTGTTGATGAGATTATCCTATTCCCATTATGTATTCTTGACATCGTTGTCAAAGATTAACTGACCATATATGTGTGTGGATTTGTTCTAGGTCTCTTTTGTTCCATTGGTCTATATGTCTGTTTTTTTTCTCTTTTTTCTTTTATTTCAGCATATTATGGGGGTACAAATATTAAGGTTACGTATATTGTAACGTATGTCTGTTTTGATTTGAGTACCATACTCAATATGTCTGTTTTGATTTGAGTACCATACTATTGTGATTACTGTAGATTTGTAATATATGTTGAAATTAAGAAATGCAATGCCTCCAGCTTTGTTCATCTTTTTTGTGGTTTCATTTGAATTATACAGTTGCTTTTTCTATATATGTATAAAAGATAACATCGGGATTTTGATTGGGATTGCTTTGAATCTATATGTTGTTCAGGGTAATGTCATTTTAACAATATTAAGCCTCCCAATCCATGAACACAGACATATGTCTTTTCATATATCTCTGACTTCTCTAATTTCTTTTATGAGTGTTTTGTAGTTTTCAGTATATAAGCCATTCACCTCCTTAGCTAAATTTATTTCTAACTATTTCATTTTGGGGCATGGTACTATAAATGGGATTATTTTTCTAATTTTCTTTGTAGATAGTTCTTTGGTAGTATATATGAATACAACTAATTTTTGTCTGTTGATTTTGTATTCTGTAACTTAACTGAATTCATTTATTAGTTCTAACTTTTTAAAATATTTTTTAATGGAGTCTTTAGTGCTTTCCATATGCAAGATCATGTAATCTGCTGTCAGGAACAATTTTACGATATACTTTCTGATCTGGATGCATTTACTTCTTCTTCTTTCTTAGTTACTCTGGCTTGGACTTATAGTTCTATGTTGAATAAAAGTGGTGAGAATGAGCATCCTTTCCTGGGTCCTGATCTTAAAGGAAAAACTTTCAGTTTTCATCATTGACTATAATGTTAGCTGTGGGTATTCATCATACCTGGCCTTTATTATTTTGAAGATAGATTATTACATTTTTTGTTATAAAGGGATGTTTAATTTTGTCAAAAGCATATTATGCATTTATTGGGATGATTATGCAATTTTTATCCTTTATTTTGTTAATGTGGTATATTACTTGAATTGATTTTCATGTGTTAAACCATCCTTGCATCCCTGAGATAAATTCCACTTTAACATCATATATGATCTTTTAAATGTTCTTTTGGATTTGATTTGCTAGTATATTGTTGAGGATTTTTGCTTCTCTATTTATTGGGATATTGATCTATAGTTTTATTTTCTTCCATTGTCTTTTTCTGGCTTTAGTTTCTGAGTAATTCTGGTCTCATAAAATGAGTTTGGAAATGTACACTGTTCTTTGATTTTTGGAAGAGTTTGAGAAGGTTTAAAATTAATTCTTCTCTAAATATTTGCTAGAACTCACAAATGAAGTTATCAGGGCCCCAAGCTTCTGTTTGTTGGGAAGTTTTTATTACTGAGTCAATCTCTGTACTAATTATAGGTCTATTTATACTTTCTATTTCTTCATGATTTTATGTTTCTAAAAATTTATTCAATTATTCTAAGTTACCCAGTTTGTTGACAAATAATTATTTATAGTAATCTCATACAATCATTTTTTTGTGATCATATTTTTGTGGAATCAGTTGTAATGTCACCTCTCTCATTACTGATTTTACTTGAGTTTTCTTTCTTGTTTTTTTTTTCTTAGTGAGCTAAGGTTTTGTCAATTTTGTTCATCTTTTTTTAAAAAACTCAACATTAGAACATTCAAAAACCCAACAAATGAATATTAGTTTCATTTTTTCCATTGTTTCTCTATTTCCATTTTATTTCTGTCCTACTTTATTCTAGTAAATCTGTTTGATCTTGGACTTCTTATATCCTTCAGATTAACCCCATTAAAGCATCATAAATTATTTTATCTTTTACATATATTGGTGAGTTTGAATTGCCAAGATTTGGTTTAAAATATTTACTTCTGTGTTTATGAGATATATTTGTTTACAGACTCCTCACACAGAGTACGATCTTTATATAAGAATTGGTCTTCAGTTTTCACAAACATACTGTTAATATCAGGGTATTACTGGATCCATTAAATGCAATCAGAAGTATTTCATTCTCTTCTATGTTAAGCAAGAGTTAGTGGAAGATTAGTATTACTTCTTTTTTGCCATCTTAAAAATATTAAAAGTTGCGATCCATGAACATAGGATTTTTTTCCATACATTTAGATCTTTAATTTATTTCAGCAATGATATGTATCTTTTAGTGTACAAGGTTTGTACTTTTTAAATTAAATTTATGTCTAATTATGTTCTGTTTGTGATGCTATTATAAATGAAACTCTTTTCTTAATTTTATTTTCAGATTGCTCATTGCGGGTACATAAAAATACAATTTCGTATATGGATCTTATGTTTTCTAGTCACATTAACCACTTCGGTCCAGCGTCGACTATAGTCGACAGCCACAGATGAACACGAGCGCTGACTTTGGCCAAAGGTGCACAACCGAGTGTCCCGACAGTCAAAAGCTTTTACTTTTATCTCTGCAGTTGCAGTGTGTACATTCAGCTAATAAGTTACTATGAATCTGTAACCTTTTAACAAGTCCTTAGTAGGAGTTATTATACTTATTTTACTAAAGCTGCCTGTAAAGTAAAACAAGCTTTCAGTGCTTTAAAGCTTTCCTCATCACACAAGAGCAAAACGGATTCGTCGTCAATGCCCAGCACAAACTATCGTGTGGACTATGAGTGGCGGCTGTGGGCAAGGTTTTGCAACAGGTGAGCGCAGTACCGAAGTGGTTAAACTCATTTATTAGTTCTAATAGTCTTTTCATGGATTGTTTAGAATTTTCCTTGTAAAGATTATGTCATTTGTGAGTAGATACAGTTTTATGTCTTTCTCCACAATGTGAATGTCATGTTTTGTTTTCTCTTGCCTAATTGCCCCTGATAGAACCTCCATTAAAATGTTGAATAGAAGTGGTAAGAGCAGATATCTTGTTTCTGATGTGGAGAAAGTATACATCATTAAATGTTAAATAAGTAATATTGACTTGCAATTCAAAGTATCTATAGTCAGATTCATAAATTCCATAAGAACAATAATTGTGTAATCCCTTCAGTTTATCCTAGTACCAGTTTTAATATACTTGTGGGTACTATCATCATCTTCGTCATCCTCATCTTCATCATCATCTCTGGCAAGCTCAGCATATGGATTTAAGACAATAGTCCTTACCCTCAAGGAGTCACCACTCTAGGCCCTGAGTAACAAATATACTTTATTTCATTACCACATTTAATCAGCTATTAGTGGCTGCCTGTATTACCAAAGCTTAAAGGGTTGAATTTGACCTCAACAGAGAAGAGTGATGTACTTAATTAGCCATGTCTGTGATGACTAGTGAGGTTTAGTGAATATCTTAATGCCTTTTATTTATTGATGTGGTCTAGATGTAGACACACTAATACGTAAATTGGAACCCACAGTCCAGAAACTCACCACCACTGTTAATGCAATAATCACATACAAAGAGTAAGAGCATCCAACGCTATGAAACATGCAATACAGGCTGATTATCTATTTGCAATGCCATGTTTTCCCATAGAGAAATTTTGATTTCAGGCATATGAAGCCTCATTAACAACACTTGTTGCAGTAATGGCAAGTAAACTCCATTTCAGTTTTCTGAGAAGTAATCAATATCAACAATATCTGCATGAGCTTCTCATAATTTTCCCTCCTCAAATAATTGCAACATGAATTTTGATTATTTAAATTGAGTGAAAGGCCAACTAAGTCCAACTTGAGAACATTGTTGGTTTCCATGGTTGAAGAGGGGTAGTAATATGTGCTTGCATTTCAGCTGTTGGGATCATGTTCTAGTTCAAGCTTCATTTTGTATTACTGCCTGTGGGCTATGCACACTAACTCACTTCTTTGAATGAGCTTCAAATGACTGCCTTCTTTCTTTTTTCTCCATCCATTTTTCCTTCTTTCTTTCTTTTTTCTTTCCATTTAAGAAAATAGTTCTTTAGTTCTATATGCCTTCCTTTCTTATTTTAGAAAACCACTACATTGCTTGACAGGGGACAACAGTATATAAGTTTTTCTCTCCAATTCACTCTGCTTCGAAGTTCCTAATTTGATTTCTTTCTATTAACTCAAAATTATGCTGTTTTGGTTACTTTTAATATGTTAGTAACCAAAACAATATATTATAATTAAGAACACTATAAGGAAATTCTGCACAAAATCATCACAAATGAAAAGGAGAATAGTGAAGACTTAAAAAGAAAAGAGTGATTCATTAAAATATAATACATCCATCAGTTACCACATCATCATTATAAACTGGCATGAGGGGAAAAAAGGAACCTTCATATTAATACCCTGTCAAGCTGAGCCTTTGACTCCTTCCTGTGTCATACACTCAGCTCATTTACTTTCTCTCTGTCACTATGAGCCAAATCACTTCCCCAGGAGACTGCCACATGGAGATCTCTCATTATTTCCAGAGAAAACCAAGTATTAGCAAAAAATACTGAGTTAAAGGTGTGCTGTCATATTGAGCTTAATCTGAAAATTTGAGTTCTTTATTAATGAATATTATGGATTTAATTCCAACACTCAGAAACACATAGACCATCAATAAGAAGCCAGATACGAATCAGTAGATGGTGAGAAGGTGTTTCTTAGCATGTATGTATGTGTGCATGTGTGTATTTATTAACATGTATGCACAGCTTTTTATCACAGAGATGATTTTGGAGGAAAATAAAGCCAACTTTATTAGAGACTAAGATATCCTCTGCTAACTCAACCTGGCTTCTATAGAGATAAGTTCCTTGTTGTTTGATCTATTCAGTATCCCCTAGACTAGGCGAATGACCTATGATTTTGCTGAGAAAAAGGAAATCCTTAGATTCACTTGTTACTCCATCCAGATTGGATAAATCCATTTTTAACTAGGAGGGGGAAGGGCTGAGTAGGTATACCGTGTACATCAGGTGGAAATAAGGGCCAGCAAGGGCAGAACTGGCAGATTCTAGGGAGTCCCAGGCACTTTATGGGAGAGAAAAAAAAGTGAATGATTAAGGTTTCTTATAAACTCAGTAAAATGCTTTTAAGAGGGAGAAGTGACCAGTAGGGTTAGATTCAGCCTCTGTGGGGACAGCTGCCCTCCCAGCCCACCAGAGTCCTGACTTTCTCTTCCTTTAAACCTGCCCCCAATAACCTGGATAACCTCCTTTTTGATAACTACTATTACTCATTTTACATATTTTTACATATATTCATGAATGTAGTATTTTTGTCCTAAAATGATTTTTTAGTTTTATATACAAATGCATGTTTTCTTTGTCTCAATTGATTCTACTTCTTTCTCCATATACTTATAGATAGATACTACTCATGAGATAATTTCTAAAGTTAGGAATTTATAAAATAATTTTAATCAGTTGTTTTGCAATGTTTGAAGAAATTTGTAATGAAATGATTAGTCATCTATGCAGTGAAATTATGAAATAAAACTATATTACTAATTATAACAAAAGTAATGGCTGTACTCATTGAATTAATTTATTTTGCCTTGTAGATTGCTTCTTTGTAGATTCTCTCAATTAGAAAATCCAAGCAGATGAAGACATGACTTCACAATTCCTTTATGATAGAAGTTTGGGTAATATTCCAGGGGAACCATGGGCCTAGTTTATCCTTCTGTAGTTTTCATGTATTCATTTTTTGGTTCCTTCATTGTATGTTTATTGAGATCCTCCCAAGTGTTGGTCACCATTCTAGTCACTGGGGTCACAAAGGCTGACAGGGCTTAGCTCCTGCCCCTAGGTACATGTATTATATGTGGAGGCAACATATAAACCTACAATAGTAACATGGGTTGGAACAACTGTGGCGGTATAAATAAGCATAGGTTACCATGGAAGCCAGAAAGAAGAAATATTCTGTCTGATTCTAGGGAAGCCTCCCAGAGGAGGCTCTTGGTGCTGGTGTGCAGGGGAAAAGGTTGGAGGGACTGACCAGCAGGAGGAACAGCACTTGTAAAATCATGGAAACACCTGGACTCATTCTGGGGCCATGAGTGGCTGGAGGGGCTGGTAACTATAAAGTTAATATCTGATAAAGAGATACCTTCTATGTTTTTCTAAGGAATTTGTGTTTTATCCTATAATTACTAGTCAAGCTCTGCATTTTTATTATCTCAACTCTGCTGACTACTTTTGTGAGAACCTGTGAAAGTTGCTTAATTTCTCTGAATTTTGGCATCTTCATCTCTTAATATAGGAATGAAAAGTTTTCCTCTCTAGGTTTAGACAGAATAAGAAAATTAGGTGATCACACTAAGCATGCTTTAGAGTATAGATGCTTGTGAAAGCTAGTGATATCTCAATTTCCTTCCTTAAAGAGAAAAATAGTATCATCAGATCGGTGTGTTTTAAAATGATTCCACTGAGAATTAAAGACAGGTGAAATTATCAGTAGGGGTTTAGCCAGGAATTTAATTCAGGAATTCAAATAAGAGGAGTTAGAGTGACAAACCAGACCTGTGGGATGCCAATGGGCATGAATATGAGGCTGAGTACATCAAAATTAACAATAATAATAATAATATAGTTGCCATTACTGAATGTCAACCTCATAAACTCTCTTTAGGCACTCTAGCAGTTATCTCATTAACATATGTGAGAATAATATGCCCATGTTTTTTAAAGAAAAACAAAAATGAAGATATGGAAAGCTAAGGTGATACCCAGGATAAATGCTCAAGGGAGAATTGGGATTCATATTTTCATTTTTCTGACTCAAAAGTCATTGCTTGTATTACTACACTAGGCATTTAATTTTCAACACACTTTTTGTTTCATAGATCCCTGCTAATTACCACCAACACTGTAAGGTGAGTCCCCCTCTCCCTGTTTCTCTCCTCCTCATCTCATTTTCTTTCTCTCCTTTTCCATCTTTGTGGCACATATAATGCCACATCGGTAATTTTTAGTGACAATCAAATTGATCTTGACTTCGGTTTGTAGACAAGTAATGAATCTATTTTCATTCATTGCTCATATTAGAAGAGTTGAGGCAGTTGTTTGTTAATTTGGCCAAAAATGGTTATTAAGTCCCTTGCAAGTGCTAGTCACTCTCTTGAAAAGAAGACTCCCGAATTCCTGAATTAATGCCTTATAGGGATGAAATGTGGATTTTAAATAGAAATGTAAAAGAACTATATTTAGCTGGGGGAAAAGAAAGCACTATTTAATGACTTGACTTAACTGGAAACATCTAGAGGAAACTTGAAAAATAGACATATTTGAGAGCTTTTCTATACACTGTCAAATACATATATATTTGGAAACACATTTGATTTAAACAACTAAATATAATATCTCATAAATATGAACTTTTTGTACCTTACCCAGAAAATGTGTACACACACATACATATATCATGCATTTAGAAGCAAATAGAGATGGATGGTATGGGTGTTTATAAAGTATCCAACCACATACACACACACAAACACACGCAAAAGCACCATCAACCAAGAAGAGATGAAAGACCAGGATGCAAAGCAGTAAGACAGAGGGCTGGCAATGCAGGAATCACAGATTCAGCTCAAGGCCAAATTGTGTTCCAAAGAGAGGGAAGAGAGTAGGGCTTTTTAAAAGGACCCTGAGGGTGATTATAAAAGTTGTTTTGAATTTTCGAGGCTTAGTACGTAAGTCCATATTTTATTGGTTGTTGCCATTCAGGGTTTGCAGCACTGGTGAAATTCAGCTGTTTTCCAGGATGTTGTGGCCTGGTTCAAAGTTTCAAGGCAAGTTCCTGTGTTTTGTTTTTTGTTTTTTGCAAGGCTGCAGGTTGTGTGGGTTGTCCTTAGAATGGCTTCCCAACTCCATTTTAGAGCCTCAGACCAGTGACACCATTTTGTCCATCACGTTTCAAAGTATAAAAGTGAAAAGTGAATTACAGTCCTTCCACAAGTTATGACATATTCTCATAGGATTTGTAAAGAAATAAGACTGTTTCTAAAGGTCAATACTGTAATATTTGATGAGTTGTTGTCTACAGCCATGACTGCTGAATCCACTTCATGCTTATTCTCACTCTGTTAACCCATGCCTGGTATGACCAGCTCGTGCCTACCTATTGTTGGAGTTAGTGAACTTTTGCTGGAGATCAAAAAGAAAGGGGTAAGGAACAGGTGTACCCGGCCCTGGTGTGCAGGAAGCACATACACAGCTGTAACAATAACAAAAGTATATCTTTGGTGATAATAATAACACTTTCATAGCTAAGTGTCAGGCTTCCCTCATACCCCCTTGGCAATTGGTGCTATTACCCTCTAATGATGGCACTATTACCAGCTTCCCTCTGCAAATAAGAAAAGTAAGGTTTGGATGACTTTCTCAAAGTCATTCTGTAAATTAATGGTGAGACCAGGATTCCTTCCTGTACATCCTAACCCCAGAGCTTATGCTTTTAGCTGTCATGCTTCAGTGTCTAAAGAAAAATTCCTGGGTACCTACCTCTTGCTTTCTCCACAGGGTAACATAGTGAGTGGCATCAGCAAACAGTTCAGAAGAAAGGAATTCAAATCTGGCTGTCCTGTATACCTTAAGGTTAAAGAAATAAAAGAATAAAAACTGAATGAGTTTTATATAGTATCTAATCTTATTCAATAGGTTTGGAGTTTAGATATAGATTCCCAGCAAATAATGAAGAAAGTATATCTGTTCAGAGTTTCCAGGGTTCACGTGGTAGTTTGAGGGAGGTAGCTGTTGAGAAATTTCAGTATTTGGGATCCAATATCTCTTTTTAAGTTAACTACAATTCATCATTTCTTTGACCTCTGGCATCACTCAACTAAGAAAGTGAATGTTTTATGTTTGTTGCTTTGTTAATGTTGCTGTTGTTGCTGGTGTTCCATTTTAATGTAATCTTATAGAGGGTATCAAACACAGTTCAGCCATTTTATGAATATTAAGATAATCAGTCAGTCATAGCTCTTGTGATTTTCCAAGTATCTTCAGTTGGCACAAGAATAGAAATTTTCTTTCAGGAAACTCACTTAACTTCAATATGAATTTCTAATTCAATGATGAATAAATAACAGCCATCAATTATTTATAAGGAATGTATTTGAAATTATAGTAATAATGATGTCTCCTACATTGCCTTTATTCCAACAATCAAGTTATTTTGCAATACTGAATCACTGGTCCAGGACATGGCACTTATGATCAAAGACATTTCAGCAATCAAGGGAAAATATACAAATAAATATCAAAGGATGGATTCCTCCTCAAGAATGCCAGATTAGTGTTGACTCACTACTTCTCTTCACCTGGCCTTGGGAAAATTATTATTTTTGTGTATGTAGATTGACTTTCCTTTAGAAGACACACTTTTTCAGTAACTGGCCACATTATTCTTCCAGATACCCAAACACCTACTCTCAGAACAGCCTTCTCCTTGGCCTTCTACTTCCCTCAATATTCAATGAATCTCTAATTCTCACTGATATTTTATCATTTTTTATTGAGAGTTTGTTTGGAGGTTCTATCAGGGGAGCACAGCTACTCATATACCCTTGACTGAAGAACAATCCTCCTCTCTCGGGGAAGGTTGTCCTCTCTGACCAAGTGTGCAGCTTTGGGAGGGATGCACATAGAGTGGTGAGGGAGGAAGGGGACACCCATCTAGCCAGCCAGATCAGTTGAATCAACCCTGGTAATCAGGGGGTGACAGATGTCATAGCCAGATCACCCTCACCTCCATCACTTTTCTCTTTACATCTATCCTTCAATAAGTCTTAGTGTAGCTGTTGCCTCAAAAGACTGATCTCTCCAATGTTTGTCTCTTTTTCATGCGAAGAGTTGAGTGGATGGCCTACAGGTGCATTTATGCAGATCCTGCTTTTTATCTTGTCATCATGTTGATAAAGGGATTGGAACTTGTTGATTCTGTTTTTCTTGTCTGAACAAGTCCAGTTTTGTTTCAAAATTCCAAATGGCAAAGTCCTCCATCAATGAGATCACTCCAACTTTCCTCTTCTTCTCACCACAACTCTCTCACTGCTCTACCCAGCCATGTCTTTATTCTCTCTCTTATCTGCCATCTTCCACCTCAGAAAAATGTGGTATCACTGCATGAATAGCCTTCCTCTTCTCTCAGTTTATCTGAATTTTATCCTTTCATTGGTGGGGAAGTGGTTCTCTGACGTGCCTTATAGGAAAGTACACAGTCTCAGCGACATGTGGGCTCAATGCCCACTCTATCCTTAGTATCTCTGTGACCCCCATCAAGTTATCTAGCAGTGCTGAGCTGGTTACATAGTTCTATTTCACAGTGACCTATTACTCACTTTCAAAGTGACTTTGGCTTTTTTTTTTCTTTTAGCAGATAAAAAAGCTATCACAATGATTCTCAATCTTTTCTGAAAATAACTTTATCAAAACATGTAATTAATATCATAATGTAAACAAAACTGATATTTGCATTGAGGAAGACATTTGCATATTGAAAGACATGTGAAGTTATATTTAGATGTTAAAAGTCTTAAAAATGTAAAAAAAATTAATTTGAAGGAGAAAAAGTTTTGATATGACATATTAATTATACTTTCTAATAGACATAAATTATGAAAGATTCAAATGAGTCAGAAAATATGAAATATGTGAGCCTGTTGATTAAAGAATGAATTATTGGTATTAGAAATACTGTTTTGTAACACATGCTACTGGTTGTGATTGAAACTCTTTCAGCTAGCTCAAGGTCCTTTAGTGTATCCTTAATGTTCCATATGTATGCACTGCCTCTCCAACCTAATTCAAATGCCTTGTGAGCTACAACTTGTCCTTAACTTATTTTGTATCTACCAGATTGAAAAAAAATGATGCTGAACATATGTTTATAATAGATAGAATTACTTAGGATTTAGAAGTGGGATTAATTGAATTGCCTGAGTGATTCTGAGTCAAGGTTTATTCATTCTCTATAAATTTGGTAAATCATATTCAAAATCAAAATTTGAGGCCTGTCATGGTGGTTCACGCCTGTAATCTTAGCAGTCTGGGAGGACACGGTGAGAAGATTGCTTGAGGTCAGGAATTTGAGACCAGTGTGAGCAAGAGTGAGACCCCGTCTCTACTAAAAATAGAAATATTAGCTGGTCGTCATGGCACATGCCTGTAGTCCCAGCTACTCGGGAGGCTGACATAGGAGGATTGCTTGAGGTCAGGAATTTGAGGAGGTTGCAGTGAGCTATGATGACACCACCTCACTCTAGCCAGGGTGACAGAGTGATACTCTGTCTCAAAAAAATATATATATATTTAAAATGTGTCATGTCCTCTTCCTTGAGCCCTCATGATTTGGTCACTGGTCCCTTTTGATTCTTGGTATCTCATCTGAAATTAAAAACTAATTGTTAAGCATCATTCTGGATTATTATTTTCAACATTAACTTGAAAATACTAATTTGAAATTTTAATATATTTTGTCTACATTAATCACAGTATAAATTAGCTTTGGTCTCTAGTAAGCTTGAGGACAAAGAAAATATTATACATAATTTCCACACTGTGTTTCCAGTACTGAAACATATCCAACTGACAGAAGTTTTTCAAATTGTTATTTTTACAAATGGATGTATCCTATCACAGCAAAAGATGAATTTTAGTATTTTGGCTAGCTTGATACTCTTAGTGGAGTTTTATCAAAATGCAAGCTCTGCTCACCCACTACCTGTCTGAAGTCACCCTCTGTTGTGTCGCATTCTCTGCCGCTTCTTCCTTGCTCTGTCTTCTCACTGCACCCAGCCAACTCCAGATCCCCGCTCTGATCCATTTCAAGTGATTTGATAAATCTATTCCAATCACTGGCAACCTGAATGCAGGAAGCACTGGAAACTCAACCTCAGGGATGGCCAAAGTTGAGCAAATTGTTCTTATGCTGTCATTGGCAAGGTGGTATTGTAGGAGGGATACAGACCCTGTAGGTGTCCTACTTATGAGCACCTTGGTTCCAGATGAACCTGGGTTTAAATCCCGGATTTTTGTAACCTTGGGCAAGATATTCAACATTGCAAAACCTGGGTTTTCTCAAGAAAGTAACATATCTCAAGTAGTCACTATGGGGATTAAACCAAATCATGTGTTAGCCCGGTGCTGCGTTCATAACAACACGTGCCAGAGGCTGTCGCCGTTTTGCTGCTGCTCTTTAAAAGCAAGACTGAGTTCGGTTACTAGCTACCTCATGCACTGACTTTCTGATACATAGAATACTAATTTTAATAGTCATTTTAATAAAATATGACATAACAGATATTCAATAAATCTGTTTCCTTCATCAGAAAATAATGATCAAGTTGTGTGTCTAATGACACACATAGGTAGAAAAAGAGCAAAAGTTCAAGAAGACTTTTTTTGTTCTATGGTTGGTGTTATTGCTCATACACATGTCAGTGACGGGTGACTTTGTTTACTCCTGTTTCTGTAGGCTGACACACTGCGTCTCATAGACACAACACCTCCATACATATTAATTTTTCTGATAATAAACCAATCAAGCTGTGTCTTTCTTCCCTGCTGGTTTGATTGGCACTCTAATCAGCATCATACACTTATCTTTTGGCCAATTCACAACTTCGCACTCTGTGTGATTACAGTCAACATGGAGAATTTTGCTGAGCCAAGTACTGTTTTACTAAAATCTGGTTCATTTAATTAAAATTTCAAGACTGTGCTGTACCACTCTGAGAAATTGTAATTCATTAACACAGAAAATATTATGTTTTAGAAAAATTAATGGTTGATCAGTTAAAGCACAAAAAAAATCATTACACTGCCAAATGTGCTTATAACCTTAAAATTGCTTACTATAGCAGCATGGCTTAGAATAATTAGAAGACAGAAAAGATAGTAGTCTCCATTCTTCTCTTGCTTTGGAACTCTGGTCAATTCAACCAATATCCCTATGTGTGGTGAGGTGTTTAAAATAGAAACCTAAATTCTTAGCTCACTCATTTAATGGCTATTTACCATGTAGGATTTGTTAGATTCTGACATAATCACCGGGGTGGAGAGGAGTAGCAGGAAAATAAAAGTGCACGCCGTCACCAAGCTTATACTCTTGTGAGAAAAGATAGATGATCAAGATGTAAGCAATTAAATAAATAAAAATGTCAGGTAATGAACAGAGCCATGAGGTAACAGCAGGCTAGCAGGACAGAGTGGGGACTGTGAGCGGGGCAGAGAGGAGGCCTCTGCAGCTGCAGTGGCGGAGGACAGTCTCGGAGGAATTGAGGGTTAATGCTGTAAAGGGCTCACCACATCAGATCACTGAGAACCTGCTCCAGGAAGAGGGAAGAACAAACAGCCTGCAGACTGACGTTCTGCTTAGCCTGAAGCCCAAATGCGTGCAGCAGCGTGAGGGGCGGGAGGGAGGCCTCTCGCTAGAGGGAAGTGAACATAAGGAACAGTTGCCAGAGCTGGGGTGACAGCAGGGGGGTGGACAGAAAAAGTCCAACCCAGGAAATGCATTGGAGGGAGGTGCACTGAATTTATTGGATTGGATGTGGGGAGGATGAGGGGGAAAGGAAAAAACCCAAACAAAACAGGAGAGGAGGATGCCTAAGTTGTGGCCCGAATCATTCATTTGGTGGATGGGATGCCAATAAACAAGACGAAGAAGACAAAAGATTTTATGTGTGGGGAACCAGCAGTTTTGTTTACCCCTTTCAACACATGGTTGCCACCTGGCTAGAGCACTGGTTCTCAAACTTTGTCAGGTATTAGGATCACCTGGAGGGCTTGTTAAAACACAGAAATCTGGGTCCCACCTCCAGATTTTCTGATTGAGTCAGTCTGCTGTGGGGCTAGAGCATTTATATTTCTAAGGATTTCCCCATGAGAAGGGCTGCAGCTCTGGGAACTGCCACCCTCATCCTTGAGTTCGGCTGGCCAGTGAGAGAGGAGATACGCTTTGGGGGAAACTCTGGAGATCTTTCCTTCATTCCGCCCGATCCTTCTTCAGGTTGCTCTGTGCTGCAAGAACCCGACCTACACCCGTAGGCCCCCTGACCACTGGATTTAAGGGGAGCTCAAACCACAAGGAATATGAGCTGGCAGGAAGATGGAGAGGGGAGGAGAGACTGGGTTGTTGGTTCCCTTCCCAGTGGAGTTACTGTCAGCTGGGTGTATCCAAAGCCTGAGGTTCTATCTCCTGCCAGACAGGCCCCTCTAAGGGCTCTCTCTCTCTCCGCGTTTCTGGGACCTGCATCCTCCTCATGTCCTTCATTCTTAGGAAATCCAGGGACCTCCCTGCTAGTAGCCCTGGGAGCTGTACCATCCTTTATGGCATCCCCATATTCTGCCTTCACTTTTATGGTTACATTATTAAACTCTTCTTAAATTACCCAATTTGAGCATAGCATTTATTTCCCACGGGGAATGTGATTAATACAAGGGACACAGAAAGCTTTCTTAAAAGACTTGGCTAAAAATGACACATTCAGTTCTGCTTTATTCCATCAGCTGGACTGGAAGTGAGGCCAGGGAATGGGTCTAGCTGTGTTCCCAGAAGAAAAGAAAATGATTGGTTTTTGTTTTTGTTTTGGTGAACAACAGTCTTTCCCATACACACGATTTTTGCTATATCCTAGTAGAAATTCATGTACCTAAAACCAGTTTACAATTGTTTGAACTTAGAACCTAACTGTATTTTACATATATACAGAATAATGTTTCTTACAATTGGCCTAGATTTTTAAAGAGTATCCACTTGGTAAATTGAGGAGAGGCTGCGCATTGTTTTATTTACAACTTTACCAAGAGATGTCCTTTAGTTCAGGAAATCTTATCAACAACAGCTATAATTTGTCACCAATACAAGAGAAGGAAATCCTGTCATTTGACCACTTTATTGTATGTTTTAGTGTAGTTTTGCCTAAGTGTTTACATATTGAAATATATATTATTTTTTATCTTCTTTCTGTTAAAGATAGGAAATTCAACTGATTTTTCCTTTAAAAGTATATGTACTTAAGTAAGTCATAGTATGATATTATAGTTTAAATTATAAATAAAAGCATGCTTTATAAAAGAAGGTATTGGGTTTTGTGGAGCTGAGAACTGTATTTTGTAAAGACATTTGTAGTCATGTGCACATGAGAAAGCTGAGGCCTGAATTAATTAGCAAACAGAGGAAAGTAGACACAGGTCAGTGATGTGCAGAGTGACAGTTGGGTGGAGGCACCAGACACCCCCAAGGATGGTGAGGCTATTGGCAGATTATTCCCCACATGGACGCTGCCCTTGTGCTTCAGCCGCACGACCTGCCCATCCATGGACAACTGTGCCTCATGTGAGGAAGGTTGAATCTTGGGAACAGTGGGAGAAAGGCCCAGAGGCAGGGATAAGATCCTTTTATACGTCATTATATAGCACAGTTTATTAACAGCTTAGGATATTATTGGTACTGCCTGAGGATATGGCATAGTTCCCTTCCTCCTAATATGTGAACATTTGCTTAGAAATTAGGACTCAACCTGTAAGCCAAATATTCATCTTTAACTTATTGCAAGGGAGATCTCCATTGCAATAAGCTAAAAGGAAGAACTACAACAAAGTGATTACACACACACACACACACACACACACACTGACTGGTAAAGGACAGCATCCAGGTTATTAACAATATCAAATTTGCATGTTATTTAGAGCCCTTTGCGATGTTGAAGTGCTTTCTCATACATTACTACATTTCTGCCTCTCAGCAGTACTGTGAGACAGGTGTTTTTATGTTTAATTCTCTGTTGAAGAACAACACGTAACTCAGAAAGGCTAATTAAATAGCCCAATATGGCAGAGTTACTAAAGTGTGGAGTTAGGAATCTAGAGATAAAATTCCAACATCTATTACTGTACCAAAAGTGATTCCTCCCTGTGCACTGAGCTCTGTGTTTGAACCTTTGAGGTGATAAAGGAAAGAGGGGTCCTCAGATCTGATCATGAAGGCAAGAAAGTTTACATCAAATGTGACAGACGTGCCCTCATCTCCAGCTGTCCTTCCGCCATCTGCGTTGTGCTTTTGACACCATCACATCAGCGAGATTGTTTGCCCGTGTTACTCTTTTTTGATAATTCGTGTAACAATTTTTTCTTCATTTTAATTTGATCTTTGAAGTCTTTACCTTGTAAATTTTAGAATACGTATATGTAGATACATTTCTCTGAGTTAGTTCTCAGTATTCATTGGAATAGATTAAAACCACTCCTACACACATTCTCCTTGAGTGAGCTGAACTATTCTGGTGGTTTCAGTTACCATCCAAAAGCTGATGGCACTTAGAATTCTCTCCTGAGCTCATGACTTTAATGTCCAATTGGTGACTTGACATCTGCTCTTAGATATTTCATACTCACTTCAGGCTCCATGGGTCCAAAAGTGAACTCTTCACCATCTTCCTCCCAGCCACTTCTTGATATATATACATACTCCACACAACCTGCAACTCTTTCCTCCTTCTCTTACACATCATAATGAGTTCTATGTATCCAATGGATAGAATTTACGGGGGGAAACAACATTGCCATGATCTGGAAATCTGAGATGCATTCTTGCTTGATTCTTCACTCAAATCAACCACTACTCCGTATGTCAATGTTTGTAGCCCATAGTTTGTTTTTGTTTTTTTATTTTTTTTGTATTTTTTGAGACAGGGTCTTGCTTTGTAGCCTAGGCTGAACTGCAGTGGCTCAATCAGCACACTGAAGCCTCGAGCTCTTGAGCTCAAGCAATCCTCCTGTCTCAGCCTCCCGAGTAGCCGGGACTATAGGCACATGCTACCATGCCCACCTAATTTTTTAAATTTTTTGTAGAGACAGGGTCTCTCTATGTTGCAGGCTGGTCTCAAACTCCTGGGCTCAAGTGATCTTCCTTCCTTGGCCTCCAAAAGTGCTGGGATTACAGGCATGAGCCAGTACACCCAGCCTTGTAGCTTCTATTTTTTAAGGTTCTTCTCATATTCACACTACCACTACCTAAGTTCAGCTCACCATCATCTACTAAGTGAATTACCTCAATTCCTCTTAATTGTCATGATTCCAGTATTTGCAGTGTTTCGTCCATTATCCATGCTATAGCCAAAGTGACGCATCCCAAATGAAAGTCTGATATTACCCCCTTGTCCTCACCTCTAATTACAGGCATATATACAAAGGAACATGCAGGGCAGACAGTGCCATGCTCTCTCTTGCTCTTTAGCCATCATGCACTGTGCTTTCTACATCTAAAAGTCGTTTACAATCTCACTCTTCCTGTAGTGTATAGCCCAGGCAAAATGTCCTCTGATCTCATCAGTTTGGGAATTTTTCTTTCCCTCATGCATTTAAGATTATGATTGTGTTTTGCTCCCCACTGTAATTATATGCATGTTTATTTGTCTATCTCAGCCACTCAACGTTAGTCGACCTGAAAGAAAGTATTGCATCTTATACATCATTGGAATCCCACAAGCTAACAAGCTCTGACATATAGAAGACAGTCAGTCAATATTAATCAAAAGAATGAGAGAGTCAATGAGTGAATGGGTGAATGTGAGAAGGATACAGAGAGGGTATATGTAGTCTCAGGTAGATTTTGCTGAGCTGGCTGTCCAATAGCAATGCTGCTCATTACAGCCCTGAGCCATCTGGCTTGGCTGAGAAAGTTGTTGATAGTGATTGTGAAAGAATCATCACTGTAGGAGTATCATGGAAGGAGAGACTTTGCCATGAGTTACATCACTTCTTTGGGACTCAGGCAGATGCACAGACACACATAGAAAATACTACGGCTCACCTCATGAAGTTGTTGTAAAGAGTACATGAGGCGGTGGATAGAATTTACAGGGTGAAAACAACAACTGAATAAAGGTATTTTTTAGGCAGTGTCATACAAGGTTACTGGTTCAACCATTTTGATGAAAATCAGTTTTGGTAATGTAAGTGGCAACTTCAGTCATTCAGTCAGGTTAAATGTATTTTCCCAAATTAATTGCAGGACATCAGCTCAATTGTTTAAGGATATGTTTCTACTGAGAGAATCATAAGCTTCAGCCATTTATGACTTTGATAATTTGTGATTTGAGTATGGACTTTGGGGATTTCCCTGCACACAGTGCCTGGCTCAAAACAAATGTTTAATAACTAAAATTTATTATTATTATTAGAAAAATATTAACAGAAGAATATTCAGATAATGTTTTACATCATTCAATATTCCAGATTTTTTTTTTTTTTTGCTTTTTTAAGGTATGGTTTCAAGGATATCTCACATTTATATTTTCCTAATGTTAATGAAACTCTCAGTAATTTGGAAATTCTTAAAGTTTGGGGAAATAGAATATGTTATTACTGTATTTTTTATTTATCTTCAAGACATAGTTATATTTTCTAGAATGTGTGTGTGTGTGTGCATAAGAGTAAGAATGCAGAAGAGTGAAAATAATGAAAGAGTGCTAATTTCCCTATTGGTTGGTGGTTAAAAATTTAGGGAAGTTTTCTGGGTCCAAAGTTAATGGTGTAGTTGGAATTTTAGGCTAACTTTGTAATTTGACCTTTTTTCCCCCAGGTATTGATCTGGTGGACTCTGAGGACAAAGCCAGAACCTAACATACTGCAGTATGAACGGCAGTGACCTTTCCCAGTGACCTTCAGAAATGGGCACAGGACCTTGATGTACAAGACACTGTTATTCTAATGAGGGAAGAAACAGTAACATATTTGTTTCTCAAATTCTGTTTTCTATTGCCCTATAAAAGAAGTTTGGACTTAAATGAGTATATAGGTGAAGATTTAATATGAGCAATTTCTAAAAATTAAATTATAAACTTTTGGACATAAAGCCATCTGTTCACCTCAAATTGAGGACCATTCAGATTGGAAGTGATGAGCATATACAGTTTCAGAGTAAGGACTTTGGGGTTCCCCTTCCAGCTCATTATGAGAGTGAGCTGTTGCAGAATTCATGTGCCGAGCTAGCAGCTCTCAGTAAATCCCAACGAAATCTGGGATCACTCCTATTGTGTATAAAAAAGAAAGAAACCTAGTAAAATGTGAAAATATGGTGGAAGAAGAGGAAATGAGAAGAAATGAAGTCTGGGGGCCACCAAACTGATGGGTCCCAAATAGTCAGTCATCTGTTTTCCCCAAAGTAGATGTCTCTGCCTCAGGGGAAAGGAAAATGAATTATATCAAATGTCTAAGCATATACATTTTGAAATATAAATCTCTTGGGGAAATGTAGCATATTAATAGTGCATTATTTTTAAATGTTTGCTTACTCTTTTATTGTAGAAAGAAAAGTAAATGTATAACACCCAAGAGAATAATATAAATATCAATTGTCTATTAGTAAAAATGATAAAAATTATATTTAGATTACATGTTCTTTTGATGAATCTGGGCTATTATTAGTGTCACAATTGATTTAGAACCAAGGACCCAGGTAAAAAATGTAGTGTCTGTTCATGTCTAATAGAGACCACTCTCATTAAATAAATTATTTTGATTATCTCAAGCTTGACATTTTACATGTCAGTAGTCTTTCCCACCTTACTTTATGTGAACTCACAAAGCAAAAGAAGTTTTTGTAAGGAGCTTATTTTAGGTACTGTTTATACAGGGCCACCAGACCAACCACTTTGATTGACTCCAAGTCACAATGTGGTGAGTTTAGTCACTCAACCGAGTTAATGAATTTCTACCAAACCTATCATATGGCATTTAGCTTAATTGAGTAGGAGTATCAGCCCCAACAGACACAACCTAGCTCTCAGTTAGAAAGCAAAGAAAAAGTCTTATCTGATTCAGCCTTGCTTGGCAAACTTGACTTTTAATTACAGAGACTACTGACAGACACAGCTTTCTGGTGTCAGAGAAGAGTGTAAAGTGTAAGTAAAGTATTATTAGACAGATCTTGATTCAAATTCCTGCTCGATGTCTTCCCAGCTGTGTGACTAAAGTACTCGCATCATTTTTTCTCACCTGTGAATTGGCATTAAAAAGTATCAGTTGCTGAACACTATTATAAAAACTGAATTTTACACATGTATAAAGAACTTGGCTCACTTGCAATATGCATTTAGTATCTATACTTTCTCACTTTCTTCTTTTGACCTCTTAATTTTCTTTGTTTACTCATCTATCACTTCAAGATACACCCAAAACACCACTCAGTACACATAACTTGTCTTGGCTTTGCATCCCTCTTTTATAACACATATAATCTGTCTTGTAACTGTTTTAATACTTGCCCACACCTCCAGCTAAACTGTGAGCTTCTCAGCAGTGAGGATGATCTCTCATTTCTTAGAATATTCCTGGGTGTAGATTAAAGAATTTTTGCAATTCACCACTGTCCTATGAATATTTCTAAAGTACAGCTTAAATTTGTGAATCTCTAGCTTAATACTAGAATATACTTCATACAATTACTCCCCACTCCCTGGCTGTTAAACAATGCTATAGTTCCTACATTGGACAATAGATGAATGGGTGCATTTCATCATGTAGCTCTATCACATCTTTCCCTTTGGCAGCCCGAGGCACCCAGAAGCCAAGTAGTTGGCGCATTGTTAGACACTCATTAATTCACTTCTGCCTTTGTACCTTTAAGTGCTTTCCTTACAGCCTAGGATTTCCTCTCTAACAAGCTATTATCCAAATTTAAAGTGTTTTAAAAACCATTTCAAAAGCTTACCATCTCCATGACACTGTGATCTATTTCCTTAACTTGTCCACACAGGAAGGAATCAAATCCATCTCTGAATTTTATTTCCCTTAATTGTATAGATGTCTGCATTAGCTGTCTGTTGTTACAAAACAAATAAAGCCAAAACTTAGCTGCTTGAACAACAAATCTTCATTATCTCACAGAGTTTCTGAGGATCAGGAATCTGAGTGTGGCTTAGCTTGGGGATCTGACTCAGATCTCTCTGAAGGCTGTTGTTGAGGTGCAGGGGTCAGGGCTGCAGTCACCTGAAGTGATGGAGCTTCTTTTCCCAGATTACTCACATATTAGGAGGATTTAGTTCCTCACTTCATGGGCCCCTGAAGAGAGCATGGCATGGCAGCTGGCTTTCCCCAGAGCAGGAGCAAAGATAGAATGTGAAAGAGACAGCAAAACAAAATGCACGATGCCTTTTATAATATAATTTTAGAATGGCATCCGTCACTTATACTGTATTCAATTGACCACAGAGACCAACCCTGGTACAACACTGGGGGGATACTCAGCAAGGCTGGGAGAACCTAGGTGTGGGAAATCCATGGGTGCCATCTTGGAGGCTGCCATCTTTCTCATGGACCTTACGCCTTTATTCTTACACTGTAATCGTGAGTGGAAGATTTGCTTGTACACAAGATTGCTTTCCATGTGAGACCTTTGATAGTTTATACATTGTCGTTTTTCATCTTTAAATCTCCTTCTACATTTAGATAGTGTCTGAAATGGTGCTGAGTAAATGTTTATTTAATTTATTGAATTAAGTAAGTTCTTCATGAAAGCAAAAAAAACTAGCTTCTTAGATCAGGTGAGTGGAATGTACTCAGTTTTAAGTAGAAACATAACAGGCAAAACGGTATTTAAAAAATGCTAAGCCTTTTTTTCATAAATTTCCTTCAACAAAACACTCACCAGTCACCTACATTCAAAGTACATATAAATTACAGAGAATATCAAACAGAAACTCTATTTTATACAAACTGTGATTGCTTAACAAATTATCTTTGAGCCATTGTGTAGGCAAAGGCTAAGCACAGGTGTGATTGCATCTTTCTGTCTAGATTTCTGTTTTCATATTTTTACATGTTTCTTCTCCTGTTGTTTGTTTTTCTTGAAACTTCCTGAAAAGAATCCTGATGTTTGCCACCTTTTCACAACTCCACAGAGGCTGATTCAGTACACTCTACATAAAACTATCTTTCAATAATTTGTCAGAAAAATAATAGAATTCAGTCAAATAATTTACACTGTCAGATTGGGCAAATTATGAATCCTCTCCAAGTTTCAGTTCCCTAATTTGTAAAATAATAATATGATTTTCATTACATTAAATTATTGTATTGAAATTAATGCATATGTCAAACTCTCTGAACCACAGATTTCTGGCACATGGCCTCACTTTATAAGGCAAGTTTACAATAAGTGTTTACTGAACTCAACGTGTTCAATATGCTTGTTGGCTTGTTTGTTTAAAAAGCACAGTTATGCAAAATAGATGTTAAAAAGATTCTTCTGACAGGCTTACAGGTGTAAATGTTTTGTTTTAGTAATGTTTACTGTATCTATAGGTTCTAACCAAGTCACATATAACTTTTAAGTTCTTCCAGTATGTTTTTGGTACTTTCTAGTAGTACTTTTTCCTCTAAGACTTCAGTTTTGATTCTCTTCCTACTTCTCATTTCTGCTCAGTCCAGACAAAGTATTAATAATAACTAAGGTAATCACTGGTAACAGTTTATGATAAGGACTTGCTGTTGGGCTAAACTTAAGTGAGGCTCCTCTGAGCTCTCTTTTCAGCTAAGCCTCCCCTTGGCCCTGTCCCTGGCCTGACTATAGCAAGAATCTGGTTGGGCCTGTTTCGCATAGATCCTCTACACTTAGTGTGTAATCTAGTTCCTCTCAGTAATATTCCATCCACACACACCCATCCTGCTCCTTGGCTGTAAATACCCAGAAATGTTTGCTGTATTTGGAGTTGACCTCGATTCTATACTGAAGTCTCTTTCTCCTACTGCACTAGACTGAATAAAAGATCTTGCCATTTTGAACAAATACCTGATACAAAAGTTTTCTTTTACATTTATGACAAAAATAAAAGTACTTGCATTTTCTTCAAGAAATTTAGGCAAAAAACTTCCAGATTCATGGACTGTATTGCTGAACTGGATTCTGTCTATCCCCACTCAGAACTAATATTCACATTACAGCCAATGTTGTATTCAAAAGGAGAAATGGTCACCTAAGATTTTGTTCCATCCCAAGATGGTGGGAGATCCAGAACTTCAGAGGGTGTCAAGCAGACCCTCAGAAGAAGGAAGAGCGATAATTCTTAGGAAAATATAATTCAAAACAAAATATTCTTCCAACCCAGAAAAAACCTCTGCAAAAGGTAGAAGAAAAAAAAATTTTATTATTGACTAAGCATTAAACCAGAATGTGATGAAGCAATCATCACAGGCACGCCACTAAAAAGATAGTAAAGACAGAAAGAAATCTCACTCTTTTATACAGCTAAATAGATAGATCCTATTTAGTAAATGAGGTAGGTTGTGCAATTTGGAGTTAGGTGACAGCTGAAGTTAGGCCATCTCCTCTTAATTCCTCCAAGGATATAAAACCTTGTCTTTCTTGGTGATTACATTTCAAAAGGGTGTTTTCAGTTCCTTTAGGAAACATTCATGAGTTGTAACACTGGCAAGGGGCTTATTTAGCCATTAGAAAGGTTCACATACGTTTGAAAAGGACAGAAAATGAAATTTTGAAAAAAAATAGAGAAAGGGAAAAGTTTTTTCTTATTTTCAATGGGGATAAACAAGCCTCTGATTTTTATTTGTAGCTGCCTTACACAATAACATCAGGTACTCTAAAACTGTGGTCCCCAAGCCCCAGAACATGGACTGGTACTGGGCCGTACAGGCCGTACAGCAAGAGGTGAGCAGCGGACAAGCAAGCAAAGCTTCATCTGTATTTACAGCCACTCCCCATGGCTTGTGTCCCTGCATACATTCCACCTCCTGTCAGATCAGCGTTGGCGCTAGATTCTTATAGGAGCGGGAACCCTACTGTAAACAGTGCGTGTGAGGAATCTAGGTTGCATGTTCCTTATGAAAATCTAACCACTGATGATCTGGGGTGGAGCTGAGGCAGTGATGCTGGCGGTGGGGAGTGGCTGCAAATACAGATTATCATTAGCAGAGAGGTTTGACTGCACAATAAATGTAATGCACTCGAATCATCCTGAAACCATCACCCTCCCTAGTCCATGGAAAATTTTCCTCTGTGATACCAGTCACTATCACCAAAAAGGTTGGGGACCACTGCACTAAAAAACTATAGTCAGTATCCCATGTAAAATTCTCATTTAGCAATCTGATTTCTCCAAAGTAATAAAAAGCAATAAAAGCCATTTATGACTAATACTATTGTAAGGATCAAGAGAAAACTTTTCAATCGCCCTCTCAATGTTCACTGAAAATCAACTGACAAAAGGCAGATTAATAGGAGAAATAGCATATAAATTTATTAATCTGCACATTGGAGAATCACAGAGTGATTATCCAACCATGCAGTGGGGTAGAAATATTTTTGTACCCTTCCTCTTAGAGGAAAGGAGGATGGGGAAGTGTGGATGATTTTGGAGGATAGTAAGTGAATTTTAGGAGAATTTAATGGGCTAGAAGAACATGTAATGGCATGGGACAAAGTCTGTTGGGCCTGCAGATTGGACAATGGTTTGCGACAATATTCTGTCCAGGTGTATTGATAGATTTCTATCATTTTTCTTGTGATATGAGTTTATTTAATGCAAATTTAGGGAAGGGACTGGATGTAATTGTTTTCTTTTTTGGTGAGTCTGGACTTTTAGCAGATAAGGGAACTTGAGAGCACAACTTCATCCTGTGCTTTGAGAGAGACAGAGGATAGAGAGACAGGAGTAGGAGCAGGCCAGATAGGCCTTGAGCCTCCTTCTTCAGTTCAGCACATCAAAGCACCATATTTTCGCATATCAGTTTCTGATCCCCAACATTCCCCTGTCTGATACTTTACTAGAAGTTTCCCACATGAAAAGCTGAGTGGTGACTGTGAAGAGAAATACTGAATTAATAGCTTAGTGGCAAAGTATCCCATTAAACCAGTCTCCCATTTCTGGGAATAGGCCACTCCACTTAAACAGCTGTGTCTCCTTTAAGGAGGTAGTATTGCAGATGCCCTCTCAAACAGAAGGAGAACAAAGGTTAATATTTGGAATAATACACAAACCAGTTTCCTTAGAGTTGGAGGGAAGTCATTTGAGAGGTCCTGGTGTTAGACTGAAAGTGTGTTCAGTCAAAATAGAAGTAGACGGTGGCAACCTGATAGATTTTTCTTGTCTGCAGTTTGTATATCATAAGGTTGTTTATACATGATCTTCAGCTTGCAGTGCCTCAGGACAAAGGTAGTAGTAGCAATTTCACTGGGTCCAAGTCAGAAAATGGAAGAAAAGTTTGGAAGTATTAATTTGGAAACTGGTAGCCGGGAAAGAATTCAGGATTCAGTCCAAATTGTAGGCAAATAATAAAAGCTCAAAAATAATCTACAGGGCTGGAATCTAATGACAGATACAATAGTATATTTTTGGAAACACAATTTTTTTCTTGTCAGGTGTGGTCAGGGAAAGTTATCCTGGTTCTTCAGCTCCTTGCTTGAAAGAATCCCAGGCAGGGCTGGTGCGCCAGAGTGACGACACACGAAGCACTTCCACGTGAGCAGTTTTATTGCAAAGCGAAAGTGAGTCCCAGAGAGAGGAACAGGTCTGGCCCCAGGACTGGAGACGACCCTGAGTTTAACAACACAGTATAGAAAATATAGTCCACTCTCAAGGTCGGCAGAGAATGGACAGTTCCAACAAGGAACAGCGTCGCCCCAGGTCAGGGTCTGTCCTTTATGCTAATCCCTAATGACATGTTAAGCTGGGGTGGGGCATTCAAGTCTTTCCAGGGAAGTGGGTGGAGATTCCCGAAGTCACGTACCCTCCCATTTTCTGTGCTTGTGAGGCTGGCCCCGGACTGTCCCGGCGCTAGGGGGTGTGGGTTTTGCTCTGCTGGTGAGGGAAAGGTCACCTTTGGCCGTAAGCGCCTAGCTTCTGCGCAGGCCCCTGGTTGGGGAAAGTCTCTAACCTCAAGTTCTTGTTCTCGTGGTTTCTTTTCTCTGTTTTTATTGGTCCTGACCCTCGGCCCTTGACCACACCCCCACCGCCTGCCTGGCAATGTTGTTAAACTCAGGGTCGTCTTCAGTCGTGGGGACAGACCTGTTCCTCTCTCTGGGACTTACTTTCGCTTTACAATAAAAGCCACTTATGTGGAAGCGCTTCGTGTGTGTCGTCACTCTGGCGCGCCGGCCCTGCCTGGGATTCTTTCAAGCAAGGAGCTGAAGAACCAGGTGGCACCTGCAGGTCTACTGCCTGCCCTGCCACCTGAATACCCAATCTCATCCTACCTAATATTCTCTCCAGTCCAGTCCCCAATTCCACCAAACTTAAATCATGGTAGAACCAATTTATTTCCAAAATAAGGTTTAGCCTTATTATATTTGGCCTGATTATTTGCATAAAGTGCAGCAAGAATAGCGATTGACTATATAGGCTGTTGCAAATAGGCTTTGCTGGAACTTTCTCATATGGAATCTCAGATCAGAGATTGAAAACTTTTCAAGTCTAGGAAGCCAAGCCAAGGATTTGTGATCAGAATGTGCCTGCACTTCCTGTGTGAATTAAGTGAATTCCTCTCTTCTTGAGGTCCCCCAAATATCTTGAGGTTTCTGGGCCCTGTCAGAAAGTAACATACTCTACTTACCACAAGGTCAGGAATTTTGTAAGGGAATTGTGTAATCAAAGTATTAGAGAAGTCTTATTCCAAGTCTATTGGCTTTATAAAGTCAACCTCAATCTCTCAAAGCAGTCTTGTCACATTTGAAAACATGTCATTCTAGTCAGAGTTTTAGTAAAATCATCAGTGTTTCCAATGTGACCTTTGTGACAACAGCCAAAAAAACCCCACATTCATATTTAATTATTCAAATAAGCATATTGTCATAAAATTAGAATACTTATGAATAGTTTCCAAATTATGGAGAAATCAGGTAGCTTGAAAGGTAAATATTTCAATTTTGTTCATAAAAGTATAATTTATCCAATTGCTATAAGTTATAAATCCCCAAAAGAAAAAAAGTTTTTTTTTTTTGGACTCTGGAAAACAAAACAGATAAATCAAATAAAAAGTTACAAAAATCATTTCAGTCCTCTATCAGTTCAGTCCCATATAATTAATTCTTGTTTTGCTTGATGTTGGGTTAGCAACCTTCATTAGCTCATCAGCATTTTTATTTAAGTTCTGGAAATCTTTACATAGTCCAATGGTATGATCTTCAATGTTATCAGAAACGCATATTCAAGAGTACTTGTCATGGACCTTTACATAAATTTCTTTGAAGAAGAAGCCAATTTTGGACTGTAGCTGATTATAAAATGCTTTCAAGAAGAATCAAAGTAAAACAATAATTGTGGATGACAAAGGCTTAGAATAGCCATGATTAAAGACACAATTGACAAGGAAATTTGCATACAAAAATTTAACATAAGCATAGTTAAGACTAAAAATATACACTAAGATATATTAGATTTCTTTTTAGAAATCTCATAAAATTTTGGAACAAATATTAATAATACATTTATATTAATATAACTCAAAGAATATTAAACATCATTTCTTATTTGACAGTGCTTCCCATATGGATTTTTTTTTCAGCATATTATGGGGGTATAAATATTATGGTTATGTATATTGCCCATGCCCCCCTCCCCCCTCGAGGCAGAGCCTCAAACATGACCATCCCCCATATGTTGCACATCTCACTCATTATGTTTGTGTATACCCATCCCCTTCTCCCCCTTCCCACCCGCCCAACACCCGACAAATGTTATTCCTATATGTCCACTTTTGAGCCTAACATATCTCTCTTGAACTTCCAGGGGCCCTTTTTGGAATTTCCAAAAGTTTAAGGCCAAAAAGACTTAATTTTAGAATTTGGTATTTGATTTTATTAACTATGTCAAATATTAAAGTCTATAAACATTAGATCAAATTAGTGTTGATCACAGGTCACTGTTAAGTAATAGTCATTTATTTAGCCAGAGGGATAATTCAAAGATTTCAAAAAGCAGAAACCTTTACTTTTTCATAGAGAGGAGACTTAGCTTTTCAAATAGTCAAAAGACTCAATAAAGACAGCATGAGGCAAACTCTCCTCTCTTTTGTTTGGTAATTTACTCAAAGTTAACTAAAGTCTTTTATTATCTCCTATTAAGAGTACATGAAAATCTCATTTAAAAGAGAAAACCAAATTTAACCCTGTATCAGTGTATTATTAATATTGAATATAATATTAATAAAGCCTTATAAACTTATAATCTATTCAATCTTAATCGACTTTGACTACACAGGATAAGATTTGCATAAACCTTTTATAAAAATTTTTTCAATTTTTCTCTAACTTTCTATATCTATTCAGTTTATCTATGTCATTTGTTTCTTCATTTATTCTGAAATAAAATAATGTATAAACTAGACAAAACACTTTTTTCAACAAAAGCATATTTTTACACTTAATAATCTCCTTGATAACACATCTTGCTTTCCTTGTAAGTTCTGTATACAGAATTGTTTTCCTTCTTGTATGTAGTTTTAGTTACCATATGTTAGCAGAATTTTAAATCTTAGTAAAATTAATTCATAGTAAAAACCTAAGAAGTAACAATTTTAAACTGTCAGTCACATACTAATTATGAATGTAAATTTTATAATTTTTAGAAACAGACTGTTTTATAAAACTATTTATCAGTGTGGAACAAGACACATAACTGATTTAAATTATTTTTCTGAAATAAGAGGCCAAAGTATATGAGCTTAAACTCATATTTAGCAATTAATTGCCTTAGCATTATATCTTATTTGGAAGTGATTTAGATATTTAATGAATAGTCATCATTTAATATGGCTTAGCCGTTACCCAGCATGAGTTGATTTTTATGAGAGGTGAAAGGTGTAGGTCGTGTCTCAGTCTTCTACATGTGACTATCCAGTTTTCCCAGCACCATTTATTGAATAAGCATTCTTTTCACCAGTGTATGTTTTTGTCTGCTTTGTCGAAGATTAGTTGGCTATATGAGGATGGTTTTATATCTGGGTTCTCTGTTCTGTTCCACTGGTCAATGTCCCTGTTCTTGTGCCAATACCAAGCTTTACCTCTCACAAAAATCAACTCACGCTGGGTAACAGACTTGAACCTTAGCTGTGA